>CM060898.1:140711863-140856863 GCA_030762935.1 Hymenopus coronatus
TACTACAACTACTACTACAGCTATTACTATTACTCTACTACAACTACTACTACAACTACTACTATTACTCTACTACAACCGCTACTACTACAACTAGAACTACTATTCAACTACAACTACTACTATTACTCTACAACCACTACTACAACTACTACTATTACTCTACTACAACTACTACTACAACTATTACTATTATTCTACTACTACTACAACAACTACTATTACTCTACTACAACCGCTACTACTACAACTATTGCTACTACAACTACAACTACTACTATTACTCTACTACAACTACTACTACTACAACTACTACTATTCTACTACAACTCCTACTATTACTCTACTACAACTGCTACTACTACTACTACTCTACCACTACTACTATTCTACTACTGCTACTACTACTACTATTCCACTACAACTGCTACTTCTACTACTACTGTACTACTACTATTCTACTACTGCTACTACTACTCTACTACAACTACTACTTCTACTACTACTCTACTACTACTACTATTCTAATACTACTCTACTACTACTACTATTACTCTACTACAACTGCTACTACTACTACTCTACTACTATTCTACTACTGCTACTACTACTACTCTACTACAACCGCTACTACTACTACTACTACTACTACTTCTACTACTACTACTATTGCTACTACAACTACAACTACTACTATTTCTCCACTACGACTACTACTACTACTACAACAACTACTACTATTCTACTACAACTCCTACTATTACTCTACTACAACTGCTACTACTACTACTCTACTACTACTACTACTACTACTACTACTATTCTACTACTGCTACTACTACTACTACAACTGCTACTACTACTACTACAACTTCTACTACTACTCTACTACTACTACTATTCTACTACAACTCCTACTATTACTCTACTACAACTGCTACTACTACTACTCTACTACAACTACTCTACTACTACTACTCTACTACTACTACTACTACTACTCTACTACAACTACTACTACTCTACTACAACTACTACTAGTCTACTACAACTACTACTACTCTACTACAACTACTCTACTACAACTACTACTACTCTACTACAACTACTACTACTCTACTACAACTACTACTACTCTACAACTACTACCACTCTACTAGAACTACTACTGCTCTACTACAGCTACTACTACTCTACTACTACTACTATTCTACTACTGCTACTACTACTATTCTACTATTACTACTACTCTACTACAACTACTACTACTCTATTACTACTACTATTCTACTACTGCTACTACTACTACTGTACTACAACTACTACTACTCTACTACTACTACTCTACTACTACTACTCTACTACTACTACTACTACTACTCTACTACAACTACTACTACTCTACTACAACTACTACTACTCTACTACTACTACTACTACTACTACTACTACTACTACTATTTCTACTCTACTACTACTACTACTACTCTACTACTACTACTACTACTACTATTCTACTACTGCTTCTACTACTACTACTACTCTACTACTACTACTCTACTACTACTACTAAACTACTACTGATTCTACTACTACTACTACTTCTACTACTATCACTACTAACGATAATAATATGTATTCAATTGGATAAAAATGACCATACAAATGCGGGAAGTTAGAGCTTTAATATCTGTACTACCGTATATGGTAAATAGAGGAACCCTTGCACTTATTCAAATTGTTGGTCTCCAATATGAATTCCAGAATAGTTACGGACACTTTATATTTTGAGGTGCCCTAAGTTAAAAAAAATAGTTTTTCAGAAATATGTATAATAGATACGTATGGATTTCTGTGAACTGAACTACAACAAAATCTCAAACAAATATGGAAATTAGTATTTTAAGTTCTTTGAGGTTAGCATTACATCGAATAATAAGATTCTTTATTATCTACAACATGCTAATAGAGATAAACTTTATCAGAACTTGTTTAATTACTTCTTCCTTTTAAGTAAAAGGGAAATAAGATAATATACAATATATAGCCATAGTCGAACACCCTAAAAGCTCTTCGCTATGTGGAAAATTTAAAACTCATTTCGCTTTTAAATTCTAGCGATAAAAAAAAAAAAAAAGTGCAGCGATACATTAGATCGATGTTCATTTGCCTCGGTTGAAACGGTTAATTATTTTACTCAGGTGCGCTGTCTTGAGCAGGCGTGCTTTAAAAACTAAAATGTGTATAACTTTCTTGTCTGTTTTGCCGACCACATTTAACGTATTTTTGTAATTTGTGTATGCTTAAATTACTAACAACAACGATACCCTTCACGTTACGAATGATTGAAGCTGACATTGTGCCTTATTTACAATTACGCTGTCAGTGTCAGAGTCAAAGTTGCTGAATATCACAGTGTGTGAGTGCCAGACGGAACGTCAGATTTGTTATAGTTTACGGGTGTGTGAGTGTTAGACGGAACGTCAGATTTGGTTATAGTTTCAGGGTGTGTGTGTGTGTGTGTTAGACGGAACGTCAGATTTGGTTATAGTTTACGGGTGTGTGAGTGCCAGACGGAACGTCAGAGTTGGTTATAGTTTCAAGGTATGTGTGTGTGTGTGTGTGTTAGACGGAACGTCAGAGTTGGTTATAGTTTCAGGGTGTGTGAGTGTTAGACGGAACGTCAGAGTTGGTTATAGTTTCAGGGTGTGTGTGTGTGTTAGACGGAACGTCAGAGTTGGTTATATTTTCAAGGTATGTGTGTGTGTGTGTGTGTGTGTGTGTGTGTGTTAGACGGAACGTCAGAGTTGGTTATATTTTCAAGGTATGTGTGTGTGTGTGTGTGTGTGTTAGACGGAACGTCAGAGTTGGTTATAGTTTCAGGGTGTGTGTGTGTGTTAGACGGAACGTCAGAGTTGGTTATATTTTCAAGGTATGTGTGTGTGTGTGTGTGTGTGTGTGTGTGTGTGTGTGTGTTAGACGGAACGTCAGATTTGGTTATAGTTTCAGGGTGTGTGTGTGTGTGTGTTAGACGGAACGTCAGAGTTGGTTATAGTTTCAAGGTATGTGTGTGTGTGTGTGTGTTAGACGGAACGTCAGAGTTGGTTATAGTTTCAGGGTGTGTGTGTGTGTTAGACGGAACGTCAGAGTTGGTTATAGTTTCAAGGTATGTGTGTGTGTGTGTGTGTTAGACGGAACGTCAGATTTGGTTATAGTTTCAGGGTGTGTGTGTGTGTGTTAGACGGAACGTCAGATTTGGTTATAGTTTCAAGGTATGTGTGTGTGTGTGTGTGTTAGACGGAACGTCAGAGTTGGTTATAGTTTCAGGGTGTGTGTGCGTGTTAGACGGAACGTCAGAGTTTGTTATATTTTCAAGGTATGTGTGTGTGTGTGTGTGTGTTAGACGGAACGTCAGAGTTTGTTATAGTTTCAGGGTGTGTGTGTGTGTGTGTGTGTGTGTGTGTGTTAGACGGAACGTCAGATTTGGTTATAGTTTCAGCGTGTGTGTGTGTGTTAGACAGAACGTCAGAGTTGGTTATAGTTTCAGGGTGTGTGTGTGTGTTAGACGGAACGTCAGAGTTGGTTATAGTTTCAGGGTGTGTGAATGTTAGACGGAACGTCAGAGTTAGTTATAGTTTCAGGGTGTGTGTGTGTGTGTTAGACGGAACGTCAGAGTTGGTTATAGTTTCAGGGTGTGTGTGTGTGTGTTAGACGGAACGTCAGAGTTGGTTATAGTTTCAAGGTATGTGTGTGTGTGTGTGTGTGTGTTAGACGGAACGTCAGAGTTGGTTATAGTTTCAGGGTGTGTGTGTGTGTTAGACGGAACGTCAGAGTTGGTTATAGTTTCAAGGTATGTGTGTGTGTGTGTGTGTTAGACGGAACGTCAGAGTTGGTTATAGTTTCAGGGTGTGTGTGTGTGTGTGTTAGACGGAACGTCAGATTTGGTTATAGTTTACGGGTGTGTGAGTGTTAGACGGAACGTCAGAGTTGGTTATAGTTTCAAGGTATGTGTGTGTGTGTGTGTTAGACGGAACGTCAGAGTTGGTTATAGTTTCAGGGTGTGTGTGTGTGTTAGACGGAACGTCAGAGTTGGTTATAGTTTGAGGGTGTGTGAGTGTTAGACGGAACGTCAGAGTTGGTTATAGTTTCAGGGTGTGTGAATGTTAGACGGAACGTCAGAGTTGGTTATAGTTTCAGGGTGTGTGAATGTTAGACGGAACGTCAGAGTTGGTTATAGTTTCAGGGTGTGTGTGTGTGTGTGTGTTAGAGTGAAGATCAGAGTTGGTGATAGAGTTTCAGGGTGTTGAGTTTTAGAGTGAAAGTTATAGTTGGTGACAAGTGTTTTATATTTTGGTTAAGCTTCGAGTTTCCCTGTGGACACACCTCCCACAAATGTCCATCTCATTAAGAGTTTGTCCCGTTTAGATGTGACAGAAATGCGGGGATGAAGGCTGGGTTGGGTATAAGAAGGCAACTTGTGGAACTAATTCCCTACATAGGCAATGTGGTCACTGATGTAGTTAGGCTAGAAATTAGACTTTTCTGATTGGCTGTTCAAGTTATGACGTTCGTAACGTGTTAACAGTGAGGACGAAGTGATCGAATTTCTACGGCTGAGAAGAACCATTTTGGTGTTTGGTGAGAACAATACTTTCGCTTTCGTCCGACGTAGTTCGTACGCTATTATTTTTCAGTATTTCTTCTGGAATGTAGTAATGTGTAGTAATGGTAGTTTATTTGAATTAAATTACATTCAAATTTGCCGTGATTTTGTACAAGGAATCAGATACTTAAATTAGTTATTGTTCTAGACAGAGTGGGATAAGTAGGAAAGATTTTCCTATGATATATGGAGAACAAATTAATGCAAGGTTCTTACATTTTCTTCAGCTTCAAAATTTGAAATTAGCTGTCATACAATTTTATATTATGGCACAAACATTCCTAATCACAGAACTAATGATCTGAACCAGTAATATCTACAAAACTCGTTCAAATACCATGAAAGGAACTATTCGACCTTTATATAAAAATAACTATACAACATAAACTGTGATTTTCATGCCAGCCTATCTGCGAGGTGCTCGGCTGATAATGTGTTTTAATACTCTATTGCCACAGATGACAATTTCAAGTTTAAAAAACATCTGACGTGTTCTATTCACATGACTTTCTCTACATCTCTGCAACAAATTATTGTTAAAAAGCCTATGCTTCTATTTACTTCATGCTAATCGAGAAAAATAATAGCAGAATTAGTCTTATTACTTGCTTCCTTGTAAGTAGAAGCGAAATAAGGGAGTACCATAGATAAAGTGCTAGTCAAAAGCTGGTTGCTATGTGACTGAAGTTCCTCTGTTTGTATGGACAGGATTTTTCAAATTCCTGTATGAGAAAAGTATATAAGTTTTTCATAGCTGAAACCGAAAACAAGAAATGTCTCAAAAGCGATCAACTCCGTGAAAAAAAAAATGCATATAACATAAATTGTGTGGTTTAACATGCTCTACATTTTTGTGTGGTAGGTTTTTGTTTATCTCTAACGGTTTAGCAGTTATGCAAAATTCCGTAAAATTCATCCAGAATGAAGTAGTCTTCAGAAGCTATTCCCAGAAAATTCAAGATATACATTTTATTTGTCAGGTAAAAATCCTTAATATATTATATTTTAATCAAAATCATTAGAGTCATTTTTGAGAAAATCAAAATTTTCGAAAATAGTTCCGTGTAAAGGGTAGTTGGGGTGGGGGATTTTCTTGAAAATCTTTCTGTCGCCTCCTTGGAAGATACCAAACTTAAATACCAAGTTTGGTATTTAAAGGTTTTTTTAGTTTCTGAGCTTTGCTGTCCACAGACACACACTCTCACGCACACACACGGACCTTTTTCCAGAAATGCTTTTTTTGGGATTTAGGGGGGCCGGAAACATGTATTTCCTGTGAAATCCCAGTATCGAATTTTTGGATGGAATGCAATACCTTCTCTATACACTACGTACATAGTACGTGTAGAGAAAGTAATATATGAGTTTGAACAACTGAATTGCAATCACGGGGCAAAGCTTACATAGCTAACATTTTGGGTCATCAGTAGCGATGCAGTATTGGAGCATACCATCAGGGGAACCACACAGCTCGACAGATATGAAAATTTCGGCTGTAGTAGCTACCGCTGACGTAAAATTTGGGTATATGATTTTTCATACTTTACTTCAGTACTAATCACTACTCTCCGTTGCGATCGCTTTGTGTTGCCACCGTTTAGTGCTAGGGTTGCGTTTCTAGTAATTATCTGTTCTATGCGAGCTACAGCACCTGGAGTGAGTACGTGCACAACTTGCTCGTCGATTAGTGTCAAAATGAAAATGAAAGAGCTTGAGGAACAACGTGTGTTTATGTGTGTGTGCGTGAAATGTTTCTTTAAACTTGGCAAAACTTTCACAGAGACATTGCAATTGCTTAGCCAAGCGAACGGGGAAGGGTGCATTAGTCGCACGAAGTGCTGTAATAAAAACATGTGAATAGATTCCGTGCTGTGATTCTTGAAAAACGTCGTCTATTTGTACGAGGAGTCCCTGACGATGTGGGCATTAGGCCATCACGTGACTGACAAACTTGAGAGAGTGCATCATGAATTTGTATAACATGGTCAAATCAGGGACTCCTGGTGCCCATGAGGGATGCTGTGCTCAGGAAGAGGTCTGAGTTGTCAAAAACCAGTATTTGATGTTGCACCATGACAATGCGCATTCTCACGCCTCGCTCCTTGTCAGCAGATATATTCAGCAACATACTATTCGTACTGTACTCCATGCATCTTATTCTCCGTACCTAGCCCCTGCAGACTTCTTCCTTTTCACAAAGCAAAAATAGGTTAAAATACGCCGTTTCCAAACCATAGAGGAGATTCAGAACAATGTGACAAAAAACCTGAGCGCCATCCCAAAAAATGAGCTCCAAAAAAGAAAGAAATGATTGATTGGTGCATCAGCTGTAGAGGGGATTATTGTGAGCAGGAGTGTGCTTAAAATGTTTTAAGAAAAAATAAAGGTACTTTAACATAAGTTAGGTTTCTTTTTTAACCTAAAGAAGGTTTATTATTACGATGGACGTTCCGAAACTGAGTTTCGTTATTTTTTTATCACACGGATAGCTTATTGCCAAAAAAAAAATACACCATGACATCATGAACATAGTCTCATAAATTATTCTTCTACATAGTCACCACCGACATTGAGACACTTATCGTAGCGCGCAATCAGTTTAAAGTAGCCGCTCTGGTAAAACTTGGTGTTTTGCGATGCAAGAAATGTTCGCACCTCAACATTGTTTTGGAAGTGACATCTGGAGAGTGGGGCTTTCAATGCAGGAAACCAGTGAAACTCCGTTGGCGTAAGATTGCAGGCGGATTATCCAATCTCTCCAATCCGCAACGGCGTATTTGATCTTGTGCAAATCTTGCTGTGTGAATCGTCCAAGAGCACAACACTTTCACTGAAGAGCCCTAGCCCCTTTCGTTGGATGGCGGATTTGAGTGTGGTGCGGTCGCCGCATTGATGGTCTCCTGATCATGGAAATCAAGGAGAGTCACACCTTTTAACTTCCAGAACATCGTGGCCATTGTTTTAGAAATTTCGGGCAGCATCTTTTGGACCGGATAGAGCATACAGCCACACCTGAGGCCTTGACTTGCCGCTCGTAACGAGTCTTCGTCCCATCGCTGCCACCTGAATGTTTTGACATGACCTGAAGTCTGTGAACGAGATGCTACACATAGTCGAATGCTGGCTGTTTTGCCCCAAAAGGACTCCCAAACATCAGGTCGCATGATAGACGCAGCTCCCTGCCAAAGACCAAACTGGCTGGTGTCAACCCAATGGTATCGTGGATTGAAAAGCGGCATGGCAGCAAGAAAAACTTCCTGCCAAGCCCTGACATGCCAGTTTCTTTAGTGATAGGCTTTAACTTTCCTCAAAAGTTCTTCTGGAGTAGTGATATAGTCCTGAGCTATTGAATCCAGATGCAGGCACCACTGAAATAACATATAAAGCTGCGTAACGCTCCCTCTTTTCAACATTTTTGCAATGAGCACATCTGTCTGGAAAAAGTCCACTGGACATGGCACCCGCATTGGAGTGGCTCCTTCCTTTCAGATGAATGGTATAAAGCTGTACTCTTGCAGTCTCTGGACCGAACAGGCTCTTTGACCCTCCTTGTTCTTGAAACTTAACTGCCAAGTGAGGGCAGAATGGTCAGTCTTCAGGAGGAATGGCTGACTGTACAGATACTTCTAGAAGTACCTGTTTTATTGCTGGAAGCTCTCGCCGGGTAACCCAGATTCTTTTCTGCTTTGGAGAACGTCTTGCTGTAGTCTTGCGCCTGGCCATTTAAGACATGGGTTAGAATGCCGCCAATGCCGGTGTCGCTGACATGGTGTCCAAAATAAAATGGCCAACGGGTTTTTGAAATCCTAAAACAGGTGCAAAATGCGCTGACTTTAACTCCTGGAACGCGCTCTAATCCTCTTCTGATGATATGTAAGGCCAGTGCTGTTCCCTCAGAGCAGTGATGGGTTTAGCAATGTTGGAGAAACCCCCGATGAACTGGCGGTAGAAGGAGCATAAACCCAAAAAACTTTGCAGCTCTCGTTTGTCTTACGGGCGAGGCGAATCTCTCACTGCTCTCGCCTTCTCGGTGTCCGGGTCCACCCAGGATGGGGAGACTATGTGACCCTAGTAGTTTAGCTCTTGACACCTATTCGTGTTCGGCTTCAAGGTAGCTAGCTGCAGCCCTTGCAGTATCCTGGTCAGGTTCTTCGGAGTTTTTTCCTGCGACGATGTCACACAGATATAGCAGCAAGTTTCGTAAGCCAGCCCTCTCATCACTAATTCCATGAGATGCTGGAACGGGGCTGGCGCCTTGCAGAGACCATTTATGAAAATTGCTAAAGATAATGCAATAGTCTCCTTCTCTGCGTTCTAGGGCCACTTGCCAGTAACCCGACTACAAGTCTAAAAGAGAGAACACTGGGCAACAGCAAGCATATCTAGCATGTTGTCATGGGGGTATGAGGAAACAGTTCTTTTTGGTGACGGTATATAGCTTCCTGTAATCCACGCAAAAGCGTAGGTCACCATTGATCTTCTACTTTCTTCTTCTTCTTCTTCGCCAAGGCTACAGGGAACAGCAAGGGCTCTTCAATAATGTCAAAGATTTAATTTTCTCTAACATGTGCCGTATCCCTTCTTGCTTCGTCAGGAACACGTCTTGGTGTTGTAGGGTCGGCCGGGCGTCTCCGTGTCGGTGTTACGCAGTACTGGGTCAGTGCGACCGTAATTGCAGTTCACCTCGCTGCAGACTGACTGGTATCAGCCGAGTAAACACCAGGGGCTTTTCAGTTGTGAAACGTTCAGTTGGTCAGCCGCCCTTTACAGCAACTTTTTCAGGTGGGGCTCCAGGTCCTGCGACGGTGCTGGTCTTTCGGATCCATCGCACAACAATACACTTACAACTGGCTCGCCCTTTCCTAAGTCTATCCCGGCATAGTTGTCCTGATTGGTACCCATCGGGTTCAGTAGCCTCGCGGATCCTGTATCCCGGCAAGGCAACAATGCTCGGGCAACACATCCCCTTGTAAAGATGTCTTCATGTCTTATGAGGATTCTTGACTACAGTCCCTCCAGGAGGGCCTCCACCACCGCTACCACCACCTCGCTTCTCACGGGCACAACTATACGGTCTTTGAGGATCACCCTTCAGATACTCAGGTTTTCTTGTGAGGTCCGGAGCAACACATCTCAACCGAGCTCCAAATTCCTCCGGTGGATATCGACCATCGGTTTGTGGCTGTGAAGGCAACCAATCCTCAGTCACGTTTGCACCGAACACGCATAAGCTCACAGTGCTCCATCCCTATGTCAACTCCAGCATGGTCTGCTTCTTCAGAGGTAAGATGTCGCCCGATGCCATCACTAGTTGGTAGGGGCGACTGAGTTTTCATCACGTCAAGTCTGATTACATTCACGGCTGCACCTGCGTCTATGAGTATTCGTAACTGCTTCCTTTGTATTCAGTCATCTGCGAGGAGTCTGTCGTCTACTCCTTTTCCCAAGGCACAAAGCATCACTCGAGGGATGGTGAAGAGGGCCCAACGCACCACACCAGTTCTTACATGGTTTCCGCCTGCTCGTCATCTTGGCGTGGACAGAATTTCTCTAGGTGACCTGACTCGCTAAACCTTCACCACACCACTTGAAGGTAATCGTCGTCTTTGGTTACTTCTTTCTTCCCGTCATAGCCTACCTTCTCGGCTTCCAAGAGGGTCTCCGCTATCGTTAATTCGTCTTGGATCATTTTATAGTCGCCGAGCATCAGCTGCTGTTGTATCTCGGCGTTACGCACCTCGACAACCAGGGTGTCGTAGTTTGTTTTAGTAGCGTCAACGTTCGGGTGACAATATGTCGTGGTATTGTTGTGATGTCAGTATGACGCTGTCAGGAGTTGGTCGCCGGTTTATGCTAGTGAATTTCTCTACATTAAGTGTACATACCTTGCAGATTCCCTTGGTTGCAGCGGCGGAGCTTGTTCTAGTAGACCATGAGTTGTCTCTTACTCAGGGGAGAAAGAATGACAAGGGTATGTAACACTGTTGGTAGACTCAAATAACATAGAAATTTCACTTCATTCACTGTAGACTTCCTTTATTAGTGAATTGCTGTTCGTTTGAGGCACTCCGGACATAACCGATCGCGACCTTGATGAAGCAGTTTTCCTTACGTGCTAATTCCACTTTTACGGAGTTGTTATAACTTTGCATTAATCCCTGTAGTCTGGAGTTTCTCGGTCTATATAACGATAATGATTGCCCGTCAGATTAATTTATAAAACACTGATTATCTGCAATATACGGCGCGCGATTTCCTACATGGTGTGTCTACTTTAAGAGTCTTGTGAACCTTCTGAACCTGTTAGCTACATTGTGAATCTTACTACCCTGATTCCCGCACATCACTTATATACAAAAAGGTCCGAGTTTTGCCCTCCTTTTTGATTGGCTGAAAAAGGGCGGGTAAAGTGTCGTTATCACGTGACTATCGGGGATTTTTCTTTATTTTACACCCACGTGACCACGTGCAAAATTCCGTTTCTCCAGTTCCAAAGAGAGAGAGAACCTAACTTACTCTGAAGGGTTGTTACTTATGTCCCTAATGCATTAAAATTTGTGTTATATTCAACAAAGCCCGTAGCCTTGACGAATACAAAAGGGGTTTTCCACCTTCCACGGTACTGCGTTCCACAGAGCATATATTTCCAAGGTTAAATATTACGAACTAATAATTAAACTAATAATATATGCGTCGTACTAAAATACTGTCGCAAGGGATAAGTAAATGGGTGATAGGTATAACAACACTTTGTTCATCAGCAGTTCGATGGCTAGGGCGAGCACCTGCATCGTATCAGCTGTGGTAGAGCGAGCCAAGCGATGGCTTCGAAAGCGGTTTTCGAGGATCTCACATATATCTCCGGACATCGCCGCCATCGTAATCTCATTCAGTACTTCTGCCGCCATCCCTGGAGGCTCGCTAAAAGCTGTGCGACTTCCTGTTCTGCTTACTTTCTGTTGTAGGTATGACTTCGGCTTCGAAGCTAGAGGTTACGTCAAACTTGGATGGCTTAACTTATGTATATGTTCTTTCAATCCAAATGTCTCGAACTTCAAGCCTTTCAACCGTCCGTATCAATCAATATGTTCAGTTGCTTAGTCCTAAAGTCGACTTTTCCCTTCGGGGCATTAATTGTCGAGTGTCTTTCATCGTTCCACCACGCTCTTTCAGCTTTCTCCCGAGATCTTCCACTTTGTCCACAAGTTCTTCCACGCCCTTCTTCACGCCGGCCAATTGTTCGTCAAGTTGGTAATGTTTCCGTTTTCATCGTAGACTTTTCTGTTTTCATTTCTGCCTGTATGTTCTAAATTTTCTCCAAGTCGTATTCCATGTTCTCCACTTCGGTTTCCATTCTTGATTTTGTTTCTGTCTTCATTCCTTAATTTCGGTCAACGAATTTTTCATTATCTATTCCATCTTGGCGTAAAAATTCCACTCCTGACACCAGTGTAACAAATTCCTTTATTGACTCAAAATTGGTGACAAATGAAGTCTTTAACTGACTTATGCAAACAATTCACTCGACGCTTTGACGGGTAGAGAGTTAATGATTTCTTACACCACAGCTCCTAAGCCACTGTGCGCTAACCCTCCAGTCACAGTCTAACTCACGACTCATTGATTTGGCTTGCCATTTTTCATTATATAGCTGTAAATGACATCATAGGAGTTTCTGGAAGTTAGTCGAAGCTAATGGATGATTCTAGCATGAGCCAACTAATTTCCTGCATTCAAAGACGTGCGCTTACCTGTGCGTCGCTTCCTGTGTTTACCGCATTACAAGACCTCCAGCTCCGCCGTCTCACATACGAAGGAGAACGTGAGAGCGACCGAACACGGCACTGTCGTAGTGAAGAGAAGCTGATGTTTATATTGTGCAGCATGAAATATATAGAACAATAATCTTTTGTAAAACGTTTGTTTGCAAAACAGTTGGAGTAAGCCATGTGAATGGAACAATTCTGATTTTTCTTTTCTCCACAACGAATCGCTATCGGTCGGAGGAGGGGGGATACTTATCAAATTCAAGCAGAGAACAATACCGCTTTCGAAAATAATTGACTATTACTTTACCTGACAACTTGCATGCTGTATCCTGAGAACTAAGGTGTAACATCAGACACCAAGGTTAAATGTATTAAGAAGTAGATACAAGAACATTTTGTAGAATATTGAGCTGAGAAAGTCATGTGAATCTAACACATCTTATATTTTATCACAATTATGTTCACAGTTGCAGCATCTGTGATGGGGAACATTATTCCGTGCCCTGAATCCTGTCCATTTGACGAGAAGCCTGTATGTGCTGGAGATGGCATTATAAATCCACGAACTTTTACAAACGTATGTTCCTTGTTAGAGTTCAACTGCAGTAATGAGGTTGACTACCGTAAGTACCAGTTTTCAAATACAAAGAAATCTACAGTATATTTCAGCATAATAATCGTTATAATCGAATGCTTTCGACAATCGAATGAGTTATGATAGTGAGAAATGATTCGGTTTTTCCTTGGAAATTGAAAGTTCTTTATTTTCGCTAAATGCATTACTTTGATATGCAAAATACTTTAATAGTGTAAAATGGTTACATTCTTGACCTCGTACTTATGTAAAGAAAACTATTAGCCAATAAGACATCAGCATAATACGAGAAATATTGATAATAGACATGCCAAGCTATAATCCGGTCATCTTATCACTGTAATCTAGCCTTTCTTACTTCACCGGCGATGTAAACAAACCAGTATGTATTCTTCCGCGAACGCACGTGAACACACCACCTAATGCGAAGCTGTTTTCGTCTGCTGCAGGGTTACACAACTGCTTAATTGCGTTTCACTTATTTGACTTTAAAATAAATGTTTATATACTTTCATTATTCACAGACAATAATTTACTCTACGAAAAGTATAATAAATAAGACATAAAACATGTAAGCCAGTTATTATTTAGTACCAAATAAAACTTCAGCGTCAGATTACCAAATAAGGTCATGATATTTTGAAAATAAATCACTACAGCATATTTTTTGTGCAAATTTAACATACACATATGGACAATCATACACTGCACATTTCATTAATATGCTATTATAATACAAGGAATTACTCAGCACGGTTAATATGCGGATGGAAGTTAGTGAGAGTGTGCAAATGCAAAATGTCGACATGTTCGATATTTGGATATGCTCGAGATATTCGAATGCTTCACTCGGATGGGTACAAGTGAGCCCAATTGAATTGAGATCTCGTCTCAAGATGGTGCCGGCATGACATCATTTAAATCTGATTGGTGCTCGTTCATATACTTGGTCACTTGCCGGACTCATGAATATACGAGTATAGATTATTTTGTAAAACAGTTTTCGGTTATTCCAAGTCCTATAGATATATGCTTTATGCTATGTTTTTCATTAACAATGCTCATAGTGCATGTAGACACGTCTTAAATTCGGGCTTAAGTAGTACCTTAAAATAATATGTTTACGTTTCTTTGTTCAAATGTTTTCCTGCCATGATTTTTTTTTTTTTTTTAGGATGAAAGGATCCAGGATTACAATTTGATGAACAATCGTTTATCTTTATTATTCAATATTTGCTGCTTATGGAGAGTAAGCCTTCCATCTAAGCGTTGTAATAGTTCTCCTCTATAATTTCAACTGAATGCTTTATTCGAGAACAGTCGGGTGAGAACTAAGAACATCACTCGAGTTACGGTGATGATGCATCCGAAAACTTCCATACGAATAAAAGGCTAAATTCGATTAGCGAAATCATTACTTCGATAAAGATTTCGACTCTTAGAGGTATCCGATTATTGAAAACATTCGATTCTTGCCATTATCAGCGAGAGTGATTCCACTCCTTCAGAATGCGAGTAATCTGTTGCAGTTGCACTCGAATTGCCTGAGACATCACCGAAATTGATAAGTTATGGTCAGCGACAACGTCCACCATTCCCTCCAAATTCCACTCTGCTCTTCCCGAACAATGATACACATTCACTGTATTCTTCGAATTTAATTTCTTTTAAACTACTGACAGAAACTGTCGCCACTGGGCAATTTAAAAGTTTAGCCAACTTTACGCTGCTTTCGGAAACACTAGTAAATTCTGTCTTTACGCTGAGCCTGAAAGCATGAATGGGGGAGGCAGTATCACTCTTATCCAGCAACAACCAACACCAAGAAGAGGGCAACATACAAGAGAACATTTAACCATGAATTGCATAGCAGATAAAACATAAAATAGAAATACATATACACATTTGATATCGCTCACATAGTTAAAACATAGAGCGAGAGACAGGGGAAAGTGAGAGTAGATCAACTTAAGAGCTTGGGTTGCGAGATATGCGCCTTTTGCTCCACATGCGTTACCTCCTGGCGGGCCAAACATTATACCATTTAAAACTTCTTGAATTGTATACGGCCACATCACGTGGTACAAACACCTTGGGATGGGAACAGACACACACTGCCCTTGAGCCGACAATTAAAGAACAACTTGATACTTACATCATGTCGACGCTTCCTCCGTCACCAGGATAGTTAACTTTTTTAAAATCACTTTTCCAAGCACTGGCAATATTTATCCGGCAACAAATTTGAAAGAGGCCACAAATTGGACAAGGCTGAATTTGGGGTACACGCAAATAACAACGAAAGGGAATCGTTTTATGTGCCTCGTGACGGGCTGAGTGGAAAACACTGGATCTGTGAGATCACTATCGCAACGATTATGATAAGCGATAAGGAAGGTTTTAAGATTTCTATTAACCCTCTCGGCATGAATATGGCGTATTGAATACTCTCATTTACTTCGTGATCTGGCACCAAATTGTGTTCCATTGCCCGACACTAATATTTGAGGGGAAGCAAAGGAAGCGGAGATATTCTCTAACACTTGAATGACCACCGTTGAGCTGGCCCTGGAACCCGGGATGGGCCGAACAAACTTGATTAACGCATTATCCACCACCAATATTTACCTACGTGTTATCCTGGTGGACCTTGGAAAATGACTTACGAAACCAGCAGGTGCGGAAAGCATACTCTGAGGTCATTTCCCGCCAAATAGTACGCTCGGTTTTTCAATCGTTCACATAGAACAGACCCTCACCCTAGCGGCAATATTCCGTCCATTCCCTTCCATATAAAATGCTGTCGTAAGTTTTCTGGAGTTTTACATATTCTAAAGACAACTAAAAATTATATATATAAAAATGGGCAGGGTTTTAGAATTGAAATTGTGAATAGTAATATTTGTAAGGCGACTGCGCATGTGAGGAAAATTTAAAGTTTACAAGAACGTTCGTCAGGATATTATTTTCTCTTAGTGAATATTAGCGGGGAAAAAAATGCCCCAAAACACATGCGTATCAATACCATAGCTTTTAACCGGGAAATATAACGTACCGAGAGATTTACGTTTTAGCGCAAGTCCGGCATCCTGTTTCCTCTGATACACTTAAACCCCACTAGAGGTTTTAGCTTATACAACCAAAAAATCAAATTAATCAGCAAGTGACCCAATGCAAGTTATTGTTTTGTAATTTACAAAAGTTTACTGGGAAACCATTCCGATCGAATAGGAAACTTCCAAAGTGGCCAGGGGCAATATTCTTTACAATTTTAGGTATGTTCACAAAAACAATCCTTAGGGGGGGGGCGGAATTTTTCGAATCACTTGACCTAGAAAATCTAAAATTATTGTCACGGGGAAGTCGTCATACAGAAAGACGTACCAAAGAAATAGACAATTTAATTTAAGCAACTGACCAAAAAAATCGGAACGGACGATGATACGTTTCAAGAAACTTCTACCGTGACTCATGCTCGCTCTCAGCCATGAATGAGCCACCTCGAGCCACTTTGCACGCAGCACCTCACGGAAACCCTTTCAGCTATCTCTCTGACCTCACTCTGCCCAGCGACCGCTGACCTCACATCCGGCCAATCAGAAGCGCGGACCGAAGGCGAAGTTTGAAATATTTTTCTCCACGCGCCAACGTTCAATTGAAAATTATCCTTACCAAAACCCATAAAATGCCTTAGTTACTATGACAGCGCATTGTTAGGTACAACAATTTTTAAATTTCGTTCCTTAATCCCTTACACTATATTATCTTAACAGCATTGCGAAGTTTAACACAATAATTGTATATCTCTCTCAGAAATTTAAGAGGAATTATTTTGTAATAGAGAAAAGGAGTAAATCGTTCAGTATCCAATAAGAGCGTTTATCCTGATATTTCTGTCGACATTACCGGTGAAGTAGAGATGGTGGTATATATGTGTTTGATTCCAAGTAAATTGCCAACTTAAATTAAAAAAGTACATTATTTTAGTTTGAAACTACGTTTTAAGACACGGCTAACAATAATGTTGTTTTACTTGCTTATACTATTTTACGTTCAATCCCTAGTAAGTTAGGAGCTAACCTTAGTATTTATTTTCACCGCCAGAATTGCAAATTTTTATGAATATAAGGGGGGGGGGATTTGATTAGTGATTTCAAACAAATTTTTTAAAAATTTTTATTACTAATTTCTCCACCTGTACTATGTTAAAAGTAGGTAGAGAAGATATTGCATTCGACTCTAAAATTACAACTCGAGCTTTTACTGGTCCGAAAAAGATATTTTTAGAAAAAGTTCCACGTGTGGTATGAGTGTGTTTGTGTCCGTGTGTCTGTGAAAACAGTAATTCAAAAACAACAATTCAGTTAAATAACTTGAAGTATATCTTCCCATATTGCGATACTAAGATTCTCAAGAAAGTTTCCCCCTTTCCTAACTACCCTTTACGTGGAAACATTTTCGAAACCCTTGTATTTCTCAAAACTTGCTGTAACGATTTTGATTAAAATGCCATATACTGCAGATCATTATATAGCATAAAATGTATATCTTGATTACTCTGGGAATAACCTCTGAAGTCCTCCTTATTCTGAATGACTTTTGTATAATGGTAGCCTGTGAGAGATAGACAAAAGGTTCTATGTGCACCGAAATGTAGATCTGGTTAAAACACACTATTTATTTCATACATTTTTTGTAGAGTTAACAATTTCCGAGATATTCCAGTTTAAATGTTTTCACATAGGAAGCCCTCACAGTTCCACATATGCTTTGTTTTACATCTGGTCAAGAAAGGTGAACCTAATTTCAAAGTCAAGCGACGGCTTTAAACCTTGTCCGAGTTTCTGGATAGTGATGAGTTGACATGGTCCGATGTGCAATGTATCAATGACAAAATAAATGAAATATTAATTATAGTTGACGAAAAATGCTGTAATGTGTAATGTTGTATACAATAGCATTATTTAATGTTACAGCTTTGCGCATAATATACGTAGGAAAATGTGGAGCAGTGGAACGTAGCTTTGCTGCCGAGGGTGATTATTCCTACTAGATCACCAGGAAACTTCTTAAACTCATGAACATGTTCTACTAGATCACCAGGAAATTTCTTAAACTCGTACACGTTCTACTAGATCATCAGGAAATTTCCTAAACTCATGTACATGCTCTACTAGATCACCAGGAAATTTCCTTAACCTATGTACATGTTCTACTAGATCACCAGGAAATTTCCTTAACCCATGTACATGTTCTCCTAGATCACCAGGAAATTTCCTAAACTCATACACACGTTCTACTAGATCACCAGGAAATTTCTTAAACCCATGTACATGTTCTGCTAGATCACCAGGAAATTTCCTAAACTCATGTAGCTGTTATCCTTTTTAACTTATGTATTACAAAATAGCTCAATCTACTTTAATAAAGCTTTTTGCATACGTATTGATGTTTTATTTTATGAAGTGTATTTCTCATAGGAGGCCGATTGTGCTGGAAGAATGAAATATCTAGGGGAGCCAGGGATTGAGCGAGAGAGAGGTCATCGGTTCAATTCTTGGATTTCCTACTTTAACAATGACCGTTTCTTGGTATTCCGTGGTTGGTAAGGCGACTACTCTTATGCCAAGGACCTCCTATTCCTCATGTCCTGCCATTTCGCTTCCTTTTTAATATTTAAGATAGGCTTAGATAATGTGCAGTATCAGTAGATGTCAGAATTTTTATCGCTTACGTGCTTGATGCAAAGCTCTTCTCGACTTAGTGAGATGGTAGCCTTCTCTGAGCCACCTCAGGTAAGTCGAGTTCTCCACGGTTCCGCCAGAGGGAACCTAATATTCGCAGGTTTTTTAACTCGTTTCGTTTTACTTCACGGGCATTTTAAATATCTGAAATTCCATTAGCCTGAGCTAACCTCGTTAGCTTCACATATCATGAGACTAATTTATTATTTTTGTCAGATGATCAACTACAACAAAGCGGTATAATCTCAATTCCTATCGATTAACATTTAATTGCTTATTATATGTAATAAAGTAATTCATACTGATAACTGTGTGCTGAGAGCAACATTTATCAAACTGTTGTAAGTGTATGAAGTTCTCGAATTACGTACAATCATTTTCTTTATATTATTCCAATGTAAAAGTGATTTATTTTACGCACGTTCTAGACTTGAAATTTAAGCAGAAAGCTGACCTCATTTTCGTGATAATGTATTAAGACAATCAACTGTAATAAAGATATTTATTTGGCATTACTTTAATACGAGATCTGCATTTGGTACGTACTTTTGTTATTCTGTCATCAGAGTCATTTTGTGGCCATTTACTGGGCAGTTATATACGTTGGTTACACCATTTGGCATTACTTTAATACGAGATCTGCATTTGGTACGTACTTTTGTTATTCTGTCATCAGAGTCATTTTGTGGCCATATACTGGGCAGTTATAAACGTTTAGGGCTCTAAGACGCAAAGCGTAGCCGAGGGATGTTTTCTACGAGCAGAGGAGTGCGGCCGCAACTGCGGAAGGACGAGAGGGCGTAGCTGAGGGATCTTTGAAGCTAAAGCCCAAATGATCCCAAGAATAAGTCAAAACCTCGGTTATTTGGTGCATTTCACATCTGAACAAGATATTTTCAACACTTTCAAATATGGAAGTTTCGCCTATTACTTGAACTATTTCCTAAGGGTGCTGTGTGTATGTGTATCCACCCATAGAACATTTTTACCCAATTAAGAATCAATCTTATTTCATAGGTACCTGTTAATGTTATGATCAATTGTATTATGCCTAATGCAATGTTTGCACTAAGGGAATTGAGATTGATAATTTATACGCTGAGGGAAGCGTTTGGCAAATTGCTCTGAGTTTATTAATTAATAACTCTTGAGTTGGATACAATAATTCATCTGTTATTAAGAAAGGAAGAAAATATTCAAATATAATACTTATTTGGTGAAAGTTATGTATGTCATACGCACAAGAAAAATACGTTTACCAAGAAAGCTCACTGATAAATGACAATGTTAATCTCTTGCAATTCCATGCAATCGTTACAAACTTTATGTGCTATTATATTGCAAAGGATAACATTACATAACTATAATATTAAGTTAAACATAAATGTATTTTATGATAGGGGTTTAGAGTATGTATATAAGTGGCTCCATATCAATAAATGCCACTGTTTGTAAAGCTATTTGAATCAATATTTGTTGCAGAATTAATTACTGCAGCAACTTTCCTTGAATCAAACAGGCACGCGAGTGTGTGAATGGTATGTATGTATGCATGTGTGGGTGTATGTATGTATGTGTGTATGTATGTATGATTGTGTGTATGTATGTATGTGTGTGTATGTGTGTATGTATGTGTATGTATTTCTCTGCAAGTGGGTATCACCCGGTGGCAGAGCTATATATGTATACAAGATATATAAATAATAAATCACAGCTGCCAGTTTATGGCTTTGTAAGCTATTTAGTTGTTTACAACAAATATGAAAACATTAATTTTTCTCTCAATTCAGATTAATTAATTTCATAATTAGAATCACCAACCAATTTAACATTTGTATTTACAACAAATAAAATCACAAGCATTTCATTTAAGGAATATTTACAAAAAATATCCAACATTAATATCAAGATTTTTCCTAAATTTCTTCAGAGACAGGGGACAACTCCGAAAAGCTGCTCCAGGCAATTCATTCCAGTCTTTTATGGTTCTATTAACAAAGGAAAACTTTCCCACGTCAGTTCTGTATCTTCTACCCTTAATTTTGAACGGATGATCGTTTCGTGCATAGTAAGTTGGGGTTTCCAGTTTGTCAGTAACGTCCTCCCATGCGTTTAAGCCAACTAAGCTTTAAATAAAGCGCACAACCACTGTTCCTCACGCCTAACTTTCAACGGCTCCCATTTTATCTCCTCAGCGTTTGTAGGCCCAAAATATTTACCCCTTTTTATGAATTTTATAGGCCTTCTCTGGATCTTTTCTAACGAATCAATTTGATTTACTCTATACGGGCCCCAACAAGTTACTCCAAATTCCATGACCAGCCGCACTAAGGGCATGTACGCGATTTCTCTGGACTTTGCACTCCCCTGTTTTAAAATCCTCATTAGGAAGTACAGCGTTTTCCACGCTTTCTTAGATACAGAATTTACCTGCTCGTCCCATCCAGCATTACTCGCCAAGTAATTTGCAGCTGTCCACCTGTGGAATATTTTCCCCACCCATGTGATAGTTTTGCAGAATTTTTACCCTAGATCTATTAAACGCAATTGACTTACTTTTGCCAGCGTTAATTTTCGTTTTATTTGCAGCAGCCCAATCACTCATTTCATTTAAATCACCCCGAAGAGCAGTCTCATCATCATTTCTAATTTTATTGTAAATAATACAATCGTCTGCAAACAATCTTATCTGGCATTTTATATTAACATTTATGTCATTTACAAAAATAAGAAAAAGTAACGGCCCCAGTACTGAGCCTTGGGGTACGCCCGAGCTTACCATACCCCTCTCAGATAGCTACTTTTACCCTTTGCGATCTTCCTTCCAAAAATGTTTTAACCCATAGAACTACGCGTTTATCAATTCCTGTAGCAGTTAGCTCCTGGATAAGTAGATTATGTGATACAACATCAAAAGCTTTGGAAAAATCTATCACCACTGCATCTGTTCTTCCCCCTGCATCCACCTCCTCTGCTAAATCTTGAAATAATGACGTTATCTGGCTTTCACACGAGTATCCAGGTCTAAACCCATGTTGCGCTTTATTGAACCACCTTTTGTTTTCTAATTCCTCCCGTATATATTCCACAGTTAAATGTTCCATCAATTTGCACACTACTGAAGTTAGGCTGACTGGTCGATAATTATTTAATTCTGTTTTATTTCCCCCTTTATGAATTGGAACTACAATCGCGGTTTTCCAGTCTTTCGGTAAGACACAGTTATTCATATTAAATAAAAGCATTAGGTATCTACGGAATCATGGATTCCCCTCCAATTTTTAGTATTTCGTTCGGTATATTATCAAGTCCCCTCGACTTTCGCTTTTGCAACATTCTGATCCTTCTGCGCAATTTGGATGCCATTATTTGAAAAACGGATTTTCCACTATCCTCAATTTCCAGTTTATAATTATAATCAGCTTTGTTAAAAACAGACACAAAATGTGAATTTAATGCGTTCGCTTTTTCCTTATCGTTCAATATGGCAATTCCATTTTCCTTGAGTTCTGGTATGCCAAGTTTATTTCCCCTGCGTCTACTTACATAATTGTAAAAATATTTCCAACGATTTTTGGTCCCGCTAAGAATTTGTTCTAAGAACCGCTCCTGGGCTTGCAACGTTTCGTCTTTCAACTGTTTAGCTAATTCTTTATATCTGTTAAAATGCCAATCTGACTTCTTCCGTTAATGAAACGCGCGCCTAGACTTTCGTTTAAGTATTCTGATGGATCTTGTATAATATTCTGGATCATTGTTTTGTTTGATAACTTTGTATGGAACGTATTTCTTTATTGATTCCGAAATAAGTATTTTGAAACTATCCTATGCTGCATCTACATTTGTTGCAGATTTTACAAATAGGCAAAATTGCTTTTTGAGGAAAGTCTGAATTCAATCTACGACTGCTCTGCAGAAGTTAAAACTAATAATTTCGTCTCCTTCAAACCGGTTTCGCACCTTCCAGTTTATGTCTAATTGTACACAGCTGTGGTCACTTATACCTGGCAAAACCTCACATGCGCTAAACAATGACTCAGGTCTGCATAGAAACACGTCCAGTATAGCCGATTTCCGGGTATCTGTTTTGACTATCTGCGACAACCCATGATCCCAAACCAGAAGGTTAACAATATACTGAGCTTCGCCTCTTAATAACTGCCCATTCCAGTTTACATTTGGCAAATTTAGATCTCCTGCTAAAATAACATTTTTTCCCGTTTCCGAAGAAGTTTTTTCCACTAGTTTATGAAGAGTTTTAAAGTTAGTTTCGCCAGGTGGTCTGTAATACGATATTAATGTAATGTTATTTGCTTCGTTTTCGTGATCGATAATTTCAATGGCCATCATTTCTACGTCTTCTTCCACCCACAATATCTTACTGTTTAACTCTAGCTTGGTACAAATAAAAATTCCCCCTCCCCTTCCTTCCCTGTCCCTCCTAAACACCCTATAAGTTGATCTAAATATCTCCGCGTCATTAATATCAACACTGAGCCATGACTCCGTACCTATAATCACACTTGGGTTACTTATTTCCATTAAATTCCAAAATTCTAATGTTTTGTTTATGATGCTACGGCAATTTACCTGTAACAGCCTTAAGGAATGTGCCCCTACCTGAGAATCGTTGCTTCCCCGAAGCCGTTGTCAGTGCTGCCCGGTGCCACCGCTCCACTCGGATACCCTTGCGAACAATGCTGCCAACTTTGAAGTTCTACTTCTGTTTAGATGGACACCATCCCGTCCATAGTCCCAGTTGTCAATCCACGAATTTGAGTCCACAAACTGCACATCCAGTCGTTCAGCCACCCACGAAAACGCGTCGTTTACCTGCATTACCTTCCTCCAGTTGATATCGCGTCGCCTCAAAACTCCACTGATGACAATGTTTGCTGAGGGAAATAGTGCCTTTGTCTTCTTAACTAAATCATACATGTCTCCCATCACGTAGTCAGAACTCCTTCGTAGGTCATTACTTCCAACGTGTAATACGATCGTCCGGTAGTTGCTTTCTTCCTCCTCCCACTTGTTCTCAATTTCCCTCAGTAGGCCGTCAGTCTTTATGCCAGGATAGCAAGCTACCTTTGCATTTGTAGTTCCCGCATGTCTAACGATGGAGTCGCCCATGATCAAACATGGTTCTCCTCTTTTTTTTAGGCCATCTTCCCTTGTCTCCCTCAGTAAGCGGTTTTCTTCTTTAAGCTTCCGAATAATATCTTCCGCTGTTTTCAGCTTGTCGCGTAAGTCTCGTAGTTCCTCCTGCAGCTGCTCCAATTTTTTATCATTTGCGGTGACGGTCACATCTCCCCTGCAGTCCTTACATGACCAGTTTTCTTCTATGTTCTGTTCTCTCTTAATTTTTTGACAGCCAAAATGGTACCATCTCGCGCATGAAATACAAAGAAGTCCGGTTCTCAGTGCTTTGTTGCAGCTTCCACATCTTTCATCTCCTACAGGTCCTGGATTTGTTTCAACTCCTCCTATCACAAGCAGGACTAGTAACACAAAAGCCATAACATAATAATTCTTCGTAGTTTCCGTAGCTCCTGTCGCCTCTCTACCTGCTTTCCGCGGTCGCCCTTCCGACCACATTCCTACCCTTGTACCCTTCCTTCCAACATATCTGCATGTGTTAGAAACCTGTTAAAGGAATATCTTGACTAGGCATGAGCCAAATGTGTAGAACAGAAAGCTTACACAATTCACAACTCAGTGTTTAGTTTCCAGAACTTCAATTAGGAGTTTAAACTGTATTGCATGATACATCTCTAATAGTACATAACAGTGCTTGCAACTAGAGAAAATTTCATATGAGCTTCACTAATGAGAAAACAATTGTTTTGAATTCTCAACAACCACTTAATGTAAAATTGTGAGCTCTTTAGGCTGCATGCAGTAATCAGTTACAACAATAGTTCTCATTTCTAATGATCTGTTTAATGTTATTAGTCATGATAAACCATACACTCTAGCTTCCATGTGTATTTATACATTACACTCTGGAAGAAAAATATGATCAGCTATTACACCTTCTAAGTCCTGGAATGTAAATAAGATTTAAAGTAACGAAAATAGGAATTCTCATTGCAACAGAACTTCAAAATGAATTAAAATTACTAGAGAGAATATTCTGAATTAGTAATTCTAATTAATGGTTTCATCTTCATAAGTATTACATTAGAGAATTTAAATCTCTGATCATATTCCAATTCAAGCATAATTACTGTACTTATAAAAACTCAGTGCCAGAACAAGCAGATTAATAATTAAATTACCATTCTACATAATATTCATATAACTAAATGCATTGGAACTTTGTTTAATTTTACCCAATGGACCCCTCACCAACCAAACCAATTAGCAAGAACAGCAAGGGTTTACATAATATGATAGGTATGTTTGTGACGTGGTACACACTTTACCTGCTCCAAATACAGTTTCCCTGTGAAACTGGAGGCAATATAATAATTAAGGAACAACTCTTAAAAATAACTGGGCAGGGAACTTACTGAAGACATTGTTTGGAATCTGGACAACAAGGGTCGATGTCAACTACATCGTAGATATATTCTTATATAAAAACCTTAAAAAAACTCTTAAACTCAATATATTTTGCTTCTTGTTTTTGTTTTAAAACATAATCTTTTGTTACATATACACATATCGAAACTGAAAGGCTAAAAAGCTTATCTTATATTAAAAATATTCATTTTGATTGATATTCTTCTTTATAACCCAGAAACGTCCTACTACACATTTTCCTCCTGAAACAAATAATAATAATAATAATAATAATAATAATAATAATAATAATGTATTTAAGATTCATTTTTGTGCAAAGAAAAACTTATGTGTTTAGTAATTTCAGTTATATTTTTGGAAAGCATCTAAAAGAACAGACAAAATACCAAATGCTTAAACAATAATTGCTTTTAACATGCAGTTTTCTCTCTGTAACATTTCTATTTAACAACTGCATAGCTTTAAAAAGTTAGTTTGTGATTTACTGGTTGCCATTAATGAACCATAAATAGTTGCATAATACATAACTTAATAGAATTGCAGTAAGCAAGATGTATGTGAAATCATTTTCTGAATACTGACTTTTGAAAACAACATGAATGTACTGTACATGCAACATTCATGCTCAATATTCAACTTTATCAAGTATAAAGTAAACAAAATCACAGGAAATATTATGAGTACTTAAAATATGGTAATGTTGTTTCTATCAATTATTATGTAGTCTTACCTTAAAGCTATGTTGATGCCCGTTACCAAATTCTCAGCCATGTAAACATTGTGGTATTCTCTAGGCTAATTTTGCCTTATGATTGTACAACTGTAATTTGTTCACAAATGCTACTTCTCCGTTTTAACAGATCATCTGAAAAATAAACATAGAGCCTTAATGTAAATAAGGTTCCTTAACATCTGATTTATTTATAAAATCATTAGGTATGGTCAATGCAAATGTAGGAAAAGCGTGCATTTCGCTCGGTTTAACCTAAACTATGGTAATGAAGCTCCTTGCATTACTGAATTACTGCTTGAACTTGACTCTCCTACAGCAGTGAGTTTAAAACATCCTCGAACACTCAACAAGACTTAAGCAAAAGCTATTCATTCTGTAGAATAAATCAATTTTATAGTAGTAGCTCGATTCCTTGCACCCCTTAAAATTACCTTTAAATCTACAAACAAGTTATTTCTAGAGTTGTGTCACAGTGTGGTACTAAGCTTTAAGAATTGTTTTTGATCTTTAAGGCTCAATAAAGCAATTGATTTATACCCACACACATCACAAACACTGCATTTTTACATGGCTTATATTATATGATGGACCGGTTTTAAAACGCATCTTTCTTTGGTTTGTCATAATATACTAATATTTGCATTTGATTTCCTCATTATCACAGGTTAGGTATGGTTTTACATAGTTATTTATCACTTAGACTGTAATGCGAATCGTAACTTACCATTTTGGGCGCATAATATTGATGAGTTTACGTTCCATCGTACATAACCACAACGTATTAATTCTCGCAGCGTTTTGAAACGCCATTGTTTTTTTGTCTGCTCAATCGGTGTTGCCAAACATGACATCAGAGTTGCCTGGACCATGTCCCGTCTTCGTTTTAACAACTCAACACAGTTTGAGTCTCCGATCGTGTCCTTAAACCCATGATCCCATGTTTACGCCACGTTTTAGCAATCGGCCCATTGAGTCCAGGAGAGTGCGGAGTGTGTCCCTAACATAGTCCAAGTAGTTCTTTATTTGGACGCGGGGAGCACTAATAGCCCGCGCATTAAAAGCTCGCTTTCCTGCAATCTGAAAACTGAACTGAACTTAATATTTTTAGTTCGGATCACGTGATCACGAACTGTGCCATTGTATTATGGAAGTGCTTTCCTCCGGCGAGAACTTAACGAAACTGAACTGACAACTGAATCTCTCCTTTCTTGTTTGTTGATAGAAATCTAGGCAACAAAAATTACGGTGGAAGTCGTTTTTTCAGTTCAATTCAGTTGAGCTTTGGGCGACGAGATAGCATAAGTGAGGTTCCAGTTGCGGTATTTGTTTGTAATTTGGTTTAAATATTTGTACATAACGAGTGGAAAACGAAAGTTTTCACAAATTGAGAAAGAGAAAATAATTGACTGTGTTCGTCATAACGAACTTTTATACAACGCACATGTCGAGTATAGAAATATAGAGAAGAAACAGAGGCTTTGGAAGGAGTTGGAAGAAGAATTGGGAAAATCAAGTCCTGCGTGCTCAGCTGTGTCTGAAATTATATATAGCACATTTCTTGCCATGCAGTGACTGTGTAGAGGAAAGGCTTCACCATCAAGAATGACATGCTGTTGTACTAGGTCAGTTTCTGGTATATTTGCTGGGCCAGGAATATTAAACTGCTCTTCAAAAATATTGCAGCATCACCTTAGTGACATTGGCCTTCAGGTGCCTCCTAACCAAAACTTTATAGGCACCCTCAGAACTACGATTAGCAAACATGGGATGACGTCATAGCATTCCTACAACTTTGTTCATTATCAGTATTATCTGTTAATTCATCGATAAAAAAAAATCAAAATATCCATCACCAACTCACTTTCTTCAGTGCCATGCAACCTTCTCAACCATCCTTAAGCCATTTTAATGATGTGCAGTTTTCAGTCAGTTTTCTAGGAAAACACAACTGAACTGAATATAACTTTTCAGTTTTAAGTTCTAGTTCAGTTCAGTTTTCAGATTGGAGGAAAGCAAGCCTTAAGTTCCACATTGCTGTCTTCGCCGAATCTTGCAACCCTGAAAGAGACCGGTTGGATTAAAGAGGAGATGAAATGAAGAAACATGCCCCAGCAGTCACCGTGATCTCTGTCTCTCCCCTCTCTCTTGGCGGGAATAAAACCCACGACCCCCCGAATGCCACTCCCAGAGCCTGAACCACTTGACTCGATCTGGTGCGGTTGCTCTTCCTTCTAACTGTTCAGAGAGCAAAGCTAAGCTTAATGTTGGTTCCGAAGAAAGAAAACCCTAGAATTAATTCCTGCAATATTTAATATATTGTTATTAAAAAATAAAACGGGGTCCGACTGTCCTGGGCGATAAGTAACTGCTGATTAATCATCCTTAAGCCACATTCACAATGAGATGCAAGCGCAGATGTAACGCAGCATAAGCGCAAACGCGAGGGAAGACCATTCATACTGCAGTCGTAAGCGTAGCGCAACAAGTTGGCACGAGTTTCTAGATACGTAAATTACTTGTGGATATCCTACAAGCGATCCGCAAGTTTCAAATTAAATAACTTAACCGACAACCATATAAGAAATTTTACTCAATCTTTTACAAGTAAATATGTTATAAAATTACATACTAACAACTGATGCTCGCGGCAGTGAGTCACAATTGCTCATTCAAAAATATTGAAAATTGTACAAGCATAGAGACTGCAGAAAGTCATAAAGCTACATGTATAATGAACTATGAATCCGCACCATCGATTTATGAGCACCAAGAAATCTAGACGCAGATGATAGTTACATCCATCAAATCAAAGAAGGATTCGCAAGGAGACTGTCATAACCTATTGAGGGAGATTAGAGATGGTGCGGCACGGCCAAATAGAAGAGCATGCATTTATAGCAGGCCATCTTGCAGTGCAATCGTTTGTTATAGAATCCACAGGCAATGCGTAGAGAAAAGAAGCAGAGTTCCTCTCCTCTTTGCACTCAACGCAAGGATAGAGTTTGGAGTTTGTAAACTTTTGCCTAGCGTTGCATTGCGTTGTGTCTTGCGTCTTTCTATGTGAAAGCTTGCATTAATTTTTTCTTGATGAGCATGAAGTAAATAGAAGCATAAGCTTTTCAACAACAATTTGTTGCAGAGATGTAGAGAAAGTTATGTGAATGGAACACATTAGTTTTTTTATTTACGGGGCCGTAAACGTGTCTCTCCGGTGAAATATCCATATCGAATTGTTTGATGGAACCTTCTCTGTCTATGTACTATGACTCTATACATTACGAGACCATGAGCAGACACGGGTGTTTTTGTTTTCGATGTACTTTTAGTATGAAACATCACATCTCTATTTACAACATAAATGTGACAATAGTCCCTTAACGGCCAAGAATTGTTCCATAAAGCGCGCCTTTCTGAAAGCAGCACAGAAGTCAAATTATGGATCTAAAGTAACATTTGGAAATTTTAGGTGACAAAAGTTTAGCGCTTGAGACAGTATGTTTCAAATGATATATACTTTTGAAATGAGGGCATGAATAAAACTAATATTAGTCGTTATAATGTTAAACAAGAGAAGAAATGAAACTGCTCCGAAAGACGTTAGAACGAAGGGAAGCTGTACCGGTAGGGTTTTCCCCAACACTTCCTGCCCATGAGCCGAACAAAAGGGGAAGTCAGCTATCCTAGCGGAAGACAGGTAATTTACTGTAATAATGTCCCTACGCTTGTAGTCAGTGGATTTACTTTACTTGAAAGATACGAAACGGCAAATGGGAAACGATATAACGATCACGCGATAAAGCTAGAACTGGGCAGATGCTTGAAGCCAGTAGAAGTTGGAATTTGGAAAATCATTTATTATCTGTCCAGCCTTATTTCACCAGCGATGTAAACAAACTAGAATGTATTCTTCCACGAACGCACGTGTTCACACCACGTGGTGCTAGGCTGTGTTCGTCTGTTGTAAAACCTCATACCTGCGTTTGGTAGGAAAAGAAATGGCTACCTACTTTCACTGCTGACAGATAATGATTATCTCTATGAAATATATAATAAATAAAACACAATAAAATAGGTAGGCGAGTCGTTATACAATATGAAAAGCAAAATTCTCCCATAAAATTATAAACTTTAGACATGTTTTGAAAGTTTGTTGATGTGTTGCATGCGTGCATCACTCCAGTTTAGCACTCACAAATGGACAATCATATATTCCGCATTTCTTTAATAAATCTCATAACACAGTGACTTACCCAGAAGAGCTAGTGTGAGAATGGACGTGGTTCCACTCCTTCAAGATCCTGTAGCATTTGCACTCGAACTGTCGCACCGAGATTGATGATAATTAGTCCGCCATTCCCTCCAAATCTTACTTTCCCGAACAATGTGTGCATTTTCAGCTGTACTTGTTGAAAAGCTGCTGGCACAAGCTGCGATTGTTTAATACAAAAGTAAGGTATTTTTCACAAAACGTATTACATGCCTTAGGAATAATTGTTTTCTCGCCACTTTTAAGAGGTCCTAATGTTTCACTACACTGGTATCACACGCCTCCGCCATTCCTAACATGCGTGCACTACACTCTCCACGTGGTAACTGAAAATCGTCCGTTACAACACATATGCATTGTTGCATAAGCAAATAATGATTACCATTCAACCAATTTCCGTTTATTAATAATTCTTACTATTTATTTTGACAACATTGCATAGTCTTATATGACATTTGTGTACTTCTTTCAGCAAATTAAGAGGAACTATTTTTAAAGAGAAAAGCAGTGAAACGTTCAGCAACCAATTAGAACAGCTGCAACCTGTTGTTTTTATTTACATTATCGGTGAACAAACAATACAGTCCGCCATTACGTCCCTCGTTGGAGAGTGCGCTCCGTAGCAGTGATGTCAGTAACTCTGGGAGTATTAAGTTCAGTCAATAAAATGGCATGCGATTACAAGAATGGGCAGGGAGAGAAAAATGTAAATGGAGTTTTATTTATGGACGCTCTTTAACTGCTGTGGTTCTCAGCGTCCCGTTCTATGCTGGGCGTGAAAGACCGCTTAATTTTGCTCAGAGGCCTCTCTATCAGGCTTGAGGTTCTTTAACGTGCCGTAAATCTACGATATGGGATCAACGACTTTACTTCCCTTCCGAAGGAAGCCATGCTAAGGATTTTTACGCCCGAAAAAATTCACCGTTTGAACCCGCGACCTTGGGTATATGAAGGTAACATGCTTCACTTACCCAAGGTCACAGAGAAGGTAAATTATCTGATCTACAAGGGGAGTTTAGAAATGGAAACTCGACAATGGACTATGTTTTATGATAAGAACAAAGAACAATAATAGATAAATATCTAAGAAAAGAGGTAATATACCATGTTTATCTTTTCTCATATCTAGAAAATGACTTCGATACAATTGAAGGGGATGCAGGAAGCAAGGGATTGAGCGAGACGTCTGTAGGACTATTAGACAGATTGTATTCACATAATAAGTCTTGCATTAGGCTTGTCATTAAAAAAGTGGCTACCAAATAAATTGGTTGTACATTAAGTCCCATCTTATTTTTTTTAAGCTTAGCGTCCTTTAACCTGGTTGGTCATATTGGACGATGAATGAAATTGGTGAAATGATGCTCAAATGATCTCGGGGTCCATGGAGCCTAAAGTTACTCGACATTCGTCTTCTCAGGATAAGGGAAAACTCCGAAAAAAACCTTACCCGGGTAACTCCCGCTGAGCTATATTCGAACTCGCGACCTTTTGAATGTAAGGCAGACACGCTACCAGCACACTACCTAGGCGAGCTTATTTAGTTTGTTTATCGATGACATACTCCAAGAAATAGCAAAAGAAAGTTCACAATGTCCAGTAATCAATAGCAAAGATATTCCGCGTTTGCTCTTTGCGGATGGATATTTAGTAGCAGCAGCAATCAGAAGTGGAGGTTTAAAGAAAGCAATAGAAGCAACAGAGATATTCCAAAAAATGGGGTTTAAAAACAAATAAAAAATTATGGTTTGTAAGAACGGGAATAAGCTCAGCAGATGTGGTTAGAGGGGAGTGAATTTGAGCTTGTAAACAAGTTTGATTACTTGGGAGTAAGGCTAAATAACAATGGAAAAATGTGCCTGGTAAAAGGAAATTAGCCTATTAATAGCATAAGGGCATGCATAAAGAAGATACAAAATTTAAGGGTAAACTAGATAGAGAGAATATATACAACAATGGAATCAAGAAAGATGCATAGAAATAAGATGGGGGGGGTGGAGATTAAAAAAGGATGGGAATGTATAGACTCTTTTACAAAATGATATTGGGATTGCCAAGAATAGTTCCAAATGGAGCAAGCAGTATTAGTTGAATTCGGAAGAACTGGGAGGACGGGATCAGTAGTGAAACTGTACAGAGGAAGGAAATATTCTCAAAGTCTGTTATAGGACACAAGTATCAGCAAAATGGAAAAGAAATTGGATATGTCAATTAAAGGTCATTGTAAGAGAAGTTGGTTTGGGGGAACTAGAGAATCAACAGACAGTAGGGGGACAAAGAGATAATAGGTAGCTTATGGGTAGGTTACATAGGAATGTTAAGAAAGTATGGGGAAGAGAAAATTACATTGACGCCTGTGGAAAAATGAAAGTAGAGGGTCTAATGGGCAAGAACAGGAACAATGTTATTAAAAGTTTATTAAGTTGATGTCGATAACAATGTACCCTATATAACTGAGTAAGAAGAAAATAAAATAAGGAGAGAAAACATCTGGAATATAAACTGGGAAGAGTTACCGCCAGAAATAGTGTACTGAAAACTTTTAGGAAACAAGAAAGAATTTCTGAAATAACTAGGTAATTATACAGGGAAAATAAGAGAAAAATACGAGAGGAAAATCGAGAGAGTTGGTAGGGTACAAAGTGTACAAATAGAGGGAAAGGTACATACACATAAATAACCAGGTGTTAACTGTATATGATACCAAATTAAGTGACTTCAGGAAATATACTATGTGCGTATGGTGTTAGTAACTTTTAAAGATGAAATAAATGACCTATCAATAAACTGACGTAGAGAAATATAATAGCACGTAAAAATTAGGGTGCTTTATACCAGCTTACGTAGGTGATGAGGCGTGTTTAACAAAAACAATCTGATATGTTCCATTCACATCACTTTCTCTGGCTACTCTACAAGTAGAAGGGAACCAAGGGAATACACTAGGCTAAAGTGGTAGTCAAATGTTTTTAAAGCTGTCGTTATGCGATTGTCACTGCAAATCACTTCTTTGCTTGGCGAGGAGGAGAACAAAAGAAAAACGGTCACTTCCGTCTGAGAAAAGTATAAGTACTTCACAATTAAAACTAATGACAAGAAATAGCTCAAAAACAGTAAGCTCCACAAAAAAAAAAAAAAAAAAAAGTCTTTAACGAGATATACATTTTTTGTATAGTACCTCTTTGTCTATCTCTTACGGTTTACTAGTTATGCGAAATTAAGCAAAATTCATTTAGAATATATACAAAATTCAAGATATACATTATGTCTGTTATAGAAATGGCTTTAATATGTGGTATTTTAATCAAAATCGTAGGAGCCACTTTTAGAAAAAACAAAGTTTTCAAAGATTTTTCATGTAAAGGGTAGATAGGGATAGGGGATTTTTCTTGAAAATCTTCGTGTCGCATCCCTGGAAGATACCAAACTTAAATACCAAGTTGGTATTTAAGTCTTTTCGTTTTTGAGCTATGCTGTCCACAGATAAACACGCGCGCGCGCGCGCACACACACACACACACACACACACACACACACACACAAGCTCACACACAAGCAGACACACACACAGACGTGTTTCTGAAAATGCTGTTTTTTGGATTCGGGGGTCCTAAAACATGTATTTCCGGTGAAATCTCGACATCGAATTTTAGGGTGGAATACAATACTTCTCTATCCCTATGTACATTGTACATACGGGGCTAGAGAAAGTAACAATCTGATGTGATCATTCCCATGACTTTCTGCCACAAAATATTATTAAAAAGCTTATGCTTCTATTCACTTAAGCTAATTGAGAAAAATTAGCAGAAATTGTCTTATCACTTGCTTCCTTGTAAGTAGAAGCGAAATAAGGGAGTACCATAGGTTAAAGTGATAGTCAAAAGCTGGTTGCTACGTGACTGAAGTTCCTTTGCTTGCATACACAGGAGTTGAGAGATTCCTGTATGAGATAAGTATAAGTTTTTCAAAACAGAAACCAAAAACAAGGAATATCTAAAAAACAATCCATTCCACGAAAAAAATGTATTTGACATAAATTGTGTGTTTTATTGTGATCTACAGTTTTTGTGCAGTAAGTTCTTGTCTACATCTTACGGTTTAGCAGTTATGTAAAATTCCGTAAAATTCATCCAGAATACGTAGTCTTCAGATAAAATTCCCATAAAATTCAAAATGTACATATTATTTCTCAGGTAAAAATCTTTAATATACGAAATTTTAATCAACTCATTAGAGTCATTTTTTGAAAACCCAAATTTTCGAAAATGTTCCATGAAAACCATAGTTTGAGGTGGGGGGATTTATCTCAAAATCTTTGCGTGGCATCCCTGGAAGGTACTAAACTTAAATACCAAGTATGGTATTTTACCCATTTTTCGTTTTTGAGTTATCGTGTTCACAGACACACCAAATAAAGGAACTTCGGTCACATAGCGACCAACTTTTAGAGTATCACTTTAGCCTATGGTACTCCCTTTATTTCCCTTCTACTTACACGGAAGCAAGTAATAAGACTATTTCTTCTATTTTTTTCTCTATTAGCGTGAAGTAAATAGAAGCATAAGCTTTTTAAGAATAATTTGTTGCAGAGATGTAGAGAAAGTCATATGAATGTAACACAAATTTTTCTGAAAATACTTTTTTGGGATATGTGTCTGTGAACACGATAACTCAGACGAAAAGTTGGTAAAATACCAAATTTGGTATTTAAGTTTAGTATCTTCCAGGAATGTGACACGAAGATTTTGAGAAAAATCCCCCTCCCTCAACTACCCTTTACATGGAACTTTTTTTCGAACATTTTTATTTCCTCAAAAATGGCTCTAACGATTTTGATTAAAATGTTGTATATTAAATATATTTACCTGACAAATAAAATGTATATGTTGAATTCTCTGGGAATAGTCTCTGAAGACTGCTTTATTCTGGATGAATTTTACGGAACTTTACAAAACTGCTAAACCGTAAGAAATGGACAAAAACTTACCAGACAAAAAATGTAGAGCACGTTAAAACACACAATCTATGTTGTATACATTTTTTTCTTGAAGTTGATCGTTTTTGAGATACACCTTGTTTTTGGTTTCAGCTTTGAAAAACTTATACTTTTCTCATATAGGAATTTGTCAACTTCTGTCCATACAACCAAAGGAACTTCAGTCACATAGCAACCATCTTTTGGCTATCACTTTAAGCTATGATACTCCCTTATTTCGCTTCTACTGACAAAGCAATAATATTATTTCTGCTAATTGTTTCTCTATTAGCATGAAGTTAATAGACATATAAGATTTTTAACAATAATTTGTTGCAGAGATGTAGAGAAAGTCATGTGAATGGAACACATCAGATTTTTTCTTCTACATTCTCTCTTGGTCATGCTAGGAGAACGGGAGTTCAGAATCATCATATAAGCTCTTAAAAGATTTGACTGTGGCTGAAAGCCTACTGTATTCCCATTGTACTACATGAAAATATACACTGAAGGTATTTCTGTTAATGTTATTAAGGTCAAATAGAGGGTAGAGTTCAGTTTTGTGGGAGGAGAGTGTTGAAAAATGGGTAGAGAAACTCATATATTACATCAGCACTTTTTACTGGATTCAGCAAGTACTATATTTGCAGATATTAGATACAGAAGGTATTGTATTCCACCCAAAAACCAGATACCGACATTTCACCAGATATACATGTTTTGAAGACACCTGAATAAAACATTGTTTGTATGCAAAGATCACAAACGAAAGGTCCGTTAAATACCAAACTTACCTAGCATTTAAGTTTAGATTGACTCGTAGCTTTTCAAGAAAATTCCCCCATTGCAAATTAGCCTTTACATGAAAAAATATTCTAAAGTTTTGTTTCTCAAAAATATATCTAATGATTTTGATTAATATACCGTATGTTAAGATGAGAAATAAAATGCTTGCCTCTCAAGCCTCTTCATTCTGAATGATTTTTATATAACTGGTAAACCGTAAGAAATAGACTAAAACTTTCCACATAAAATATGTCGATCTGTTTAGAACACACAATATAAATCATATATAGTTTCTGTGCAATTTATCAATTCCGAAATATTCCTTGTTATGGCTTCAATTTTAATATACGTAATTTTTTTTTCGAACGGGAATTTGCCACGACATTTTCTTTTCCTACTCCGAGCTATGCAAAGAGAACTGAATTTCACTCACATAGCATTCGGTGTTTTTATCCTATCCTATAGACTGCGTGTGTACATTTCATGTATCCTAGCAAACAACAAAAATGAGTCTATTTCATTATAAGTTATTTTAACTCCTTTAAATAATGAAAGTCATATAATTCCCTCGACTTGCCGAGTAACAAACTAAGTACAGCTTAATCTAAAACTTCTTGGGAGAATCCATCTTCATTCCTTTATTTGGTGCAGTTTACAACCAGAATTCAAACTGTTTTTTCCGGCAGGGTTACGCAGCAATGAACAAAACAACCTGCGTCACGACTAAAATTCAACAATAATAGTAATACTAGTATTCTATTCGATGTTTATATTCGCCTCTAATAATATTAGTATTAATAAATATATGAATATTACAATTAATATTAGGATAAGATAAAACGTTGTATATTACATTGGCTAATTAAACTATTATTTACTCATGAGAAATTAGAAGACTCGTGTACTAAACACCCCACTCACAAATAATAGCCTATTTAACCCACTTATAATAAAAGTAACTATTATTATCGATTTAGCCTTGTGTGTTCCCTTATTTACCTTATACGCGGAGCTAAGTAATAAGAACATTTCTGCTAATGATTAGCATGAAGTAGGGAGAAGAAAAAGAAAGTCACATCCAATTTTTTCGGATTGAGGTGACTTCAAAACAAGTATTTCCGATAAAATCTCGAAATTGAGTTTTTGAGCGGAATACAATACCTTTCCAGCATTGTACATGCGTGCTAGAGAAAGTAATAAACTTCAGTAAGAATAACTTGTATATCCACTAATAAATATCAGAAGGTAGAATAAGATTTTTAATCACTTTGCAGATGTTAACGTGAAGATGGATGTACTACAAAGGAAAAGAAAAAAGGTTATCCCGGAAGAGAAAAGTAACCACAGCAAGACATCCCGGACGCAGCATCTGAGGTACGGACAGTCCTGCTCGCTATCACACAGTTGACGCTCGCGAGGCGAACATACAACACATTTCTTCCAGCATCATGAAAACCTATCAACTTTGTTTCCTCGTCCTTGTACTCGGTAAGATATGAATAGAAGCAAAAGAAAGCATTTAAAATATTTATGCGTCAATTAATTTAGTAGACCAAAAATACAATAGGAGTGAAATGTTTAGTAATGTAAGTAAGTTGGATAGTAAAAGATTATTGGAAGCTTTCTTTATTAATATATATATATATATATATATATATATATATATATTAAACACTTATTATATACTTTACAGTATATTTTCATACTCATAGAGAATCATCACCCTTACTTGGGCTCTGCAACATCTTTAGAGTCGTACATTACACCTGTTTCCTAGATACTGTTTTATAAAGCAACGTTTTTCGCAAAACTAATTTCCACATTCTCAAAATGCTCCAGGCCTCTCAGATTCTGTAAAGTTGCAAATAAAATTTCTCGAAATGCGCAGAAGCATATATTATACAGGTGACAAAATTATCCTAACGCCAAAACTAATTTTTGAAAACAATGTTTAAAACGATTGAATTGAGCGATCAGAATTTCTAACCTCTTAACGAAAATATCGTAATGTACTAATTAAAGTTATTGAAACATGAAAGCGTAAAGGTTTTGTGTATGGTTCAAGGCTCCAATTCAAAAGTGCTACAATTTTCTCAAAATTTGAGGCACGTGGAACATTTTCAATAGGAAATATATTTACATAGTAAAATTTGTGAAATAATTTATATCTTGCAAAGTAGTTATCGCATTTGGTATCCATATTAATATAAAAATAATACAGTCACAGTAAAGTTTAGAAGAATCTATACAAAACATTTCAAAACTTGAAAAATTCACTCATAGTCTCCCTTAGGGGATCATAACATTTTAATTGTTCTGATATTAAAATAAGGACACATCGTAATTAATGCAACTGTATCACCAACGAATCCGCTTGGCGAAGTAGAAATAGGAAAAAGTTAACTTATAAAACTAAGTGCAATTCATGTTTTAAACAATATACCTTATTACAATTACAGTAATACTTTTAAACAACATTTTTATTTATTTATTTTACTACTTGCTTATGGTAAGCGGAGGAAGTATTGTATTGAACCTAACATTTCGAAATAGTTACTTCACTTAAATAACATATTTTTGGGTCCATTATGTCTGTTTGCCTGTACATCTGTGATCTTGGAGTTTAGACTCATCATTTTCCAAAGATAAGATATTAATGCCCAATAGCAGGAAAGCAATTCAAAACTGATGCGCTATTAAGGTTGCTGGATTAGTGTCAATACAATTTCTGCTGCAGAAAAGTCTATAGTGTTTGATTGAGAATTATTCTACGATCAGAATTTATCAGCAAAGTTTTTGTGATTAGTAGCTTGGTTGGCAATAAAGAGCATGTTGGGGCTCGAAATGCACAAAAGCCAACTAAAATTGCGTCAACTTGAGCTAACACATGGTATGTTCAAGTATTGCAATATTACTGTATTTGTCTGCTTAAAGGTGCAGAATATTATGCTGCAGTTATAAAACAACTTATTTTCACATCTTTTATGCTCACAATAAAGGTCTTCTGCTCAAGAAGCTTTTAACCAGAAAGAAACATCGCTCGTGGCTATGGTTCTAAAACACACTGTGTCAAAAAGTAGTGGCGATCAGCTTTGTGCAACCCAACAAATAGTCAAATTGATCAGAGATCAACTGATTGCCAATCTGAAAGTGATTAGATTTCATATTTACATAATTGTAAACTGTATATTTTAAGTGTCCTTTGAATTTCTCTTCATTTGAATTACTTGGTATTATTTTTATTTAACAGTTAAACCCTAGAAGTAGACCCTACACCAAAGATGCAGACAGAGCTTGTCAAAACGAGATTATGGTACCAACCATTTCCAAGATAATATTTCTTATTGATTTAAATTTTGAAACAGTTCATATTTCTTTTTACTTTTTATACTGCGTATATTGAATAGAGGAAGTACTGCTTTCCATCCAACAATGTTACGGTGAGATTTCACAGGTAATATATGTTTTGAGGTCACCTGAATAAAAAAAAAAGAATTTTCAGAAAGGAGATCTGTGTATGTGAGCATGTGTGAGTTTGATGTGATTTGCTGGACATAGCCTTAGAAGTTTCTTCCTTTGGAAGCTATTTTATATAGTCGTGTATGACCCGTAAACATAAAACAACTTTTTATTGCACAAATAAACAATAAAGTTGTAGATTTGTGTAAAGCATAGAATTTGTTCTGAGTAATTTTCTTCGCGACATAAGCATTTGCAAGATATCCACAATTATTGTTCGAATTGTTCAATACTTTTGTCCTGTTTTTAAAGTCTTTAGAACCAGCATATAGCGTCTGGTTCTGAAATATTTTACAGTCTCTACCTCCTTTTTATCCAAAGCAAAATGTGTAATGAAACCATTTCTGCAAAGCTATATCTCGATGGAAATGAAGTACGTACCTATGTGGAAAAATCTTATGTGGTCCATTCACATGACCTTCTGTATCTGTTCTGCAAGCAAACTTTTATTGCAAAACATTATTCTTGTATCTATATAATGCTAATCCAGGTCGAATTGCTTGTTTCCTTGTAAGTAGAAGGAAGACGTACACTAGGCTAGAGCTATAGTCAAACATTTTAAAGTTGTTGCTATGCGATGACATTGAAATTCAGTTCTCTTTACATGGCCAGGAATAAAACATAAGAGATATGAAACTAATCATGAGTTTCCAATTGATAAAATTAAATTATTTTAAAACTTACAATAAAAAAGAATATCTCGGAATTGGTTAACTCCACAACAAATAAATCTGATGTGTTCCATTCACATGGTCTTCTCTAGCTGATCTACCAGACTATTCTTCTTTCTACTACATGTTAATCGAGATAGCATTAGCAGAAGGTTCATATTACTTACTTCCTTTTAAGTAGAAAGTAATTAAAGGAAAACATTACGTTAAAGCGATAGCCAAATGGCATTTGCTTATTGCATGGTCAGGAATAAAACAAAAGACATACAGACGACTTTCTGTCTCAGAAAAGTATACGTATTTTAAAATTGAAACCCATAGTGAGCAATATCTCGGAAACGGTTAGTTCCAAAACAAAAGAACATGAAAGTTTGTTGTTTTGACGACATCAACATTTTTGTGTTATAAGCTTTTGTCCACATCTTACGGTTCACCAGCTAAGTCGTTTAGAGTAAAGAGCACTTCAGAGGCTTTTCTCAGGAAATACAACACGTTTTATTTGCCATGTAGATATCTTTAACATGTGATAATTTAATGCAAATCCTCACAGCCATTTTTGAAAAAGTCAAAATTGTCGAAAATTGTCGAAAATTGTTTCTCCTTCGGAGAAACTAAACTTAAATGCCAAGTTTGATATTTAACGTACATTTCGCTTTTATGTCATGCTCATCTCACACACTGAGCCTGTTCTTGGATTCAGGTCTCTAACACATATCTCGGTATACAATACCTTCTCTACCTACTATGTAAATTGTACATACGTAGTAGATGAAGTGAAAAGTATATGATATCAATTATTTGTTTTAACGATATCTTAATTTTTTATTTTTTTTTGTAATAAGACTTATTTAACCCTTAGGGTTGACAAGTTTTGGAGAAGTCCTCTAGAATGAAGAGGACTTCATAGGCTAATGTCAGAAAATTGAAAATATATATTTTATTTGCCATGTAAATATCTTTAATACATGCCATTTTAATCATAAACGTTAGAGCTAGCTTTTAGAAAATAAATATTTTCGAAAAATGTTCATTATGAAGAATAGTTTGAGATGAGATTTCTTTGAAAATCTTCTTCTAGGATTCAAACTTAATTATCAAGTTTGATATTGAATGGACTTTCTGTTTTTGAGTTATGCTGTCCACACTTACATAAACACACACACACACACACACACACACACACACACTACACACACATACATACACACACACGCACTACACACAGGGATCTTTCTTTAAATTGTTATTGGACTAGGAGACTTTAAAGTATGTCATCTCATGAAATCTCGAGGTCGAATTTTTGGGTGGAAGGCAATGCCTTCCCGGCCATTAGATACATTACATGTGCATGTATGAAAATGTAACATGCTTTCACAAAAATATTTTATACAGTTACTAAACAATAATATACGGCAGAGAAAGTCAGGTGAATGTAACATATCACATTTTGTTTAAATTAGACAGCTGTTTGATATTTGGAAGTCCCATGGAGTAGTTTCTACTATAATATTTCGCGAAAATAAAAAAAATATGTTACATAAATGTATGCATTTTAAACAAATGTGCTTCAAATTTAATTAAAATTATACATCTTGATTAATACTAACCTATACATGTCCAATAGCATTTTATTTCATTTTATTGAACATATTAAAGGTTGCAAATTCCAGTGTTGATAATAGCAAGTCCCTTAAGCAGAATTTGTACATTCCAATAGTATGTATGTATGTACAATACACATAATAGATAGAGAAGGTTTGTATTCCATCCAAAAATTCGATACAGAAATTTCACCGGAAATACATGTTTTGAAGACTTCTGAATCAAAAATATTTTTAGAAAAGGTTCAGTGAATCTGTGGTATGTTTGCATGTGTAATGCATAACTCAAACACGAAAAGGTGGTCCAATACCAAATTTGGTATTTAAGTTTAGTATCTTTCAAGAATGCGCCAAGAACTTTATAAGAAAAATACCCCTTACATGGAACATATATTTTGAATTTTCGATTTTCTAAGCAATATCTCTAACGATTTTGATTAAAATGCTGTATATTAAAGATGTTTACATGGTAAATAGAATGTATATCCTGAAATTCTTGGATATATCCCCTGTAGTCGTCTTCATTCTGGATGACTTTTGTAAAACTGGTAAACCATAAGAGAGACACAAAATCTTATAATAGTAAAAATGTAGATTACGTTAAAACACACAATTTGCTACATATGCATACATTTGTAGAACTAAACCTTTTAGAGATATTTCCTGTTGTTGGTTTCAGTTTAAAAGACTTGAACGTTTCTCAAACGGAAGTTTTCATCCGTTTCAGATCTTTTATTGTTTTATTCCTTGCCATGGAGCCGAATCAGTGACAATCGCATAGCGACAACTCTTAAATCTATAATCTGAATTTCCTTATTTCCCTCCTACTAATGAGGAACTAAGCAATAAGACCATTTCAGCTGTTTATTTTTATTTTAATTTTGGAGCTAAATAATATTTTGTACGAATAATTTATTTGAAAAACAAATAGACAAAGTTTTGTGAGTGGCACATTTTAAATTTCTTTCGCTGTTTTCGATTTCCTAAAGTACAGTTTGTTATCATTTCCTCTACTTAGTAAATGACAGATAGGCAGAGAAAGTATTGCATTCCACCCAAAAATTAGAAACTGTCACTATAAATACATGTTTTAAGGTATCATGTACAAAGAGAAGCATTTTTAGAAGAGCATCTATGTGTATACGTGTGTGTGTCCGTGTGTCTATGAACATAACTAAAAAATGAAATCGATTAAAAACCAAACTTGAATTAAAGTTCAGCATTTTGAAAGAATGCGACACGGAAATTTTCAAGAAAATCTGGGGGGATTACCTAATGGAAACATTTTCGAAAATTTTGATTTTCTTAAAATGACTTACGATTTTGATTCAAATACAATATATTATATGACAAATAAGATGAGTATATTGGATTTTCTGGGAACACCATCTGAAGACCTTTTAAGTGTGAATGAGATTTGCATGACCGGTAAACCGTAAGAGAAAGACAAAAAATTACTACACAGAAAGTGTACAGTTCATTAAAACATAATTTGTTTTTCTCTTAGTTGACCATTGCCGAGATATTCTTTGTTGTTGGTTTCAGTTTTAAAATACTTAAACTGTTAACTTCTGGTCATGCAAAGAGATCGAATTTCAAACACATAGCAATCGGCTTTTGAAAGATTTGACTATCGGTTTAGCCTAGTGTGTTCTCGTATTTCAGTTCTATTTACAGGGAAGCAAGTAATAAAATCATTTCCGCTAATGTTTATCTCGATTCGCATGAAGTAGTCAGAAGGATTTGTTTTATGAATACTGATATGTAGAGAAAGTCATGTTTATTTTCGATTTGCTTACAGTTGCAGTGTCTGCAATGGGTGGCAGGAAGAACCCATGTTCCACGGTATGTACAATGGATTACAGGCCTGTATGTGCAGGTGATGGTGCCACCACCCCACGAACATTTCCAAATGCATGCTCCTTAGCTTCCTTCAACTGCAAGAGCTCCAAGCACCGTAAGTACACTTTTAAAATATACAGGTGTCCACTGCCACTTTCACGAAATAGGTACACTTCTCAGTAAGTGAGCGGCAGAGAGCAACTATTTTATCTGAGAGACTGGAAGACACTCCCTAGATGTGTGTGTGTGTGTGTGTGTGTGTGTGTGTGTGTGTGTGTGTGTGTGTGTGACTCTTATTAGTTTGATGTCAAAACCATAGTACTTAATGCGGGCTATCGTCTCAGGTGTGAAAGAAAGTGGGGTGGTTGGATTAACTTGTCTTTTTAAACGCTGCTCATTTATATAAATAATTTGAAAGGAACAAAGGACATGGGCATTGAAGATTGTTACCCTTCTTGATGAAGATTGTAGCGGTGCTAGGGGCTATGGAGCTATTCCAAGAGACCCGACTGCCCGTACTAGACGTGTGCGATAGCAACATTGCAGTTTCTAGTTCAGTTTTAGATTTGACTCTGCCATTGGTCGATTGATAAAAATGGCTGCCCATGCTCAAGTAGACAGAACGAAAGGAAGACTGTGCATTTCGCATTGGAAAAAAGAACCGATTTTCAGAAAGTCCATTTTTACTCCATATTTCGATCCAGTTCATTTACACACACCTAACCTAACCTAACGAAGCCTAACATCAACGAAATGTCGAAATCAGTCGTTCACCTGTCACGTAGCCATATTGTCTCCGTAACCAATAAGAAATGCTCAAGAAAGAGCCTTAGTCTAAAACTGAACTAGAATCTGCAATATCGCATGCAGATATCCATTTGTGCGTTAAAAGAGTTGCAGAACTTAAGGGGGTTGTTTCATGTTAAAACGTGCTAGTGGAGTATTGGCGAAAGTAACCTTCGTCCATATTTTCATCACGAAAAAAATGCATCCAATCAATTGATGCTAGAACTAAGCGGATCCATGAATATAAGAGTATCTGTCTTACCAACTGCTTCCCAGCTTATTATAACGGCATGCTTTTTGCCCCGCATGTATGCGGTGATTTGCATTACTCAAAAATATAGTGTAGAAATATGATTCTACTTCTGAGGGCGAAAAATCCGAAAATGAAAAATAGCTTGAATATTTAAAGATTATTACTAAATTAAACTGTTGACATGTCACAATGTAATGGATTCAATTTCTATCTGAAATTCGGTCAAACTTGCAACATTTTTGAAAATTAGTTGTTGTTTTTTTGTCCAAAAATACTTTTAGCTCATAATTTCAGTTACTCATTGTTCATTGAAGCTTTAACACGTGACGATTTAAATACACAAAAACACAGCCTTAAGATAATATTTGCTTCCGGTGCATTTTATTCGACTTTGAATTTTGTTTTACTTTTGCGCATTAAAAATAATTCAAGTAATGCAATTTAAAAATAATTTTGTTAAAACTTGCAGCGAAAGCGCGGAAAGAATGAACTTAAGTAGGAAAGTCAATTAAAATAAGTATACGATAAAAAATGCTTAACGTCCTTAAATTTGGTCATAGTATTAGGAAATGTTTGTTTGTTTTCTGTACATAACAACATCCGTACTCTATAAAATTAAGCAACTATTTTTGACAAAATTAGGTAAGTGTATTTCAAAATTAAATATTCTTAAAGTAACTTTTCAGAAATTATGTTCATGGCTTCTTCTTGAAAATTCATTTATTATTATTTACCTATAGTAAATAATAGGGATTTTATGTGACTTTTGGTTTATTTTATGATTTTTGTGAAGTAATATTCCATAACCGAAGCTATATATTATTTATGTCTATTATTTATGAAATATAACATCTTATGTCCCTAAACGGAATTGAAGCTTATGCATAATTATATGAATGTGCAAAATGTAATCAAAATCTACCACATAGCTAATGAAAAATGGGTACATACATTTACAAAAATGTAGTTTCGGATAACACAGGGTAAAGTTTAGGTTTACATGACAGTAAAATACTTTAGAAACTTTCATATGAATACTCAGAGCCAACTTGACTCTTTTTACTTTCTCTAGCACCTGTGTACAATGTGAATTGTATTTAGAGAAGGTATTGTATTCCTTTCAAAATTTGATATCGACATTTCACAGGAAATACATGTTTGAGATCCCCTAAATTCAAAAAAGAATAATTTTTATGTGTGTGTCTGTGTGTCTGTGGACAGCACAGCTCACATACGAAAAGTCGGTTAAATACCAAACTTTATATCTTCCAGGGATGTGCCATGAAGATTTTGAAGAAGATCCGCCACCTCCAACTCCGCTTTACATGAAACATTTATCAAAACTTTTCTCAGAAATGGGCTTCACCGATTTTGATTACAATGCCATGTGTTTGAGATATTTTTATAGCAAACGAAATGTGTATCTGGAATTTTCTTGGAATAACCTTTGAAAACCTCTTCATTCTGTTGGGTTTTGTTTAACTTGTAAACCGTAAGAGATAGACAAAAAATTACATCACAAAAAACTTAGATCTCATCAAAACACACAGTTTGTGTCATATATATTTATTGTAGAGTTAATCGTTTCCGAGTTATTCCTTGTTATTGATTTCAATTTTGAAATACTCAAACTTTTCTGATACTTGAATTTGTCAACTGTTGGTCATGCAAAGAAACGAATTTCAATCAAATATCAGCCACCTTTTGAAAGATTTGACTATCACTTCAGCCTAGTGCATTCCTTTATTTCCCTTCTATTTACAAGAAAGCAAGTAATAAGACTATTTCTCCTGATGTTTGTTTCAATTACCATGAAGTAGATACAAGAATAACTTTTTAATAGTAATTTGGTATACAGATGTAGAGAAAGTCATGTGATTGGAACACATAACACTTTTTAGAACGTTAGTGCAAGTACAACAATGTGTACTGATATGCCATAACAACAACAAAGAATTCCAGATTTAATCACTACCAATAGTACTCGCATATCTGTGGTTAAAGAAATGTGCAGTTTGAGCATTATATTACATTTTGGGCAGTTTCTAACGCCATTTTGAAATAAAACTTTGGGTAGCTATATCGCCACAGAAAAATTGAAAGGAAAACATATAAACAAAAGTTTCCACCATTTAACATCTCCCCTTAAAGCATTTAATGCTTTGCTACACTTTTAATGTAATTAATATGTAATACAGTTAATTCGATCACTCAGGATACATGTGATGTGCTCCATTCACAAGACTTCCTCAACCTGTTCGACAAACTATTCCTACAAACGATTCTTTTAGCTATATCGTGTTAATCGAGATAAACAATAGTAGACATCCTCTTAACACCTGCTTTCCTCTAAGTAGAAGAGAAATAACAGCATACTGTAGACTAAAGCGATATTCAAATATTTTAAAAATTGGTCACTATGTGAAGTTCGGTTCGCTTTGCATAGCCAGGAGTAAAACAAAAGAGAGATGAAAGAAAGGAACTTCGTTACGTAGTTTAAAATTGAAACAAAGAATATTTTCCGCCTCTAGAGTGTGGCGGTAGCGATTTGCCTCATATTGAACAGGTCGCGAGCTCGAATCTCAAGATAATTGAAACATTTCTGTTGAATCCAGACACTGAGCACTCAAACATGTGTTTGAGCTCGAGGGAAAAACAAGCCTGAAGCATTCTGCAATATGTCAAAACGGTTAACTCTACACACATAAATTGTGCACTTTAATCAGATATACATTTTTTGTGCATTTCTTACGCTTTGCAAGTTATATAAAAGTCATCCCGAATGTAAACGTCTTCAGAGGCTATTCCCAGAAAATTCAAGATATGCACTTCGTTTGTCATGAAAATATCTTAAATTTAAGGTTTCTTAATCAAAATCGTTGGAGCCATTTTTGAAAGAAAAAAGAAAGAAAAAAGTTTTCGATAAACCTTCCATGTGAAGAGTAGTTGGGGGTGGGGGGATTATATAAAAGATCTTCGTGTCGCATCCTTGGAAGATACTCAATACCAAGTTTTGTATTTCACCGACTTTTCGTTTTTGAGCTATGCTGCCCCCCACACACACACGGACATGCTTCTAAAATGCTTTTTTGGAATCAGGGTGTCTTAAAACATGTATTTCCGGTGATAACTCGGTATCAAATTTTTGGGTGCAATACAAGACCTTCTCTTTACACTATGTACATAGTATGTGTAGAGGCAGTAAAAAATCAGAGATAGAAAAAAAACTACTTATCATTTCTTTCAAATATCTATTTAAAGTATTAACTATTTCCAAAATATCGGTTATTATAGGTACGATTTTTCACTACTTTGTTTTTGTAAAGTTTCTTTTCAAATCCTGTTGATTTTCAGGTTTTTTTTTTTTTTTTTTTTTTTTTTTTTTTTTTTTGCGATTGCACAGAAAGCGAATAGCATTTTAAGGCTAAAACATACCGTCCAGTTCGTAAACATTTGCCTGTCATTATTCTCTTTGTATGTATAACTAAATGTGTAATTCAAAGTAATTTATCAATTTTTGTAATTAAATACTTGGAGAAAAAGAAGTATATAAAAAATAAACCTACTTAAGAGTAGTTTGTATAACAACTAATATACGACACAGGGTAGAAAAGGATGTGAATGTAACAGAACCTTTATGTAGTAGTAACAGTTATCGCTTACTGTTTAGTAGTTAAAGGAATTTATAAAAATTAAATGTAGCACATACCATCAACCTGGCCCATGGCACGTCTCATATCTACCTCAGACATTGCCTTCTCTGTTAACTGTAGCACATATCATCAACCTGGTGCATGGCACGTCTCATATCTACCTCAGACATTGCCTTCTCTGTTAACTGTAGCACATACCATCAACCTGTGCCATCTCATATCTACCTCAGACATTGCCTTCTCTGTTAACTGTAGCACATATCATCAACCTGGTGCATGGCACGTCTCATATCTACCTCAGACATTGCCTTCTCTGTTAACTGTAGCACATACCATCAACCTGGCCCATGGCACGTCTCATATCTACCTCAGACATTGCCTTCTCTGTTAACTGTAGCACATACCATCAACCTGGCCCATGGCACGTCTCATATCTACCTCAGACATTGCCTTCTCTGTTAACTGTAGCACATATCATCAACCTGGTGCATGGCACGTCTCATATCTACCTCAGACATTGCCTTCTCTGTTAACTGTAGCACATATCATCAGCCTGGTGCATGGCACGTCTCATATCTACCTCAGACATTGCCTTCTCTGTTAACTGTAGCACATACCATCAACCTGGGACATGGCACGTCTCATATCTACCTCAAACATTGCCTTCTCTGTTAACTGTAGCACATACATCAACCTGAGCATGGCATGTCTGATATCTACTTGCTGTAACATCAGACATTGCCTTCTATGTTAACTGGTGCGCCATTAACTTGGAGCATGGCATGTCTCATATCTACTTGCTGTAACCTCAGACATTGTCTTCTCTGTTAACTGTAGCACATACATCAAACTGGTGCAATGTCTGATATCTACTTGCTGTAATCTCAGACATTGCTTTCTCTGTTAACTGTAGCGCATACATCAACCTGGTGCATGACATGTCTGATATCTACTTTCTGTAACCTCAGACATTGCTTTCTCTGTTAACTGTAGCACATACATCAACCTGGTGCATTACATGTCTGATATCTACTTGCTGTAACCTCAGACATTGCTTTCTCTGTTAACTGTAGCGCATACATCAACCTGGTGCATGACATGTCTGATATCTACTTTCTGTAACCTCAGACATTGCTTTCTCTGTTAACTGTAGCACATACATCAACCTGGTGCATGACATGTCTGATATCTACTTGCTGTAACCTCAGACATTGCTTTCTCTGTTAACTGTAGCGCATATATGAACCTGGTGCATGGCATGTCTGATATCTACTTGCTGTAACATCAGATATTGCCTTCTCAGTTAACTGGTGCGCCATTAACTTGGAGCATGGCATGTCTCATATCTACCTGCTGTAACCTCAGACATTGCCTTCTCTGTTAACTGTTGCACCATTAACCTGGAGCATGACATGTCTCATATCTACTTGCTGTAACCTCAGACATTGTCTTCTCTGTTAACTGTAGCACATACATCAAACTGGTGCATGACATGTCTGATATCTATTTGCTGTAACCTCAGATATTGCTTTCTCTGTTAACTGTAGCACATACATCAACCTGGTGCATGACATGTCTGATATCTACTTTCTGTAACCTCAGACATTACTTTCTCTGTTAACTGTAGCACATACATCAACCTGGTGCATGGCATGTCTGATATCTACTTGCTGTAACCTCAGACATTGCTTTCTCTGTTAACTGTAGCGCATACATCAACCTGGTGCATGACATGTCTGATATCTACTTTCTGTAACCTCAGACATTGCTTTCTCTGTTAACTGTAGCACATACATCAACCTGGTGCATGGCATGTCTGATATCTACTTGCTGTAACCTCAGACATTGCTTTCTCTGTTAACTGTAGCGCATACATCAACCTGGTGCATGACATGTCTGATATCTACTTTCTGTAACCTCAGACATTGCTTTCTCTGTTAACTGTAGCACATACATCAACCTGGTGCATGGCATGTCTGATATCTACTTGCTGTAACCTCAGACATTGCCTTCTCTGTTAACTGTTGTACCATCAACCGGGCGCATGGCATGTCTGATATCTACTTGCTGTAACCTCAGACATTGTCTTCTCTGTTAACTGTAGTACATACATCAAACTGGTGCATGACATGTCTGAATCTACTTGCTGTAACCTCAGACATTGCTTTCTCTGTTGCTGTAGCGCATACATCAACCTGGTGCATGGCATGTCTGATATCTACTTGCTGTAACCTCAGACATTGCCTTCTCTGTTAACTGTAGCACATACATCAACCTGAGCATGGTATGTCTCATATTTATTTGCTGTAACCTCAGACATTGCCTTCTCTGTTAACTGTAGCACATGCATCAACCTGGTGCATGGCATGTCTGATATCTACTTGCTGTAACCTCAGACATTGCCTTCTCTGTTAACTGTAGCACATACATCAACCTGAGCATGGTATGTCTCATATTTATTTGCTGTAACCTCAGACATTGCCTTCTCTGTTAACTGTAGCACATGCATCAACCTGAGCATGACATGTCTCATATCTACTTGCTGTAACCTCAGACATTGCCTTCTCTGTTAACTGTAGCACATACATCAACCTGAGCATGGCATGTCTCATATTTATTTGCTGTAACCTCAGACATTACCTTCTCTGTTAACTGTTGCACCATTAATCTGGAGCATGTCATGTCTGCTATCTACTTGCTGTAGCCTCAGGCATTGCCTACTCTGTTTAGCACACACGTCAACCTGGCGCAATGCATGTCTCATATCTACTTGCTGTAACCTCAGACCTTGCCTTCTCTGTTAACTGCTGCACTATTAGCCTGGAGCATGGCATGTCGGATATCTACTTGCTGTAACCTCAGGCATTGCCTACTCTGTTTAGCACACACATCAACCTGGCGCAATGCATGTCTCATATAAACTTGCTGTAACCTCAGACATTGCTTTCTCTGTTAACTTTTGCACCATTAATCTGGAGCATGTCATGTCTGCTATCTACTTGCTGTAACCTCAGGCATTGCCTACTCTGTTTAGCACACACATCAACCTGGCGCAATGCATGTCTCATATCTACTTGCTATAACCTCAGACATTGCCTTCTCTGTTAACTGCTGCACTATTAGCCTCGAGCATGGCATGTCGGATATCTACTTGCTGTAACCTCAGTCTTTGCTTCTCTGCTAACTGTTGCACCATCAACGTGGCGCATGGCATGTCTCATATCTACTTGCTATAACCTCAGACATTGCTTTGTCTGTTAAGAATAGCACATACATCTACTTGCTGGAACCTCAGACATTTCCTTCTCTGTGCATTTCTTTTAGTTTAAACTTCTTATTGTTTCTCTGGATCGGTGCTGAGGCCCCTTACAAAACCAGTTGAGATATTTCCAAACAGGGGGCGGAGAAGTAATAGAAGAAATTCATTTTAAGTCCAATACCTGCAATTAATCTATAAATGCAAAGTTGAATTTTAAACATTTCAATTCTGGATTAATTCATGTTTATCATTTTATATTATACAAACTGTTTAAATAATAACGATATACGGCACATAATTGCCTCTTAATATTCTTCTGGCTACGCTACTGTTTCCAAGATTACAAATGTTGTCGTTCTAATATTATTACAAATAATTGAGATTCATGTTTTAGAATTAAACATAGCATATGTGTTTGTTGCAGCATTACGTGTACTTTACGACGGAGCCTGTGGAACACGTCGCCCATCCTACTAGAACAAACGAAGAGCAGTTCAAGCAACCTGCCAAGCTTCTGTTTTCTGTAAAACATGCCTTTCTTCCGTAATAAAGTTTACTTGCATTCACCTTTGTTTTGTCAACCTTTAAATTGTATTTTCTTTTAATTTTTTCTGCCATTAAACCCGAAAATTCGCTGCAGAGCCTTCATCTAAATATATTTATGTTTTGAGGTCCCCTGACTAATAAAAAGACTTTCATAAAACGTCCGCAAGTGCATAAGAGTGTGGGTCCGTGCTCACTGAATAGCATAACTCAAAAACAGAAGTCGGTATTTAAGAGGAGCATCTTGAGGGATGCGACACGACGACTTTCAAGAAAATCTCCACACTCCTAAACTACCCTTTCAGATGGAGCATTTTGAAAAATGTTGATTTTCTCAAAAATGCTCCAAAGATTGTGACCAAGATAATAAAGATACTTTGATCACATATAAAATGCATAATGAATTTTCAAGGAACAGCCTCTGTAGCCCTACTCGTTCTGGACCACTTTTGCATAACTGGAAACTACTAATAGATAGGAAAAGATCTGATGTGCTCCATTTACATGACTTTCTCTACATCTCTGTAATACATTATTAAGAACCTTATATTTAATGCTAATATTTCGGTCTTATTACTTGGCTCCTTTATAAGTAAAAGGGAAATAAGGGAATTCACTAGACTAAACCGACAGTCAAGTGTTTGAAAATGTGATTGCTTTAGGATTGAAATTTGTTTCTTTGCGTGGCCAGGTGTTGGCAAGCTCCAATACGAGAAAAGTTTAAGTATTTTAAAACTGAAAACATTAACAAGAAATATCTCGAAAACGGCCAAAGCCAAGAAAAAAATGAATACAACATAAATTGTGAGTTTTATCGAGATCTACATTTTTTGTGCAGTAGGATTTTGCCTATCTCTTACGGTTTACCAGGTTCGCAAAGCGGAATGCAAATAATCCAGAATGTAGATTTCTTCAGAAACTATTCCCAGAAACTTCATGATATACATTTTATTTGTCATGTAAACCCCTTAAATATAAGAGATTTTAATTAAAATCGTTAAAGCCATTTTTGGGAAAATCAATTTTTTCGATTTTTTTTCCATGTAAACCATGTATTGAAAATCTTCGTGTCGCATCCTTGGAAATTACTATGTCTAAATACCAAGTTTGGTATTTAACGGACTTTTCGTTTTGAGCTATGCTGCCCAGTCACACACAAACACACGGACGGACAGACAGACACACACACACACACACGGACAATTGTCTAAAAAGGTATTGTACACAAAATATCGAGATTTCAGCGGAAATACATGTTTTGGGACCAACTGAATAAAAAAAATCTGATATGTTCCATTCATATGACTTTCTCTATTTCTCTGCAACAAATTATTGTTAAAAAGCTTATTCTTCTATTTACTTCATGCTAATCGATAAAAAATTAGCAGAAATAGCCTTATTACTTGCTTCCTTGTAAGCAGAAGCGAAATAAGGCAGTACCATAGGTTAAAGTGACATTCAAAAGCTGGTTGCTATGTGGCTGAAGTTCCTTTGTTTGTGTGGTCAGGAGTTGACAAAATTCCTGCATGAGAAAAGTTTAAATTTTTCAAAGCTGGCATCAAAAACAAGGGATATCTCAAAAACGATCAAATCCACCAAAATAATGTATATGACATAAATTGTGTGTTCTAATGTGCTCTATATTTTTTGTGTGGTAATGTTTTGACCATCTGTTATATATATATATATATATATATATATATATATATATATATATATATATATATATATATATATTCCAAATTGAATGTATATCTTGAATTTTTTTGGAATAACCTCTAAAGACCTGTGTATTCGGGTTGAATGTTGCCGAATTTCGCTTAACTGCTAAACCATAAGAGATAGGAAAAACTTACTACACAAAAATTGGAGATCTCGTCAAACCACACAATTTATGTCCGTTACATTTTTGTAGTAGGTAACAGTTTTAGAGACATTCCTTGTTATTTATTTCAATTGTAAAAAAAAAAAAAATAATGTAAATGGCGTGTTATTTATGGACGCTCTTTAACTGCTGTGGTTTTCAGCGTCCTATTCTAAATTGGGTGTGAAAGACCGCTTAATTTTGCTCAGAGGCCTCTCTATCAGGCTTGAGGTTCTTTTACATGCCGTAAATCTACGACACGGGACCAAGGCTTTACTTCCCTTCCGAAGGAAGCCATGCTAAGGATTTTTACACCCGAAGATATCCATCGTCCTCGGCCGGGTTTGAACCCACGACCTTGGGTATATGAAGTCAGCATGGTAACCATTACACCACGGAGGCGACTTCAATTGTAAAATACTTATACTTTTCTCAGACAGAGAGTGTCGGCTTTTCTTTTGTTCTACTCCTGGCCAAGTAAAGAAGCGACAATCGCATAACGACAGTTTTTAAAACATTTTATTATCCCTTTAGCCTAGTGCATTCCTTGAGTTCCTCTCTACTTATAAGGAACCAAGTAATATGAACATTCTACAAATGCTTATTTGATTAGCATGATGTGGAAAGAGGAATAATCTTTTATAAGAAGTGTTTTTGTAGAGCAGCTAGAGAAAGTCATGTGAGTGTAACACATCAGCATTTTTACCATATGCTGCTGTCCTTATATGTGATAAATTCACAAATGTTTGCACAAATACTTAAAAAATTTTTTTAGGAAATAAGCTATTGTTTTTGTTGTTAATTATTGCAAAAATGGTATATGCGCTACCGTTTTGAATATTTTGTAGTCAAATGTGAGATTTACATTTAAAAATATGTTCCAAAAGGTTACAGGATGCATTTAAAGATACAATTAGGGTTACTCAAGAAAAACTGTAATTACAACTTGTTTTAACATATACTCAAAAATAGTTTCTGTGGTGAGAAGTCATAGTTTATTAAGTTTTGAGACTATTTTGATATTGTAAGGTACCAAAAGATTACTTTGAATAAAATACATTTCGTTTCGCAAGAGATTGCATCAGTTTCAGCAATTGATATCGGTGGCAAGATGTAAACATTGCTATATCGTGTCTCTATACTGCATAAACATAGTCTCAACTATAAATTAGCCGATAACCAGGTCTCGAAGAATCCCTACAAAAGAGCTACAGACCCTGCCGGACGTACTTTGAATCGACGTGACAGAAAGGTCAAAATGTTGATTAAAAAGAGTAAAACCTCAAGAACATGAGAATGTACAAAGTGATTTCAGTGGAATTAGGGTTATCCATTGGATTTTTCCCTTGGCCTCCTAACCATACCAATGCATTCTCATTGATTCCTCTATGTTACAGTAAGAGTATTTTGTCTCCTTGAATCCTTAGTGAACTCATTTATAACTTTCTCATCTCTCTCCAGATATGCACCCTCATGTACCTTAAACCCTGAGGCCACATGCTTCCCTCAATGCATCTGCGATCATTACTTCTACCTCCTAGCGTTGCAAAGTGGCAGGGGTAATTCCTATTCCCCCACTTCTTCAGTATGACTCCACACCACAGAAATGTACTTACATAAAACTACTCTAAAAACTTACATTTATGATATTAAGAATCATTGGTGTAAAATGCTAACTAGATGAGATTTGGAGCAGAACATTCACGTGTTTTTGAAGTAAGCATTAGTAGTTACGATAGAGCGGTTCTAGGCCAGAGGCTAATGCACATAAATGGGACATTTTGGGAATTCAACGGGGCATGCTAGGAGGAGGGGGGAATACTAACCTAGGCTCCGTGTATTAGGTGTATTTTTCAACCCTTACGAGTCCTTTTAAGCTCGTTTGCTCTGTTTTAACTTATTTCCGCCCTTTTCCCAGAATTTTGATATCTTTTAATGACTGTTTTGTATTCCAGCCGATGTTTCAGGGCCTTTTTTATTATTATTTTGCATGTTATGTTCTTCTTTTTGAGTGTTTGATGTTCATTTATAACAATTCTTGGAGTATTTCTAGCTGCAAGGAAAGTTGTTTCAAATCCTTTTAATTGCTTTTCAAGCCATTTGGAGGGTGTTTAAAACCAAAGGATAAGTACATTCAGGTATATATAAGGCATTTTAACTCATTTCACGCCGTTTTGTGGGTATCTAAGGCTCTATACTATTTCAGGCTTTTTCTCATACGTTTTTGCTCACATTTTACATTATTTAACCTTGTTTTCTAATGACTTTTGGCGCTTTTATAAGCATTTCACTACGTTTTAGGAACTTTTAACCAATTATAGTGCTTTCACACGCATTATGAGGATTTAGAAGGTGCTTTTAGTAAGTTGCCTTAGAATACTTTTGATGACATTCCAAGCCATTTGGAGGGTACTTAGGTCTCTAGGTCAGCTAGTTTCAAAGCATGCGCTAGACATTTTAACTCTTTTATTTACTCGTTTTACTGTATTTTGAGTGTATTTAGGGCTCTAAAACATACATTTTGAGTTTTTTTCACACTTTTTTTTTTTTTTGCCACTTATCATTATTTTGCAGTGCTTTACAATGAGTTTCAGCACTTTAACAGACATTTTTGTACGTTTCGGAACTTTTTTTCAGTGATTGTACTGCTTTCACACACTTTTTTTTTAAGCTTTCTAAGGTGAATTTAGCGTTATCGCTGTTGTTTAGGATTCTGGGCTAGATATTTTCAGCATATTCATAAAATATTTCAGGTCTTTCCTAGTCACTTCGAGCCATTTTGAGAACATTTAGGGCTCCAAAACAGGTATTCAGCACTTTTAGCAGTTTGCTCACATTTGACACTATTTTGAAGATTTTTTCTTATGGTTTTAACACGCAGGCAGTTTAGGACATATGGGACCTACTTTTTCGATACATCCTGGGACATATTAACGACACGTCGAGTGTTGCAGCCGGTAAATCGGTTTGCTTTTAATTGCATCCATACTAGGGTCGGCTGATAAGTCCCGGGCCTATCAATGAAAACAGCATTTTTTTTTTTTTTTTGCTTTGTTTCTCCACACAATCTCCAGAAATGCCAATACGTTTGTCATATCGGTGTTCTAATTTAGTTAAACCATCTCTGTAGTGCAATTTATCAAGATCCTCAAAATAGCTGTTTACCCCATCAATGATCTCGCTGCTGTGAAATTTTCGTCCTCCAAGAACTTTTTTGAGGGGTTGGAACAGGTGGTAGTCACTGGGTGCTAGATCTGGCGAATAGAGTGGATGTTCAAGCAATTTGAGAGCATTGTCATGATGAAACAAGATTTCTTTTGCCAAAGGAGGTTTTTTTTCTTTTCACCCCATTGCTCAAACGTTGCAGTAAGCTTGCGTATTAGTAACCAGTAATACTTTCACCCTTGTCCAAGTAATCAATAAAAATAATTCCCTGTGCATCCAGAAAACACTCATCGTAACCTTGTTAGCTGACAAAACTGACTTTGCCTTTTTTGCAGTTGGTTCACTTGGCGCAATCCACTGCTTTGACTGTAATTTACTTTCTGGGGTGTAGTGATGTATCTAAGTTTCATCCATGGTTGTAGGCCGTCTCAAAAATTCCCTGGAATTTTTACAGTAGAGCTCCACATTCTTAACAGAAACAGATTTTCTTTGCAACTTTTGATCAGCTGTCAACAAACGCGGCACCCATCTTGCACATAACCTGTGAAAGCCCAAAATATTACTTAAAAATATTATCTGCACGTTCTTTTGATATGTTTGCACCCTTTATTATCTCAAACAACTTTAATTTGTGGTCTTCCAGGACTAAACAATGAATTTTTTTAATGATCTCTGGAGTTGTCACTTCTACAGGGATTCCTGAGCGAGGCTCATGTGCTCGTGCGTCCCATTTTAAACTCTGCAACCCACCTATTACTCATTGAATATGAAGGGGCAAAGTCTGTCAATGCACTGTCCATTTCCTCCTTGATTTCTTTAGGCGTTAAGCCTTTAAAGTGGAAGTATTTAATCACTGCTCTTTTTTTTTTTTTCCAAATCCTCCATTTTCTTGAAAACTCTAAAGTTGTCTTGTTTAAAATGTTTTCATTCGAAAACTAAACAAGCTATTTACCTGTAACTATGGATACAAGCTAGTCTAGAGTTAAACTACACAATGCTACCGTCTAACTGGCCTAGTGGTGCCATATCTGTGTAAGGCCCGGGACTTATCAGCCGACCCTCGTACTATTTTGAGGCTGTGAACTGGATATTTCAGGCTCTTTCTGACAATTTGCTAATATTTTACAGTGTTAGACAATGGTTGAAGCACATTTACAGGCATTTTAACACATTTTGAGACTAATTTACAGCATTTTCAGCGTAATATAGCGCATTCTGTCGTCTTATAGATCCTTTATGGCATTTCAAGTATTCAGAACTATAGAGAAGTGTTAAGCCCTTAGGCAATAGCTATTTCAGCCCACTTCGAAGTATTTTTCTGAACCTCTTTAAGGACTTTGTTGCACCTACTTAGGTATACTGACGACATTTTTAAGTGCGGTTAGGATCCCTTTAAGCATATTTGAGGCGATGTCCTTTTCATGCTGCCATGTATCCCCTTTTCTTATGTTTGATAGTAATTGGCGACATTATGCTAGTTTATGTTGTCTCTACAACCAACATTTCTGCGTAATTTCTACCATTGTTTCAGTATTTCTGAGGTTTTTCACGCAATTGCTACATATTATGCAATTTCCATATTTTCCCTGATGATCTGATCGCTTTTGGAGACCAGCAGATATTTTTACAGTTTTATCATACTCTTTTCTCTGCTTAGGGTCCCTTATTAACCTTTCTGCATTCTGTTTCAGTATTTTGGTAGAACTTTAAGAGTCATATCTTTTGCATGCTAACTTGTGAAGCGAAGAGATATGTTTGCATGGTTTAGTCTTTCTAGGTTGTAAGTCTAACATAACATACCTTTTCGTTTCTTCATATTTTTATTTGTCTTTTTTATTAATGTCTCTCTTTTTGAGGCCAACACTAGAATAATAATCTAATTCTATGCTGTTGAAATATTTATTATATAGCGAAATAATGTTTCTTTGTGCTTTATTCCTCTTTAATTATTTCTAAAGTTTCTTTTCTTTTAATAAAAATACTTCTCTCTAGAATAATTATCTATAACTTTGTTGTTGTTGTTACTTTTCAAGCGTTTAGCATATTTTCGGAGTTATTGTTAGTATTTTCAATGTTTGTTTGTATTTGTTTTATATAAAGCATGAGAGGTTAGGCGTCTCTCCTCTTTTATCTAGACCTGGGAATAGCATTAGAAATGTATTCTAATGGCAGAGTTCCCGCCATTCTTATTCTTCTCTTTTCGTATTCTTTGCTACATGCGTGGGAGTGTTTGTAGTGTAAGCTTTAATTTTCTACTACCCCGCTACCGATGATGAGCAATGTATGCACTATTCTCTCATGACACGTTCACAACTTTGTATTGACCATAAGCATAGGTAGATGTTCCATCATCAGCAATCACTATTTTATCACCATAAGGCGCAATTGTTGACTTTTACACTCGAGACATTATGCTGATGTGACACGATTAAATTCATTGTTCTCATTATTTCGTTGTTTTTAAGGCAATTTATATAACTGTCGAATGTAATGTGCTGTTTAATATCGCTTCGCTTTATGTCCTTAATCTTTATTATTATTCCTCCATAATATCGAGAGCATACAGCTTAGGTCTCAGTCAGACAAACGCTGGATAATTGTTCTAGTAGCTTAATCTTCAAACATTTAGAACACTTTTTTCTTTTATGTGAGTGATACCTGTGGTTTGCAGGTCAATCAGATTTATCTAAATGTTCAAAAAATTGTAGTTTGTCCTGGTATATGTCAGCTGTTGTAACTCGATGAAGGGAGTCCGTATACATATACATAAGCTTCAAGTTTTCAGACCCATAATAGGGCAATAATACATTATATTGGTATGAATAAATGAGGACTTTGAGATATTCAGTCTGAAACTAAGGATCCTTTTACCTATTTCATATATGTATGAAATATACATATGCTGTCGACATCCTAAGAGACGGGTCTGAAGCTAAGGGTCCTCTCGACTAATTCATGATATATACACATGCTGTCGACATCCTAAGAGACGGGTCTGAATCTAAGGATCCTCACAACTAATTCATGATATATACACATGCTGTCGACATCCTAAGAGACGGGTCTGAAGCTAAGGATCCTCTCAACTAATTCATGATATACACATGCTGTCGACATCCTAAGAGACGGGTCTGAAGCTAAGGGTCCTCTCGACTAATTCATGATATATACACATGCTGTCGACATCCTAAGAGACGGGTCTGAATCTAAGGATCCTCACAACTAATTCATGACATATACACATGCTGTCGACATCCTTAGAGACGGGTCTGAAGCTAAGGATCCTCTCAACTAATTCATGACATATACACATGCTGTCGACATCCTTAGAGACGGGTCTGAAGCTAAGGATCCTCTCAACTAATTCATGACATATACACATGGTGTCGACATCCTTAGAGACGGGTCTGAAGCTAAGGATCCTCTCAACTAATTCATGATATATACACATGCTGTCGACATCCTAAGAGACGGGTCTGAAGCTAAGGATCCTCTCAACTAATTCATGATATATACACATGCTGTCGACATCCTAAGAGACGGGTCTGAAGCTAAGGGTCCTCTCAACTAATTCATGATATATACACATGCTGTCGACATCCTAAGAGACGGGTCTGAAGCTAAGGGTCCTCTCAACTAATTCATGATATATACACATGCTGTCGCCATCCTAAGAGGCAGGTCTGAAGCTAAGGATCCTCCCATCTATTTCATGCTATATACACATGCTGTCGCCATCCTGAGACGCAGGTCTGAATCTAAGGATCCTTCCACCTATTTCGTGATATATACACATGCTGTCGCCATCCTGAGAGACAGGCTTGAAACAAAGGATCCTCCAACTATTTCATGATATATAGACATGCTGTCGGTATCCTGGGAGGCAGGTCTGAAGCTAAGGATCCTACCATCTATTTCATTATATATAGGCATGCTGTCGGTATGCTGAGAGACAGGTCCGAAGCTAAGGTTCCTCCCATCTATTTGATGGTACATGGACATGCTGTCGGTATCCTGAGAGTCAGGTCTGAAGCTAAGGTTCCACCCATCTATTCATGATATATACACATTGTGTAGGTATCCTGAGAGTCAGGTCTGAAGCTAAGGTTCCACCCATCTATTTCATGATATATACACATTGTGTAGGTATCCTGAGAGGCAGGTCTGAAGCTAAGAATCCTCCCATCTGTTTCATGATAGTGACTAGTTCACGTGACCGTTCAGTGATGTGGGCAAAGCAATCGAACAAACTTCACTCACTTGTGCTATATATGTTATTACCGTGCTACCGCGAAGTTAACATTCGTTTTAATCTTTTTTTTTAATAAAAAACCTCTCAGATAGCGCAATGATTATTCTCGGAAGATGCCATTGTTTTGCAGTGCACCAATCAGCGCGTCACTTCAGACAATAGAGTGTAAAAATCACAAATGACAGGAAAACGTTAACAGGGTTGCAACGTTTTCGTTGTTCTCATCTTATTCGAGTAGTTTTCTTGTGAACTTCTAAGGTGGAAGAAAGGTTTACTGCCTGTTCTTAAATATGTGGATGCTATAAACAATAGAAATAAAGTAAGTAATCCTTCTAGTCGTTTTGGTATTGATAACACGTGCCGGCAACATCTTCTTCTAGTGTCGTTAGTGGGGCACAAAATGAAAAGAAAGTAATGTACCTTTAGGAACACTAACTAAAGATAAATGTGAAAGCCAATAAAAAAGAGAAGAGAGCTATCATTGAAACTGTTAAAGCAGTAGGCTTAACCAAACAGTAAAATTGCACAAAGTCTTCCCATTACGCCAAAAAAGAGTCGCACACTGTTTGAAGTTCCTGCAGAAATTCTAGCACTTTTGTAAAACCTATACACCTCTCAAGAACAATGCCACAGATGGAAGTATTAACCTTCCCTAACTTTGGTTTCTTGTTGCCTTTTTTTTTTTTTTTTTTTGCGTAATGAGAAGACTGCGAGCAATTTTACCCTGTTAACGTTCAAAAGTGTGTTCTTGGACCAAGCTATATTTCGGCATTCATCTCGTGATGTGAATCAGCACAGCATTACCGAATATTTTACTAGAAAGTATAAGCAGCCCTCAGTCCAACCTGCATGCAAGATCATGATTATTTTTCCACGTGACACAGGGACTGCAGCAACTTCCGTCACTCCAATCTTTCCTTACATCATGAGTATCGTACCAAGATTCATCTGAATAAACTAAATAATAGTCTTCCTGCCTGAAATAGTTTAGTCTACCTAAGTGTATGCCACTATCCTTGCTAATTCCATAATCACGCACCTCTTGTTTAACGAACAAAAGTGGAACCCTAACTTCACTAACAACTGTCTAAGCGAATACTATATTTTAAAACCTACATGCTACTATACATTTGTGAGCGATTATAAAGAGCAGAAGCGGAGGAACTTGCTGACTCGGCATAATTTGAGAGGAAAATTAGTAAATGCTATGGGCTAGCAAATACTAGGGCTGAGTATTTTCTAACTTTTTTTTTTTTCCGGTTAGCTTAGCATTTACTTCCTGCTTTTAGTAAAAGATTATTCACCTCGGTTTTAGCAAGTTCTAAAACTACCTAGTATTTACTAGCTAGCATTTACTTCTTTTATTCACTTCACCCAATATACTAATATACCTAATAGATACAGAAATCCACAATTTTATATAAAATAAATGTTTCTATTTGTATATACATATACAAAGGTCACGTCAAAATTTCACTGTATATATAGTAAGTGAATTGGCATAACTGCTCTGTATACTACCATCTGGCGGAATTTCTGGCAAAATGAAAACTGAACGGGGCTTCCAAGCTTTCGACACACTTGCAGCTCCATTGCTGCAGTGTGCTTCCATCTAGTGACATTGATGTGAGCTAATAGTTGAGAGATGCATGGTAAACATGTGCACGTCTTCAGATGTGCACAAATTCTGCATTTCACCCATAAGCCAACTACGTCAATACCAGTTGCGCAAACGCATAAGCTCTTAAAACTTGCTCAATCCATTATGTGCTAGGAGCGATGTTGCCAAGTCTGATCGAGTTTAGAGAAATAGCGTGGTAGATTCAAACACCGTATGCTATAAATTACGGCATATACTTTACGTTTAAAAGCACTAAAAGGAAAAATAACCTAATAAATCCTAAAAGTACTAAAAGTTAAGGTGTTCACGTGCAGTTGTGCTCTTACACAGCAGCTTCCACTGCTGAAATCTCAAAAAGATTATGCGTGTGTTAAATGCCTCTAAAAATGAGGTTTTCTGCTGCAAATCAGAGATCTGAATCATTAAAACGATGGATAACTTAATAATTTTTCTGTTTTTGTAGACAATTTTATAAAAGGATGTACTTCTTAATGAAAAATTATAACTTTGCTCACGAATGGATGTATCGGACCCAATGAGTGTTGTTATGGAGGTATGTTTGTTTGAAATGCTCTTTGGGGTGTTATTACTTTATAATTTTGAAGTTCATGAAAACTTTGTCATCACACTGAAAGTCAAATACTTATTTTGTTTTATTCTCTAATCAAAATGTAATCATATCTTAAACTACCCCATTTGATATGTTCATGAACTGGATAGCTTGCAGTTACGGCCAGAAAAGATTATCTATGCGGCCAGGTCACTGTCGAAAACTTCAAATGCAAAAACATTTTATAGCTGGTTATATTTTCATTATAAAATGAGACTAAATATTTGGCATTCAATGTGATGAAACAGTCTTCATGAATTTTAAAATTAAAAATAATATCCCAAGAATAATTTCGGAATTGAATTTTTGGGTGCAATTCCATACCTTCTCTATTCACTATGTACATTGTATGTGTATAGAAAGTAAAAACAAAACAGCTGACGGACATACACAAAATCCGAATGAACTCGTTGTTATCGTTATATGGAAAAATCTGATGTGTACCATTCACATGACTTTCTCTATATCCCTACAACAAATTATTCTTAAAAAGCTTATACTTCTATTTACTTTATGCTAATCAGAAAAAATGAGCAGAAATAGTCTTAGTACTTGCTTCCTTGTAAGTAGAAGCGAAATAAGGGAGTACCATAGGTTAAAGTGATAGTCAAAAGCTAGTTGCTATGACAATGAAGTTCCTTTGTATGGACAGCAGTTGACAAAGTCCTGTATGAGAAATGTATAAGTTTTTCATAGCAGAAACCAAAAATAAGAAATGCCACAAAAACGACGAACTCCACGAAAAAAATTTATATAACATAAATTGTGTGTTTTAACGTGCTCTACATTTTTTGTGCAGTAAGTTTTTGTCCATCTCTTACGGCTTAGCAGTTATGCAAAATATAGTAAAATTCACCCAGAATAAACTACTCTTCAGAGGCTATTCCCAGAAAATTCAAGATATACATTTTATTTGTCAGGTAAATATCTTTAATATACGAAATTTTAATCAAAATCGTTAGCCATTTTTGAGAAAATCAAAATTTTCGAAAATAGTTCCATGTAAAAGGTAGTTGGGGGTGGGGGGATTTTTCTCAAAATCTTCGTGTCGCATCCCTGGAAGATACTAAACCTAAATACCAAGTTTGGTATTTTACCTACTTTTCATTTTTGAGTTATCGTGTTCACAGACACACAGACACACGGACCTTTTTCCGAAAATGCTTTTTTTAGATAAAGGGGACCCTAAAACATATATTTCCGGTGAAATCTCGGTATCGAATTTTTTGGTGGAGTGCAATACATTCTCTATACACTATGTACATAGTGCCTATAGAGAAAGTAAAAATGGAATGCATACCGTCTCTAGAGTTTTGCTACGATTGTTACAAAAATAATTCGGCATTTTAGGCGAATGGTGAAGTATTATTTCCAAATGTGTCATCAAACTGGACATAGTGACACATACTCATAGGGGCAGTGACAATATAGTATTGAATAGGATAGTACGGTATTTGTCAAAATTTTAAGAACAGACCAACAAAAATGTTATTATTGTGATTAAATATATGTTAAATCTCAAGAATGTTATGCACATATCAAATACATAGTCAAAATAAAATGTTCTGCTGCAAACCAAAACTCGTCATGTTTTGAACTGCAGAGAACATAATCATTTTCTGTGAAAATTAATTTCCTCTAGAATTACAGCACTTAACAAGCAGTGTTATGGAGTAAGAGTAGTACACATAGGTCCATCAAGGGCCGTAACATATGGTTTCATGTAATTACACATGTTTCCTGCCTCCTCCGCTTCTCCTACTCCTTTGTCGGTCTGCTAATAGTATTTGCTTAATTAGAGGCGTGTGTCAATTCGAGATGACCAAAGTAATAAAGTGTTTGCACTATTTCTCAATTAGAAGCGCTAAACATTGCTTAAATGGCTTCACACTCATCATATTATGTCCACTGATTAACCATTGAGTATCATTAATTAACCGCGAATATACGAGGGTGGTCTGAAAAGTTCTTGGCCTCACCCAGAGAGAGCAGCACTACTTAAATGGTTTTTTTCCTTACGTTGTTACACATATTATTAGACCCTATGTAAAATTACAAGTCATGACTGTAGGCAGTTGTTTGAAATAGTGGATGTGTGCATTGCTTTGAAAATGAAAAAATTGGAGTATAGTGCTTTGATACAATTTTTCGTAAAAGAATGTTTAAGACCTACAGAAATTCATTTGCGGCTCGTAAATGCGTATAACTTTACCTTTAGTTTCCACTGTGAAGAAATGGGTGGCCGATTTTAAACGTGGCCCTGAAAGTGTCTAAAGCGATCCAAAAACTGTAACCACACTGGAAATCATTGAAAAATAGCATGATATAATTTTGGAAGATCGGCGTACAAAGGAGCGTGAAATTGCTAATGCTCTTGGAATTTCAAGGGAACGTATTGGTTACATCTTGCATCAGGAATTAAAAAGATTTGCGCAAGATGGGTGCCGACCATCCTCACTGTGGATAACAAACGCATTCCTACGACACTTTCTGAAAAGTGCTTGGCGCATTTTCAGAAGAACAGAAGTGACTTTTTGCGCCGATACGTCACAATGGATGAAACATGGATTCACCACTACGCACCCGAAACCATGTAGCAGTCGAGGCAGTGGACAGAAACTGGTTCTTCAGCTCCAAAGAAGGCGAGGATGTTGTCATCGGCGGGAAAAATCGTGGCATCAGTGTTTTGGGATGCCAAAAGAAATCTGTTGATTGACTATCTCGAAAAAGGTAAAACCATTACTGGAGAATACTACTCTCAACTTCTAACCAAACTGAATAAAGCATTCGTGAAAACAGACCCGGGTTAAAAAAGAAAAAAAAAATGTTTTCCATCAGGACAATGCACCTGCCCACAAAAGTGTTTTGGTAATGAGGAAATTGAGAAATCTGCTCTATGAAGTGCTGTAACATCCACCCTATTCCCCAGATTTGGCTCCCTCGGACTTTCATGTGCTTCCAATACTGAAGAAATTCCTCGCTGGTAGGAGATTTTCGTCCAATGAAGAAGCAATTGCGGCTGTATAAGGGTACTTTGCAGTACTCCCAGAGGAACACCACAGAGAGCTGATAATGGCATTGGAACACCGCTGGACAAAATGTATTGATATTTGAAAAATAAAACTACTTTGAAAGTATGAATTGGCGTTTTTCACTATCAGGCCGGGAACTTTTCAAACCACCTGGTACGCGAGCTTGGTCTGGTAATTGAGTAGATACCATACACATCGAGAGGCATTTTCAATCTGAAATTGAGTGTAGATATCATTTCTACAATCAGATCTACTATTTCTATACATTTTTATTATAATCGAATTCATTAATCATCCGCGAGATGTTCGATTGCATATAGCGACAATTATGCATTGCGGTTTTCATACGACATAATTGGATTAAAATAAAATGTAAAGGATTTTCAATCTGAACCTAAACAGTATACCATTCAGAATCAGTGTAAAACAATATGGAGACAATCGGAAAAGAAGGCCATAGCTTAAATCTTTTTAAGCTTCGTCAGAAGAACAAGGGGGCCAAATAGACTCTTTTTACTTTCTCTACATGTACTACGTTTTAGGGTCCCCTGTATTAAAAAAAAAGAAAAAACATTTTCACAAAAAGGTCCGTGTGTGTCCGTGAACATGATAACTCAAAAACAAAAACTCGGTAAAATACCAAACTTGGTATTTAAGTTTAGTATCTTCCAGAGATGTGACATGAGGATTTTCAGAAAAATCACCCCACCCGAAACTACCCTTTACATGGAACATTTTTCGAAATTTTGAGTTTCTCAAAAATGACTCTAACGATTTTGATTAAAATACCATATATTAAAGATATTTACCTGACAACTAAAATGTATATTTTGAATTTTCTGGGAATAGCCTCTGAAGACTATTTTATTCTGAAGGAATTTTACGGAATTTTACATAAGTGCTAAACCGTAAGATGGAAAAAAAACTTACCATACAAAAAATGTAGAGCACTTTAAAACACACAATTTATGTTACATGTATTTTTTCATGGAGTTGATCTTTTTCGAGATATTCCTTGTTTTTGGTTTCAGCTTTAAAAATTATACTTTTCTCAAACATGACTTTGTCAACTCCTGTCCATACAAGCAAATAAACTTCAGTCACATTGCAATCAGCTTTTGACTATCACTTTAACCTATGGTACTCCCTTATTTCGCTTTTACTTACAAGGAAGCAAATAATAAGACTATTTCTGCTATTTTTTTCCGATTAGCATTAAGTAAATAGAAGGATAAGCTTTTTAACAATAATTTGTTGCAGAGATGTAGAAAAAAGCATGTGAATGGAACACATCATATATTTTCTTATTCCGCTTTCAATTCTGCAAATGGAATTACACATAATTGCTCAAAAACGAGTTTAGAGTGAAATATCAATCCTCCCTTTTCAGAATACATGCCGGACCCCTCGAGAAGTGTTTTCTTTAACAATTAAACGAAAAATTAACTTTATTTTATTGTTGGAAATATCGTTCACACAACAGAAACCATTGCACTCGCACATGTTTAGACATACTAATTGAAATTTACAAAGCGAATCAGAATCTGAAATCAGAATTATTGTAGCCTGGCTTCAAAAACTAAAACACTTGATACACTCCCGAACAGTATAGGACAGATTTTCCATTCCCTATACTGCAAATATTTCAAATGGCCTAGGTTCCATTCTAGGCCAGTATATTAATCTTCAATGTTGTATAGGGCTTATGCTAGATAAATACTTGGAATAAACGTTATTCAATATAGTGGGGCTTACATACAATGATTGAAATATATTCAAATATGTGTGTGGGGGGGGGGGGATTCCAACAAAATTATATCAGGAACAGGTATTCTTGACGAGATGAGACAATTGTGGCAATAAATTATGGTTGCAGGACTTTGATGCGCTTTTATGTATTGCATTTGAGGACATTTTAGGATTTGTGCACAATCCTCAAGTATGAGGCGAACATTGACGGAAAAAATACATGTTGATCATTTCAGTTCCTTAGTACTTCTTAGCCTAGCACTCTTCGATCCCCGACTCGATGTGCTATCCATTCACATGTCTTTCCCTATCCATTCTTCAACAAACTATTCTTCCAAAGCTTATTCTTACTGGGATATTAAATTGGCTAATAATTTTATATAAAAAGAACACTGGTTTGATTCCCCTCATTTCATAAGAGGTTCTTTTGGGATTTATTATGTATTTGAACTTTAAAATCTAAAATAATCATTGACACGTCTACATAAATGCATTTAACATGCTGAAGTAGGTATACACAACACCCTAACCCTCGCGGTCAAGGCTTCGACTACCGAAAACTTAAGAGTAAACGTCTTATGCTAGAGAGCCCTTTCCGACTCCCCGACTCGACAGGCTATCCCTTTACATGACTTTCCCAACTCGTTCTTCAAGAAACTAATCTTCCAAAGCTTATTTATTAAATTGGCTAATAACTTTGTGACAAGAACACCGGTTTGATCCCCGTCCGTTCATTAGAGGGCCTTTTAGGATTTATTATGTATTGGAAATTTGAAAGCTAAAATAACTATTGGAAAGTATAAATAATGGACCATAAACGGACCTTATCACGTTGAGAAATATAAGGGCGGTTTGACAAATGCACTTAAATGAATTCTTACCTCCAAATAATAATAATAATAATAATAATAATAATAATAATAATAATAGTCATTTGCATCAGCACTATTGGAAGTTCCTGGAAACATTTTAAAGCCTCTTTCGCAATTAGCATAAACGGGGTAGACTTTTGGTATCTCTTGTTGATAACGCAATGAATGAAAATATGATTTAGCTATAGAGAAAACAACAAATCACCAACAAAAATAATCCTGCAAAATATATGATAGGGAATGATAAATATGTATTTTAACATAAATGCATGATTCCAAGAAAACGGGAATACCAAAATACTACTATTGTCATTTTTCACAAACGTCAGATGGTTGTGATAAACAAGCGCCGGTCTGTTTTCATATATCTCTCTTAATATATCAAACAACATATTTGCCTGTAGGCAATCTTGAAATAGCCAATGAAATAGTTTCCATAAATGCTTCCAATATTTATTACCGAAGTATTTTCGGTATAGGAAAAGAGGTCAGTAACATTCAAATAATGTGGCGATGTTTTGTGTACATAAAAGAATACCAAATTAACTTTCCGAGGAGACAGAAAGCCTCTGGATTTTCCACCGAGAGAGGCTACCGTTAGAATTTGTTCCACCTGACACTGAGGTCACACAATTTTCATTTAAAACCAACTACACATGCTCTATTCAGCTTCAACATTGTACAGCGCATGAAGACAGAAAATCATATTACTATTTAATGACCATGTTTCACACATTTCAAAGTGTTGCTTGCTATAAACACAAATTAGACATAAGTGGGCTACACATCAAAAATGGGTGGTAAGTAATACTGATTATCTCCTTAAATTTAAACACTCAATTAGGTGCGACACTTATTGCGCATGATTAAGTAGCTAAAATAATTACTTCAGTAGCGAAGTATAGTTAAATGAATGACATGCTAAATGGATAACCAGGGAAATTGCAGACATGGACTTGAAATGTGTGTTGCTTGCAATGAAGATATAACTAATATAAAATAATTAATGTGCGAAAATAAGCGATCTTTACCAACTGTTAGCTAATTTCTCCATCATGCATACATTAGTCGCACTAGTGAAGCTTTCATTGGGTAGGAGCGCTTTAAACAATGTTTTTTAGTTTATAAAGATAAAATAATTTATTATTTCGGATTTTACAGAACACTTTGCAAAAATAAATGGATATATTTCTTTTTCTTTTAACCTCATTGTATAATTTCAAACCAACGGGAAAAACAGCGTAAAACATGCTAATTATTATTGTTGTTATTTTTTTTTTTTTTTTTTTTTTATTGAGATTCCGGGAGCGAGCTCGGCGATAGTAAATGCTTCAGACGGTGGCCATTTTGAAGGAAAATGTAACGAGATTCAATCCCCGAGAATACATCAGCAGGATTTCATCCCTACGACTCAAGGCCGCGCCGTGGCCGAGTGGTTAGACCATTCGCCTCATTAGACGGCCCGGATTCAATGTGAGATTTGTGGTGGACAAAGTGGCGCAGGGCGGACTTTCTCCGGCTTCTTTTGTTTTCCCCGCCATCGCATTTCACCGGTGCTCCATCTTTATTCCACGTATCACCAGTGTCATCGCCTGGGTGCCTTGGTAGTAAAAGCGGGCGTTAAACACTATAAAAAAAATCCCTACGCCTCTCGTAGAATGCATAGGAGAAATGAACGACAATAATTTCCGAAGAGGTAAAATAGTTTTTACATTCATGACATGCATTATGAATTGTCATAGTAGACAGAGAAGACATGTTTTGAGATCCCCAAGAACCAAAAAAGCATTTTCACTTTCTCTATTTAATACATAGCAGATATATGCATTCCCGACACAAAGTCGATGTCCAGATTTCACCGGAAATACACGTTCTGAGGTTCCCATTGAACCCGACATGTTCATGAACGTGTAAACACGATAGCTAAAAGAATCTGATAGTAAAATACCTTTCACTATAAAAACACATTTCAAAGGTAACACTTCAGAGTTTTATTTTCTGTACTGCTTCCATTTAATAAGCAGAGGAAGAATTGCTCTACCCCGAAATAAGATTTTTCAATGGAAATACATAGTTTGAAGAAGCACTTACAGAAAAACCTTAGCGCGTCCATATCTAAAGATAGTACTGCTAACAAAGAAAAAATACGATTAAAATACAAAACCTTGCCATTAAAGTTACTAACCTGAGGTATTCCTTTTATTGATTTCATTTATAAACTAGTTAAACTTTCATTAAGGGAGGGACTTGTATTTAAGTCTAATATCGGGAGTTATTCCATTTTATTGACTTCATTTTTAAACTACTTCAGCTTTTCTCAAATTGTATGTGATATTTCCTTTCAGCTCTCTTGCCTTACAGCAGACCCGAACGTCAATTGTTTCACATAGCAAGAGGATGTTAAAGGACGAAAATATTGCCTTAGCCTATGCATATTTCTTATGTCCATATTTACAATGAACAATGGAATGAGGCCATTTCTGGAAATGTTTATCTTAAATAGCATGTAGTAAACAGAAGAATAAACTTAAACTTAAAATGTATACACTTAAACCACACCGAAATAATTTGCGAGATTGTGCACGTGACTGATATAAGTAATTTGAGAGGGCGATGCATGGTCCCCAGATAAACATAACGCATCTACATAGCGTTAAACATGTGAGTATCAGGAGCTGATAAGTCGGTAATAAAGCAAAGCAGGTTGAAAAAATGGCTTAGAATGTCTTTAAATCTGCTGCCCGAGTATAGAAATATCGATTTTTAGCAGCTCGTTACTAGCGTTCTCGAAATTTAATGTCGCAAAAATCTGTAAAATTTCGAACTAATCACTTGACAGTGCGACACTGAATATTCATTAACTGCGTTCTTGAGTTATGTAGCGTACTTTGGAGATGTTTTTTCAACTGCTCTGGTGGCTTAATGCGTAAGGCTAACCCAAAGGTCAGTTCGATTCCTGTCATAGAGTAAGTGTTTTTTATTATTTTTTTTTCATTCCAGACGAAGTGCCGCGATTCGTGGCGTACTGGCACCAGAAACTTAGAGCAGTTACTTCGAAATTTCAATAAACAGGTCATAAGTCTCCTATCTCAAGTTACTAATTTAAGTAATTTACATATTCAGTATAGTTCATTAACACCCTGTATATGCTATTATTGGCCATCGTTGCAAATATTATTTATGCTTTATCTACTTTTTCAGAACCGACCTAAGCAGCAGAGGTCAGAATGCTACGGAAGGGCCCCAACGGTCAGCGGGAGACCAGAATCCGGCAATGCCCCAGCAACATCGAGCAAAGGATTTACGTATCACCTCATGAGAGGCATACAGCATTAAGAGATGAGCCTGTACCATCCAAGAAAGCTAAGGTAATGAAAAGATATTAGAGTGGACATTCAACGGGTGTATTTTAATAGCACAATCATCAATACAATAAAAATACTCAGCCCAGAGGGTCCTTGGATGCGTATAAGAATCTTATGATTAAACAGATGAGATGAACCTTAAACAAGTACAGGACCGGATTAAAAATAATTTTCTCTTTAGAGATTTCATACTTAGTCCAGAAGTCATTGACAGAAAAACTTGCTTTCATCTTCTTTAATGAAATAACCCAAACTGATCTTTTTTCACAATCATTTAGGATCTAACTTTTCGTGCAATGGCACAAGAAATTGCGAGAATATATTTAAAAAATTTCTAAAGACCTGACTTCTTAGAAATCTTTGCATGGAGTTCAAGCTTTGGTGTCTAAGGACTCTCTCTATCACACTCTTCATATACAGAACTAACATAATCTAAATAATAAGCGCTTATATTACACAAGCGCAGCTGTAATAATTGTCAAAAATACTTGAGATGCCACGTTTGGAGTAGGAATTGGAGCTTAAGACACTTTCTAAAAACTCCACGGTTGTCTTTTGAGGCTCAACCAATCACAAGGGCAAATAAACTACAGAGCAATGAGTCGTCGAACTTAACTTATCCTAACATAACCTAACCGTCATATGCTAGCCATAACATGAACGCCCAATGCTCAAAAATAAAGAGTTTCTAGGAGTGCAGACATTCAACTTCATTTTTACGCTTGCACTATAGAATCTCTCATTCCAATTACATAACCCTGAAAATAACAGTACAGATGGACGCTGGATAGTGCAGAGCAGCAATCGACACAAGAAACGTTTAACATTCAATGCAATTATTATCAGAAAATATTTATATTGCGAAAACATGATTTGACAAATAACACAGCTTCTTCTAACACATCAATTTATCGTTGCTAAACATTAGATATCAGCACAGGCGCGATGCAACATATATCCACGATCAGCATAAGAAAAAACAAAACATATGCATGTTTCCAAGCAGGCTCAACCGATAATATACTCATATTGCATCAGCTCCTTAAGAGGTATAATTACACAGCACATATAACTCGAGATATTTCTCAATCAGTTAGCATTAAACATTTTATACTATTAGATTGTTATATGCTCTTTTATAACATGGAAACATATTTTAGCACTATTTGATATAATTTATGTTTTTCACATTTCAGGGAAACACGACTAGAATCAAAGCAAAGATTAAAGTCAACTGCTTACAAGGTTGGATTGTATGAGAGTTGGTGTAATAACCTAACGATCACTCTTGATAGATCAAACCTGATCATACTCAATCCAGATGGAATCTGAATGTACTGTAAGTTCCGCAGTTTTTACATTCTGGTAGAGAAGTGTGAAAAATACAAATATTCAGTGTTGTATAAATGTGTAAATTCTGGTTTTCTTTTCTTCAGAAAAATGATGGAATCTCAAACGCACCTGCATCCAGATGAGCATACCAATCTACAGTAAAAAGCAGATGGAAGCTCCAAATTCTAATGTAATAATAAGCAAGGGTAAAGGCGTATAAAGCAGAACTAGGTGATTTAGTTACGGAAAGTCATAGACCATTCTGACTTAAGAAAAGAATTGAAGAATTCATCAGAAAGTATAAAATAACAGAAACCAATTGAAATGGACGCTACCTTTTCAGTTAAGACAAAAACCAAATTTCAATACAATGGTTATTATAGCTTTTATAGTTCCAATCCGTAATAAATCCTAAAATACCCTCTCATGAATGGACAAGGATCGAACCGGTGTTCTTTTCATAAAGCATATGGCCAGTTTAATAAGCCCAGTAAGAATAAGCCTGGTAAGAATAATTTGTTGAAGAATTAGTTGGGAAAGGCATATAAAGAGGGCTCTCTACGCTAAGTACCTTCTGTCAAGAAACTACCGGGAATTGATCATTTAACATACCTGTTTAAAATGGGATTCGAAATTATTACTGTCGCTAAGTTGGTAAAACTTTTCTCTATACCCACGCGGAGTTTGATCGTCACCTGTAATCTAGTTTGTTTACAGTACGCCATTTTGTTAGTTCATCTCAAAGGTGGTTTGCGATTTTACGATGGATACAAATATTGATCAAAGAATCTATCTCAAATTTTGCATTTCAAATGGTATTTCGTGTGCCGAATCGCTGAAAATTTTACAGTGGGCTTACAGTGAATCGAATTTATCAAAAACACGTGCATATGAGTGGTACAGTGCATTCAAAAGTGGTCGAGATGTGGTGGAAGATTTGCCTCGCTCTGGTCGGCCATCAACGGTTTCAACTGAACTGAACATCGCTAAAGTGAAGAAAATTGTGTCTGAAAATCGTCGTTTTGGTCTGAGAATGATTGCAGCTGAACTTTCTGTTTCTTTAGAATAGATTCGTACCACTTTTAAACGATTGTTTGGGCATGACACGCGTTGCAGCTCGGTTAGTTCCGAATGACTTGGATTTTCTACAAAAACTCAATCGCGTAAGGATTACTGAAGACATGCTAGAACGAGCCAGTTCCGACCCCACATTCATGAAACGCATTGTAACTGGCGATGAGACATTGGTATACGAGTTTGACACTCAAACCAGTCAACAAGCTCCCGAATGGCGCCTTCCAACTGAACCGAAACCTAAAAGGGCACATCAAACTTGATTAAAACTGAAGGTCATGTTGACAGTTTTTTTTTTCCCCCGATTATCGCGGTGTCGTGCACTCAGAGTTCTTGCCAGCAGGTAGATGGTAAATAAAGACTATTATCTGAGCGTTATGCGGCGTTTGAGAGACCAAATACGGCGAAAAAGGCCAGATTTGTGGAACGATAACTTATGGATTCTGCACCACGATAATGCACCTGCTCACAAGGCTATTATTGTGAACGAATTTCTGGCCAAAAACTCAACACATTTCATCGAACAACCACCGTATTCACCTGATCTAGCTCTTGCTGATTTCTTTCTCTTTCCAAAACTCGTTACCACATCGAAGCACCCGTTTTCAGTCGATAGAATACATAAAGGAAAATTCGCGGCGATAATTGATATCGATTCCTGAAAGTGCCTAATTTTTTTTTTTTTGATGATAGGATTATTCTTTGGCATAAATGTATACTTTCAGAAGGGGCCTACTTTGAAGGCGATAAAATAAAATTGGACGAGTAATTCATTTTTTGTGTTTTATTGGCAAATTCCCGGAACTTTCTTGACACAGTAGTATATTCTAAGTTTTCGGTAGTCGAAGCCTAGACCAAGAGGATTAGGATGTTGTATATACCTACTTCAGTATGTTAAAACATTTATATGCACGTGCCAGTGGTTATTTTAGGTTTTAAAGTTGAAAAACACAATACATCGTAAAAGACCCTCTCATGAAATGAGGGAACCGGTGTTTCTTTTTTAAAAATGCATTACTTGTTTAATATTATGTAAGAATAAGCTTTGCAAGAATAATTTGTGGAATACAGGATTTATTTTTTTTTTTTTTTTTTTTTTTTTTTGGAAAGGGGAGACAGAGAGAGAGTTGGAAGGTAGAAAGAATGGCTTATCTCGCCATTGGGTGATGATTAGAAGGGAATAATACAAGGGAAAAATAGGGTGAGATAGGAAAGGAACAGTGAATGGGGAATGATGGAGTTCCGCGATAGCACCTCCGTGATTTGTGGTGAAGTTGATGTTGCTGCAGCATGAGGGCTGCAACAAGGAATGGCTTATCTAGTCTGTAAACATGACCCGGGGGCCCTGAGTACAGCGCTAGGGAGTCTTGGTGTGCTTTCAGTACTGATGTCTGGTGTTACGGGTGTGTGTTTTGGTGGTAAGGTCCTGAAGAATATGGTGGTGGCTGTTTGTAATTTGCTGGGCTACATTGTTGACTGTCAGTTCTTGGCTGTCAAGAACTGCAGTATAGCACTTTTTGATGTCGTTTCGGTTTCCTTTGAGCAGGTCTTCCAGAAGTGTAAGGCGTATTGGTAATTTTGCAGTTTGAACATAGAGGTCCTGGTTGGCCTCCAAGATCCTGGCGTTGACGTCGTGGATTTCCTGTAGCAGGGTGTAGAGGACGTCCAGCTCCAAGAGGAACTCAGACGTGACCTTTTTCTGGGCTATGGCATCGGTGTCTTGACGGTTGGCTGTAGAATTGGTGTGGGTGTCTGAGATGGCTGCGGTCATGGTAGTCAGGGCTTCTTCCAGCGTGTTCAATCGGCCGCTAATGAGCAGGACCTCTGAGTGCAGGTCCTGCACGGCGTCTTTAACGGCGCTGTCGGATGGCGCTGCTGCCTGTGGAGTGTTAGTGGCGGCAGGCAGGTGATGGGTGATGGAGTCTTCCGTCTGCGTCGAGGTGGTGGTTGTTGGAGTCCTCGCCTTTTTGTCTATGGGTGTGGCGGCAGAGGCTGGTGTCAGGTGGCGGCGTCTACTAGGGTTGAGTGGGCCTTGCGTCGAGGTGGTGGTTGTTGAGGTCCTCTTCCTTTGGTCTAAGGGTGTGGCGGCGGAGGCTGGTGTCAGGTGGCGGCGACTGCGTGGGTAATAGGGGCACTGCGCCTGTCCTGTGAAATGACCAGGGCCATCACAGGTGGCGCAGTACCGGCGTCGAGATCTTAGATCATGAGCTGCGCATTCAGCTGTCAATCTGGGCGCCCCACAGTAGTGGCACCGTGGGGGCTCGGCGCAGGTGTCGGCGGTGTGGCCGAATGCGCAGCAGCGGCGGCATGGTGTCGGTCGGGGTTCCCGGCTAGCCTCGATGTTTAGGCGCCGCCCAAACATGGGCAGGCCCTCGCGCAAGGCAGCATTGAGTTCCCCGGCCACGGCGAATACAATCCGTACCAAAGGGGTTATCCCTCTGGCGGACATAATCCTTGAGGCCCTCATTACTGAGGGCCATCTCTGGCGTGCTGCGGTGGTGATGAGCCTACTCGATAGGTCACGCGGGACGCCCCTAATCACTGCACTGTATCTCTCGACGAGAAGCGACGGTGGCGGCAGATACTGTGGAGGTGTTGGTGCTGCTTTGGAAGGTGTGACGGTGTTGGCTGGAAGCTCTGGTCCTGAAGTGGTGTTGGGTGTAGAAGCTGGCATTTGCCGGACTTCTTCGGCGGTGGATGATTGGCTGGCCGGCAGGTGCGGCTGCAACTGCCGGCATTCTGCGGCGGCTGGAGGCGGAAGGGTGGCACTGCTCTCAGCCGAGAGGGCCGGTTGGTGCTCGGCTGTGGCTGCGGCGACTGGAGGCGGAAGAGTGGCACTGCTCTCAGCCGAGAAGGCCGGAATACAGGAGAAATGCATGTAAAGGGTTAGGCCATCGAGACGGCGGTCGAAGAGAATCCTCTAGGATAAGAATTGCACTCCAAGTTTTCTTGACCGCAAGAATTAGGAATTCAGCATGTTAAATGCATTTATATACATGTGCAATGGTTACTTTAACTTTTAAAGTTCAAATACATAATAAATCCTAAAATAACCTCTCGTGTAATCAGGGGAATCGAACCGGTGCTCGTTTTATAAAGTTATTAGCCAGTAAGAATAAGCTCTGAAAGAATAGTTTGTTAAAGAATAGGTAGGGAAAGTCATGTGAATAGATAGTGCATCGAATCGGGAATCGAGGAGGGTTAGGCTAAGAAACTTCAATGATCAATATGTACTTTTTCCGTTAATGTTCGCCTTATAGTTGAGGATTATGCACAAATCTTAAAATATCCTCGAATACAATGCATACGTAGAATCCCATGTAACCATAATTTATTCTCGCAATTGTTCTGGTGTACTATTAGATGTGTTCAAGCAATTATCTCATCTCGTCTAGATTACTTGTTCCTGATATAATATTGTTTAACATTTTTGTCGACCCCCCCCCCACCCCGACGTTACATCTGAATATATTTAAATGATTGTACGTAAGCCCCACCATATTGAATAACGTTTCTTCCAACTGTTTATGTGGCATGAGCCTATACAAGATTGAAGATTGATATACTGTCCTAGAATCGAACCTAGGCCATCTGAAGAGTATAGTGTTTATAGTTGAAAATCTGGTGCTGTTCGGGAGCATATCAAGTGTTTAAGTTTTTGTCGCCTAGAAGCCAGGATTCCACGGCTAGAATAATTTTGATTTCAGATTCTGATTCGCTTTGAAAAGTTCAATTAGTATATCTATACGTTGGCGCGTGCAATGGTTTCTGTTGTACGAGTGACACTACCCACAATAAGATAAAATAATGATTTTGTTTTGGCTTAATTGTTATAGAAAACGCTTCTTGAGGGGTCCACAATATGTTGTAATAAGGGAGGATTTATATTTCATTCGAAAATACTTTTATGACCAATTATGCGTAATTTCATTTGCAGAATTGAAAGCAGAATAAGAAAAAGGTTATATTAGTTCCCCTTGCTCTTTTAATGAGGCTTAAAAACATTTAGGCTATGGCCATCTTTTCTGATTGTCGCCATATTGGATTACACTGATTCAGATCAGTGTACTGTTTAAACTCAGATTGAAAATACATTACAGTTTGTTTTATTTGATTCATGTAGTGTAAAAACCGCAAAGCGTACGCGTCTTGATGCACATTCACACCTCTCGAGGATTTGTCTATGATTTATGAATTAGATTATAATCAAAATTTAAATGCATAGAGATAGAATAAATATGATTGTAGCAATGTAATATACGCTCGTATTCAGATTGAAATGCCCAATAGGTGCGTATTGAGTCTACTCAATTACCAGATCAGCTCGCGTATATTTGCGGTTAATTATTTACTGATACTCACTTGCTAATAAATAGATAACATATTATGAATGTGAAGCCCTCTAAGCAATGTTTAGCGCTTCTATTTGAGAAATCATGTAAACATTGTTTGTGGCTTTTGTCATCCGGAATTGACACTCGCCTCTAATTGAGTTTATGATATTAGCAGACCGATGGTGAGAAACATGTATTAAACATCTGTCATTGCATGGAAACATGTGCAATTACATGAAAACGCATGTTAGGGTCAATCATCGGCTTATATGCACTACTCACTTCATAACAAAGCGTATTCAGTGTGGTAATATTAGAGGACATTTATTTTCAAAGAAAAATTATTATGTTGTCTGCAGTTCTAAACAGAACGAGTTCTGCTTTGCAACTTTATTTTTACTAGGTATTTGCAATGTGCATAGCATTCTTGAGATTTAACATATATTTAACGACAAGAATGAAATATTTGTCATCTGTTCTTAAATTTTGACAAATACTGTACTATCCTGCCCCTATGAGTATGTGTCACAATTATGTCCAGTTTAATGACATATTTGCAAATAATTCTTCACCATTCGCCTAAAATGCTGAATCATTTTGTGTACAAATCCTAGCAAAACTCTAGACACGGCATGTATCCCATTCTTCCATATCACGATAATAACGAGTGTTTATGTCCGTCAGCTTTTTTGTTTTCTTTGTATTTTTGTTTCTTACTTTCTCTAACACATGCTATGTGCATAGTGTATAAAGAAGGTATGGTATTGCACCAAAAAATTCAACATCGAAATTTCTCCTGAAATACATGTTTTGGGACCCCCTGAAGCCGGAAAAAGCATTTTTAGAAAAATGTCCATGAGTGTGTGTGTGTGTCTGTGGGCAGACAGACATCGAAATGCCCATTAAATACCGAATTTGATATTTAAGTTCAGCATCTTCCCAGGCTGAGTCGTTTCCTTAATGCGATGGTAGCGTGGCTGCTTGCCAAGCGGGAGACATGGGATCGATTCCGGGTACCGGGGTGAGGAATTTTTCCCCACCTGGTCCTGGTTGAACTGAGCTCGTGAGGTCCCTGAGGGGTCAATTGAGGAGCTACTTGATTGAGAAAGAGCGGCTCCAGATCGAGAAGACCGTAACAACCGGCCGGGAGGGACTCGAGGCGCTGATCACGTCTCACCCTGCAGAAATGTACCCCCCATTTCGGCGAGAAAGCGTCATGAGCGCGTGGGTGGTAGGCCAAGGTCACTTTCAGACTGTCGTGCCATGGAAATAAGTTATCTTCCATGGATGCGACACGAATATTTAACAACAACAAAATCCCGCTACCCCTAATTATCCTTTATATGGACCAAATTTCGAAAATTTGGTTTTTAGAAAAATGGTTCTATGGATCTCGTATATTTATGATATTTACAAGATACATAAGATGTAATTTTGTGTGATCAGCCTCTCAAGACATCTCTGTTTTGGATGAATTTTTCTGAATTTTGCATAGCTGGTAAACCTTAAGAGGTAGACAAAAAATACAGATGTGCTTAAGACACACAATTTATGTCATACACATTCTTTCCTTGTAGTTGACCGTTTCCCAGATGTGTTTTGTTATTGGTTTCAATTTTTTAAATACTTAAACTTTTTTCATGCGGGATCTTGACAAATTCTGGCCACGCAAACAATCAGTCGCATAATAATCACATTTTAAAACATTTGACTGTCGGTTTAGCCTAGTGAATTTCGTTATTTACCTTCCAGTAATAAGGAACTAAGTAATAAGAACGTTTCTGCTAATGTTTATCTCGATTAGCATGAAGTAGATAAAAGAATAAGCTTGTTAACAAAAATGGGTTACAGAGATGTAGAGAAGTGCATGTGAATGGAGCACATCAGCCTTTTTTTATTAGCATTTTTTTATTTTCTAGCCATTCACATAAAGAACTGATTAACTACTTGGGGGAATCTAAGTTTGGTCACCTAAAGATGGGGAAACTTTACAGAAAGATCCTATTGCATGTATGGTAGGAACCACTTTTTATGAACACAAAAATATTGCAAGGGCGGAAAAGGAGCTAAAGTCTATTGCGGCGGTCAAAATTTATCACTGGATGAATTCCTAGCAGAAATGAAATTCCCAGAGTGATAAAATACTACGGAGTAAGTGGATTTCCTTGACGTTTTTAATGAAATCCAATTAGTGATATGTCTACCGCGATTCATGAGAGATACTTGAAATCCTGGAAAGATAAGCCAATGTTATCATTGTTTTTATGTGCATGGTTTATCAACGGTTACACATTGATAACAACGACAATATTGAGTAACAGACTGAAAGTAGGGATATACAGTGTCTTGTGGGGTTTATCATAACTCATAACAGTAAACAAAATGCTAAAATGCTACATTCCCATAAGATTTTCCACCTAAGCTTCAACAAATTATCCTTATAATTGACGCAATAGATCTGAACATGTGGAAATTTTAATGAGAGCTAGGAAGCGAATTGTACTTTCAGATAAGCAGTTCATCAGTCGATTCATGTAGGTATGCTGGAAGAGTGCCTGTCACAGTCAATGCCAAATATCTGTCACCTCTTATGCCCCTGAACTATAAAGCGCTGCACTGATAAACATGTGTTTTCATATGTATATTCATATCTACAAAATGTTTATACAAATATATATAATATGTATATATTTATACAATATAAACAATGTCAATCGTCTGCCTCCAATTCTTCCACACCTGACAGTCCTTCGTCTTCGCTCACGTCATTGTCATCATCAACGCTATCGCTACTTTCTGCACCATTATCCTGGATTAGAATTCTTTTTGATTTTCTACAGGGGAAGGTCGGGTAGTATCGGACACAAGCTTTTCCAAAGCTATAAAATTTGTTAACGATTAAAATGGAATATGCTATTCTCTACTGAAAACTTCAACACGTTATTTCAATATGTTTAGAAGTTCATTCATGTTAGAGTCCTCTTTAATGGTTTCGCTTTGACGTTTTATAAACCTTGCATTTTGACATTTCTGATTTCTGGAGGGTTGTATCGGATACGGTGTTGTGCTTGAAATAACGTCCTTTTGTTTAAATCATTAAACAACTTTTTATTGCTAAACAAAAATGGTTATACAAAATAATATCAAAGGAAGTAACCTCCTATACATTACTTATTATAAATATAGAAAAATCATATTATAATAATTGAATCGAAGACATTTGTGGTTTTTTAAAAAGACACGGCTCACATTCATAATAAAAGCTGTTAATTTCAAGATCTGCACAGTTTTCAAGGGGCCAACCTTTGCAAATGTTGCACTATACCCAGCCCTCTTGAAAAATTTTGTTGGAGATAACACTATTAGTCCATCCATCCTCTTCCTGCAATTCTTCCTCAAAGTTCAAAGATTTTTGAGCTCTTTCTTCAGTTTCATATCTACCAGTCTTTTTTACTTGCTTTTTTATTGACTCTACTTTTGTCCTCACAAACTCAGCATTTAGATGTGATTTTGTTTTGCAAATGTGATCACAGCTAGATATTTGTGGCTTGAGTGACCACCAGCAATCAAAAGAGCAGAATAGTTTTCAGTTGGATTGACCCCTTCTGCAAAAACCTTCAGCCACTTTAGAAACCCAACTACTGTTATCCACCCATTTGGTTGGGCAACAAATACACTTCCTACTGGTGCATCCTTTTTTAACTCGTCTGATCTTACTCGCGGGAGAACGGAGTAAGGAGGAATAAACAGATTCCCTGAAGCATTTATTGATAGAAGTTGTGTGATTTTCCTACCTCTTTCTGATGAGATAGATTTGCCCACTTGCTTTTTGCCTTTGACAGATATGAGTCTGTATGCCTCTGCATAAAGTCATAACAAAATTCTTTTCCTGCTTTCATGGTTAATTTGTTGAACCTATGCTTAATTTTTAGTTTCTCTGCATACTGATAAACTAGGGTTAAAAACTCAATTCTATTCAAAGGCAAGAGCTTAAAGTCTATCACCTAAGGTACTTTTAGGTACACAATATCTTTTACTAACTTCCCTAATTATCATTTCATGAAGTCGAACTTTTTCTACGGCTTCCTTCATGATTTTCCTCGTAATTGTGACACTTTTTCTTCCTCCTAATAAGATAAAATTATAATATTCAGAATTTAACCTTTTAAACTTGAAAATATTGTCCGGTACAACCCTCCGATTGTTTGTCCGATACAACCCGAACACTGCATTCCGAAGCTTTGTTTTATAACATATGCTTTGTCAGGCCTAGGCGTATTTATCGCTTATGGTATAAAGTATAGTAACCCACACATCTAACAAAACACTAAAAACATTATTCTACTCAATTTCAGACAAGCTACGTAGCTCCAAAGTTATCTTCGTGTACTAGAAAACTCACAAAAAACAAATATCTGATTGTCATTTGCAAATGCCTTGGCCGCTCGATCCAAAATGGCGAGAGCGGCAGTATTCTACCTTAGTACACACGTTAGTGATTTGATAAGTGCTGCTACATGCGGCTATAAGCTGTAACCTTACTTGTCCGATATAATCCGCTGTCCGACACAACCCGGCCTTCCCCCAATTCTTTCTGATGATTTCCAATGTTCTCAACATGTCGACATATATTTTCCCATTGTGGCCTGCCAATTTCTGCAATTCGCTGGCGACATAACTGTACATCTTTTAATTTAAAAGTGATATATTAAGTTTTATTTTTCTTTGAGAACCCTGGAAACGGAACTCAGTGTAATATCAGTTACCTTGGCTATTCTTTCATTCACTTTCTACAGGCTTTTGAAGAACTCGGAGAACATACATTTTCTTCCTTCATCTCTGCTTCTTGTTTCATGAAGTCAAGGACATTTTCAATTATTTCTCTGACACTAATATCTTGCCACTTAACTTTGAAAATGTAGGAGCCATGGTTAAAAAAAATAAAACAAATAAAATGAACACTATTTACTGTCCACTTTGAATACAAACATATGCGGAACACTTTCGATACAGGCTGTACAGTTTACTCGCTCTGACATTAAGTACCCAAAGTATCATATCACAAACTCCGATAAGCTAGGCTCGGTAGCTGGGTTGGAGGTCAGGGTCACGATTCCAGAAGTTTTGCGCCGGCAACACAAAGTTCAGTCGGTAGACCACCTGTCTGTTCTACAAGGGGTCACGGGTTGGATCCCTGGCTGGTGGTCGGACTTTCCCTCTAGCGAATAACATTCTCTGTCCTTCCTAGAATCTGGAAATATACATGTGTTCCGAAGGCGAATATTGCCGTTAAATGCAGGGTATAAATGGAACAACGACAAAGAAAAATTAAATGTATAAGAAGCAATACCCCGAAAATGAAATAAGGACTGACAGTTTCCTGGCGACGAACATACTCCAGCCGTTCTCGAGCTTCAAGCCAGATGAGGTGATGCGGAGTCAAAGTTTCGGGAGCGTACATCTCTCCCATCATCAGCATGATTAATGATTTGATGTAAAATGTTTTATTTATTTCTACCGTGGAGGGGGAAAATGCATTTACGCGTTCCACCCCCAGCCAGCGCGCTCCCCACTCGAACGTGATATCCACTAAAATCCCCTTAGTACCATGCTGTATGAATCGTACAGTTGATGCGTTAATCGGGTTCTGCATAGCACCCCTGTTAGTATGTGTAAGTTAGGTTAAGGGCATGCATTGCATGCGGGTGCGTCTGTATCGCTAACTGGCATTGCCAATGAAACTCGAGCATTATCAGCGGCGTTACATGTGTTAGTGTTATGAATGAGAAATTTTATTTGCTTGCTTTGCTAATTGCATTAGTTTTGTGCCTGCTTGTCATGTGTTTTATGAGTAACTTATGTTGTATTAACACATAATATTCCATCTGTTTCATTTGGTGTACAAATCTAAAATATTAATGCTTAATTTAAATGATTTCAGTTGCATCCTGTGCTGCTTTTTGCAGGTGTGTCCCGCTCGTCAATAGTTGCACAGGTACCCAGCTCTTCTTATTGCCTCAGGCTCTCAGAGTTTCGCAGGGTCTTTGTCCATGTCGTTGCAGCATCCATCGATGTGACCAACACCATATGCAGCGACCCGAAGTGCGCAGCCTCGTTAATTGCGGTGGGAGGCACTGTCGCTGTTCGCTGGAGACGCTCCAGCGGTCTTGTCTGAAAAAATAAAACACAAGAATTCAAAGGGGGACTTCGTATGGTTTGTAAGAGTTTATGGAGGAAGAGTTGCATTTCGTCTGTGTTCATGAGCTGTTGAAAAGTGAAAGTGTTTATGTTGCTTAGTGCTATTGTTAGTGGATTGTGATGACAATGTAGTTTTTTACTTTCTCTACACGTACTATGTACATTGTGTATAGAGAAGGTATTGCATTCCACCCAAAATAGATACCGTTATTTCACCGGAAATGCATGTTTTGGGTCCCCCTAAATAAAAAAAAAAGCAGTTTTGGAAAAAGGTCTGTGTGTGTGTGTGTGTCTGTGAACAGCATAGCTCAAAAACGAACAGACTGTTAAATACCAAACTTGGTATTTAAGTTTGGTATCTTCCAAAGATGCGACACGAAGATTTTTCAAGAAAGTCCCCCCATAACCAACTACACTTTACATGGAACATTTTTCGAAAACTTTTATTTTCTCAAAAATGGTTCTAAAGATTTTGATAAAAATATCGAATATTAAAGATGTTTGCATGACAAATAAAATGTATATCTTCAATCTTCTGGGAATAGCCTCTAAAGACCTCTTTATTCTGGATGATTTTTGTTGAATTTTGCATTACTGGTAAACAGTAAGAGTAAACAAACTTACTACACAAAAAATGCAGATCACGATAAAACACACAATTTATGTAATACCTATACATTTTTTTCGTGCAGTTCATCATTTTTGAGATATTCCTTGTTATTGATTTCAGCTTTAAAGCACTTACACTTTTCTCATACAGGAATTTGTCAACTCCTGTCCATACAAACAAAGTAACTTCTGTCACATAGCAACAAGCTTTTGACTATCACTTTAACCTATGGTACTCCATTAATTCTCTTCTACTTACAAGGTAGCAAGTAATAAGACTATTCTGCCAATTGTTTTTCAAAGCTGAAAGTTTTTCAAAGCTGAAACTAAAAACAAGGATTTTCTCAAAAATGATCAACTCCACTAAAAAAAAATATGTTATATGTATATTTAGTTATATATATATATAACATAAATTATGTGTTTTAACATACTCTACATTTTTTGTGTGGTAAGTTTTTGTCCATCTCTTATGGTTTAGCAGTTATGCAAAATTCCATAAAATTGATCCAGAATAAAGTAGTCTTCAGAGGCTGTTCCAAGAAAATTCAAGATATACATTTTAATTGTCAGGTAAATATCTTTAATATACGATATTTTAATCAAAATTGTTAGCTCCACTTTAAGAAAATCAAATTTTTCAAAAAAAGTTCCATGTAATGGGTAGTTGGGGGTCGGGGGATTTTCTTGAAAATCTTCGTGTCGCATCCTTGGAAGATAACTAACCTAAATATCAAGTTTGGTATTCAACAAGCTTTTTTTTTTGAGCCATGCTGTCCACAGACACACACCAGATACACACATACTGAAAATGCTTTTTTTGGATTCAGGGAGTTTCAAAACATGTATTTCCAGTGAAATTTCGGTATCAAATTTTTGGGTGCATTACAATACCTTCTCTATACATCATGTACATGGTACATGTAGAGAAAGTAAAAAGGAGAACTGAAACAGGAACTCAAAGAAAAATACAAAGGTCGAGCTTGCTCCAGGTACAGCATTTCTTTGGAACAATTAATTGTACAGAAATCTTCATGCAAAGGAAAAACCAAGTACTTACGGCTCGGCGCAGACTCAGACACTGAGACTGATAGTGATTGCTACTCTATTCATGACTCTAGAGATGAAGTGGATCCAGCTACATTTGTGGCAGAAAGTATAAAGAAGAACATGATGAAGAAGAAGGTTATGGTGATAAAGAGTGTGATAGGGCAAAAGAAGTAATAGATACGCCATTGAATATCCAGCCATGTATTAATGACTTTGTGGTGGTTAAGCTTACTTATGACCAAGGCACCAAGAAGCAGAAGGAGGGAAAGTTTTTGGTGCAAGTTCTTTCTGTAGGAAATGACCAAACTTATCAGTGTAAATTTTTGTGCAACTATCAAGGAAAAGCTAATATCTTTGTATTTCCATCTATTGATGATGTTGGTGAGGTCAAGGAAACTCAAATGATAAAAGTCACTAAACCTGTTAAAATTGGCAGGCAGATATGTTTTTGACGAGTAAGTTTTGTCTGTTTCTAGATACATTTTTGATATTTGATGTTTTAATTTTTTTGTCTGTTTTTAAAATACAGCTTACCAACTATGAAATAATGTTTTATACTTCAACATTTTGTCCTATCTTACATAAACATTGGCAAACTTGGGTAATTACATGAAAATGCAGATGAATATAGTGAAATTAAGAACTGTTCCAAGTAGCCCCAAAGCCAGGCTAACTTGGGACACGATTAAAATTGCTTTTTTATGCAGTTCTTGAAAGTTTGCAGAATGTAAGTGATGTGTACACTGCTGGCCAAAAGCTTTTCATCACCCAATGAAAATAATGTACTTCAGCAAATTTAAGATAATAGGTTCATACTACACATATAAAGTTAATCTCTATTTTCTAATGCCAAATATCTAGCATGAACTGTTATTTGTTCCACATAAGTAGAAGAAAACCAAAAATCATTCTTTAGAAGGCAATAAAGTGAGTATAATAATAATATGTTTCAGAAATTTACTTCTACTTCTACTCCACTGATTATTTAACTTGAACCCACCCCATCCTTGTTCACAGACTAGATAAGAGTATCCCTGGGTGGTGTAGTCGTGCTAGTCAACAGCATATTTCTAGGCATGAAATAGAGGAGGTCTTAATGGTAGAGAGAAGTTTGACTCATACCAAATGACTTGCAGTTTTCAGTCAGATATACATGGGAGAACAACAAAACACAATCCAATAAGTTTTCATTTATAATCAAATTAAAAATCTACAAATACTTTTGAGAGAAATAAAAATGTACAATAGTATATCATAATATAATTAAACTTTTGATGTGAGAAAATTAGATGTTAAAATTACAAATTACATTTCCTGGGTGCCCAGAAACTTTTGATTGGCTGTGTATATATTTGTAAGAGATGGTCACCCAAGAAATAACTTACTATGTTTGTGCAGCAACAACATTTTGCTGCAGAGCCATTTGAATTTTAAAAGTGTCCCATGTAACCCCATTTGACAGTATTTAGTTTATTAATTGTTGAACTGTTCAATTTGAAACAACATAATCATTTGCAACTTTGTTTGGTTGACTTAAACTTATGTAATGAGAAAATGTATCTTGTGATTAAGCCCTTTCAGTAAATTTGTTGGGGGGGGGGGTAATGCCCCTGGCTTTGTAACAGTTAGGGAGACAAAAAGATGCTTGCCTCTCCAATTAAATTGACGACTATAGTGGTTGTACAAGAGTGTGTTTTGTTTACATTTGATACACCATAAACAATTAGTGTTAATTAAATTGTTTTCTTTGCACAAATTGTGTGTAGGACAGGATGTGAATAAGTATAGTCAGACTGAAAAATTCAATGCCATAGCCGGGATTTGAACCACTGATCTCCCAATCTCTAGCTGGTTGCTCTACCACAGCGCTACCAAGCCAGTACTTGGTACAGCATTAAATTCCATAATTAAATAAAACAATTACATTAATTGACCATAATAGTTGGCTGAACTACAAAGCCCAGGATTTGTGTCGCCATTGGGGCATGTCATCTCAAAATATTTTCAGATCACCTTGTGGTTTACTGGGAAACATGCGAGTAATTGTGGAGTTCAATGATATGACAGCATGTTGCCATGGTAGCTTGGTGGTAGAGCAACCAGCTAGAGACCAGGAGATCCATGGTTCAAATCTCGTCTATGGCATTGAATTTTTCAGTCTGGCTCTGCTTATCCACACTCCAAACATGTTTTAGAATTGGAAACTCTAGCATAACTGATACAATATTGCACCACCTTTACTCACACTTTTTATAACAAAGCATCGGATCTAAGCAGTAGCAGCTTGTGAGTATACATTTTGGGTATTCACAAAAGTTGGAAAACCAGATAGTCCTGGAAATGTCAAATAGCATCTGCTGCATAACAGTTATGATTACATACAAGTAATACAACTGCAGTCAATCCAAACAACAAAATGACATGACGATGATATTGATGCATAAGTTGTCCTATGGAAGAAAGGGTAGTTTTATGTATGTTTGTTGCATACATAATTAAGTACAGCATTCTAACGCAAGAACGAAGTAATGTGGGAATTAAATTGCAGGTGAGGATAAAGATAGTCTGTAATATGAGACCATGTTCCTTACCTACTTCTGCCAAGGTCACAAGATGGCAGTATTAAAACACTTATACTACCACTGTATTAAGAGGTACAGTGCATTAATACTGGTGCCATCTGCGAGTTTGACTTGATCTACTTTCTTGTGTCATTAATGTAACATTGTATTGATAAGAGTCTCATCCTTTGGAGCGTGCATGATGCAAATATTTTTGGCCTGTAAGACAATTATGTCACTTCAGTGGTGCATGCACAAAAGCTGTTTAAAATGCGCACAAGTTAACATGTGCTCCAACATTGAACCCACATTGGCAGATTCAAATGCCTGTGCATATGTTACACAATAGCACTCAAAGAAAAATATCCAATAAATCACAAGGTGTCAAAGGTTACAGTGTTCAAGCGCTCTTATATAGCAGACACCACTGGATCTGGGTCATGGGGATGACTAGAGACTGAACTATATGCAACATAAAAAGCTTGAAATATGCATGCAAATATGCACAAAAAGTGTCAAAATATGCAATATCAAATAATAAAAACAAAGTAATGATTAGTTATATATATTTATATTATTTAAAAAACAATGTACAATCAGCAATTTTTATTATTTACTTCATTCAAAAAAAGCATTGTTTACAAATTCTATTTCATTTTGCTACTATGGTAAACAGAAATGATCAGATACTCTTCCAAATGTTCAGTAGTAGGATTTTGTCGTCAATCACTCAAAAAATCTTTATAAGCAGAAAAAAATGTTCTACATCAATGTGGTCACTGAAGAGTATTTGAATTTGGGTGCTATATTGACACTTATTGTTTCTGAGAAAACTTCACTGTCCCTTTAATAAAACTGTCAATTTAACACAAAGGCTCAAAGTCAGGGCTATTGTTTAAAATGTTTCCTTGGGGATACCTCCAGCAATGAGGAGTTCATTAGACAAATTTATTCACTACCTGAATAGATTCAGTCAACACCAAAACTCAAGTTTCGAGCTCTTTAATTTCTGTATTCAGGAAAACATTGCTGTGACTGCACTCACTTTCCCAATATACCTGTGAGTATTGTTGTTAAAGCTTTCTTGCACTGACAAACTGCCAATGCCCTGCTCTATCAAAGTCGTTTACTACGCCTTGATGGTCTCCATAGGTTCACTGTAAAACAACACAGCTTCGATCCAGGTATCCTGAGTTACCACTGGTTTGGGAGGTGAAGGCACATTTTGAAGTTTTTCTCTGTAGGCCTTGATGTAAGCAGGTGCCCTAAGAAACACTTTCTTTTTTGATGAAATCAATTTGTTTGTGTAAAATACTTGGAGGGCTTTTCCTACTTAGATCAGCAGGGAGCAGTGTCTGAGAGAAATACAAACATACTTTCATCTGCAGAAGATTCTGGAAATATCTTTTTAATTCCCTTATTAAAGAATCTGGCGGTCGTAGAATGATTTACATTTTGTAATTCTTTGTTGGCCAGCAAATAGGAAGAAGAAGGCTCTTGTTTTAATGCACCAGCAATTAAATTAGCAATGCAACGACCTCAATTGTCGGTAGTTTCATCAGCTGAAATCCGAATGATGTTATTCTTCAGTTCATTGTGTATTTCTTCTAGAACAGGTAGATACATTGTAGGCATGTAATTCTAACCCAATGTTGACTCATCTGGTATATGTTGATTTAAGCAACATTTGCATAGAAAACCTTTTGAGGATATGGTTTGTAAGTTTGCAATGAATGCTTCACATAAAACCATGTTAAAGTGATTTTTTTGGTTTCCTCTGGAGGTTAAATCACTTCTACTGTTACTTGCCTCTATTAAAAGTTGTTATTCTTTTTGTTGCATTCCTGAGACTTGTCTTGACATGCTGGTCTATTTGAAACCTTTTTGTGCAAGAAATGGTTTTCTTTGCAGACTCGACAATGTAACTCATTTCTGACTTTCTTTGTTACCTATCCACATGATATGTGGAAGCATGGGCGGCAGGCGTATTGACTCGGAGCAGTTATGTTGTCGTCACTATAAAATATCAAAAGAAAACAAGCTTGTCTCCACACTTTTAGATTTCTAAATGTAAATATAGCCCTGTTTTTAGTTAAAATACGCAATAACCAGTGAAAAGGGGCTAAATATGCAAGTGCATAAGCAACATATAACCTGGTCTCGAGTGATGATATATCCATATCCAATACACAGTAACAGATTGCCTCCCCCTAGAACAAAAAAAATATATGTAATACATGATTGATGTCTGTTCCAAATGCCTATTACAATGTAAGGTCAATAAATTAATGCAATCCTCATAAGAGCAAACCAAGTTTATGCAAAAGTTCAAACTTAGATATTTACAAAATAATTAAAAACCAATTGCAATTAACCCCGTGAAGCACTGTAATAATTTATAAAATAATACAGATTGAGTCGGCCAGACACTCTATGGCTTCACATACCTAAAACTTTTCCCGACATGTTTCACCTTCGTTTGAAGGCATCATCAAGGTGTCGACTGGCTGGAATCCTGGTGCTTCTGTGGGTCTTTCTCCTCTGGGGTGGAGATGGTGGTTTTATGAAGCTTAGTAGTGAGTTAACTTCTGGCGGCATGTCAAAGCTCATAAGAAAAGTTTTTATATAAATCTTTTCCCAAATATTTAATTATGATGTAAGACCGCCCGATTTTAATAGATGAGTCTTTTTTTTCTATGTCATGATGGTCATTCCAAAAGTGTGCTGCCACTGCAGATTTGTTGGTTTCTTTGTTTTTGATGTTGCCGAAAAGTTCCTTTAATTTAGTTCCAATGTTCCTTTTGGGTGCTGATGTATACTTTATTGCAATCAGAACAGTGACTTTTATAATTTTCGTTTTGATATTTTATAGTGACTGCAGGCAAATGTGCCTGTGGTAAAGGAAGGAAAGGGCCCAAGTAAAATAGCCGGTGTGATGGCAAGCTTGTATTCAGACAGGATTACATTTTACTGCAATTGCATAGATTTTGCCCTTTTATTATAAGAAATCACTAAAGTTTTATTGCAAAAATATTAATACTCTTACAATATAAAACAGCTGTAACTAGCCTAATTTATTGTTGAAAGTTAGTGTATTGCAAAATTAGAAAAAAAAGTACTAAAAATTTGATTAATCATCTTTGTTGCCTAATTGCAACATCATGCAAAAGGGTTAACTCTAGTGCTGCTGGTAACAAGTACTACTAAACTTATAGAATATATGGAGTTCTTCTCAAGACATTGTGTTAACTGCTGGGACCCACTATTCCATCTCTCTCTCTCCTTCTCCTTTATCCTACCTCTCTTACTCTTTCTCCTGCTGTCTCTGTGCGATAATTCACTATATGCCCAAATGCACATGCACGTTATGCTTCCTGGATTGTTGAGAGCGTGAACACCTGTTACAATATTGTTGAGAAGATAAACACATGCATGGACCTGAGGATTGTCACCTTAGCATATAAACATGTGCAATAATTGCCCATGAAAATATGCTTTCTTTGTAGCTGGAAGCTTCTTGAGGGAGCTTATAAGGAGGGTGGGTACTCAGTTGAAGCAGCGTATTCAGAGAGCCAAAGCAGTTGAAAACCTGAGTGAAAGAGTTCAAAGCGGCCACACATAAATTTATTTTGTGGCTATTGAAACAGGAATTTTTACTTTCTCCACTCCATACTTAGTATCTAAGGTAGAGAAGATATTGCATTCCATCCAAAAATTTGATACCTAGATTTCAATGGAAATACACATCGTAGGGTCCCCTATAAAAAAAAAAGTCTGTACCTGCATGCATGTGTGTGTGTTAATCCATGAAAAGTCAGTGTTAAATAACAAACTTGATATTTTCCAAGGATGTGATACAAATATTTTCAAGAAAATTCTCCCCCTCCAAACTATCCTTTACATGGAAACATTATTATTTCTATTTTCTGAAAAATTGTTGTGATGGTACTCTTATAATACTGTTATATTTTAAGATTTATGAGTGAAAAAGAAACTATATATACTAATTTTTCTGCAAATAGTCAATTAAATTTTATTCATTCTGAATGAATTTTTAATATTTTTTCTTTAAACTGGATAAAATTTGAAAAATCACCAAAAAAATAAAAGATGTGTTACATTCACTTGGCTGTCTCTACCCATTCTTCTACAAACATTTCTTGTAAAAGCTTATTCCTTTATCTACTTCTTAATCCAAATAAATATTTGAAGAAAGGGTTTTATTTCATATATTATTGTAGGTACAATGGTAATATAGAAATACCCTAAGCTTAAATGATAGTGAAATCTTTTGAGCACTAGTAGCTATGTGATGACTTGAAAGCTCTGTTTTCTTTGCTTGATGAAGAAAGAAAAAAACTAATAACCACTTCCCATTTGACAAAAGTATAAGCTTTTGATACTTCAGCCCTATAACAAGGAATAATGAATGTCTAAAAAGCTGATATGTTCCATTCACATGACTTTCTCTACCTATTCTGTAACAAACAATTTTTACAAAAGCTTCCTCTTCTATTTACTTCATTCTAATGAAAATAAACATTGGCAGAAACTGTCAAGGAGAAGGGAAATAAGGGAATACACTAGGCTAAAGTGACAAATACTTTAAAAGCTGCTTGCAATTTTATTTGCAACATCTTTAACAAACAGGATTTTAATTAAAATTATATGAACCATTTTTATGAATTGAAAATTTTGAAAAATATTCCATGTAAAGGGGTAGCTTAGGATGGGGGATTTTCCTGACAATCTATGGCAGGAAGATACTGAACTTAAGACCAAGTTTCGTACTTAACCAACTTTTTGTTTTAAGTTATGATGTCCAAAGACGGACAGACCTTGTTCTAAAAAGACTATTTTTGGATTCAGGGTCCTCAAAATAAGTATTTCTGGTAAAATCTCAGTGTGTATGGGCAATGTAATACCTTCTCTACCTACTATACATTATATATGCGAACTAGAGAAAGTGAAACTGGTTCTATTTTATTTAGAGGTACCTTCAAACCAAGCCCCCACACCTCTGGCTGAGCAGAGAGCTATGCATGTTGGAAATAGAAGATTTTCTTGGAGGGCAGAAGGCATGCAAGGTCGTGCACTATACATTGATTGCAATGGGGAAACAGTGAAATTTAAAATAGCTGTAATTACATCATGAAGATACCTGAGATGGAAATAATTGCGACAACATGTTCTTTATGATCTTCAGCATTTATGCACGGGAATTAAACCTTGAATGTTCGCTTGGGAATTGAATAAAATCACTTCATTGGCTAGAGGGAATTTCATCCCACAACTGAACAAAACAAAAGTAAATATTATAATTGAAGTTGAATATCACATACTTGCATATAAAGTGCTTTACAAAACGGGAATTAAACCTTGAATGTTCGCTTGGGAATTGAATAAAATCACTTCATTGGCTAGAGGGAATTTCATCCCACAACTGAACAAAACAAAAGTAAATATTATAATTGAAGTTGAATATCACATACTTGCATATAAAGTGCTTTACAAAACGGGATGTAAGCATCACCGTAAGCATAATTTGACTTTAATTCTGTTTTTCACAGTTTCTTCTCGCTGATTCCATATATACTGTATGCTTTTTTACTTTCTTTACACATGATGTACCTACTTAGCATGTAGAGAAGATATTGTACTCCACCCAAAAAAGATACCAAGATTTTACCAGAAGTATACGTTTTAGGGTCCCCTGTATAAAAAAAGAACTTTTAGGAAAAGGTCCGTGTTGGGTTTTTATCCATGAACATGATAGCTCAAAAATGAAAAGTTGGTAAAAACTCTAACTTGGTATTTAAGTTTAGTATATTCCAAAAATGTGACACGATTTTGATTAAAATACTATATATTAAATATATCTACATGCCAAATAAAATCTATATGTTGATTTTCTGGGAATAGCCTTTGAGACCTCTTTATTCTCGACGATTTTGTATAACTAGTAAACTGTAAGAGATAAAAAAACAAAACAAAAAACAACTTACTGCACAAAAAATGTAGATCTCGATAGAACCACAATTTGCTTCATATACACTTTTTTGTGGAGTTGAGAGATCCCTTGTTATGGGTTTCTGTTTTAAAATATTTACTCTTAAGGGAATGGGTCATCGCCTAGTCCTGGTTTCATACATATGAAACCAGTTTTAAAAGATATGGCTATCGTTTAGTTTTTTTCCCCTTCTACTTACAAGGAAGCAAGTAATAAGATCATTAATATAAAAATAATAGCAACTATTATTTTTATATTAATATTTGTGTTATTCTTCACTGTTACTAGCTTATTTTTACATTAATTAGATCATGTCTGCTAATCGATTATGAAGTAGATAGAAGAATAAGCTTTTTAACAATAATTTGTCAAGATATGTAGAGAAATTTATATGAATGGAACACATCAGATTTTTACTTCAATACACAAAGTCGTCAACAAGAATTGTAAACATGAGTTGTTAAGAGTGTGTCTGTAGTAAAGCGGTCAAAATGCTGAATTAAAAATGCAAAATATGATGCGCTCGATTCTAAGGTGATGAAAGAATTCTTATTTAAATATTATTCCAAGAGCCTATAAATATGAATGCAATAGTTAATGTGTGTTAAGTTAATCGAGAAGTGCATTTTTAATGTATACTTCAACAATTTAAGCAGTTGTTATAGAAGGTCAAAGTGGTGATATGGCCATATTACCTAAGATGTATGTAAATAAAAACTAATATAAATGAAGCGCTTTAACATAAAAAAACACATGCGATACTGGATTTACAGAGACAGTATATGCACAGTATAAAATTGAAATAAACGGGAAATTAGGTACCTGTATTCCTCTTCACTAAATTGTATTCAGAACGTTAGTATGCATTTGTGGTATATTTGTGTTAAATGGATAAGATATATAAATATAGAATTAATTACTACTTAATGTAAATTTTATGCAAAAATAATTAAACTCTACTAACCTATTGAATCATAAACAAAATTGATTTAGAGAGATGCTGTCTGACTATTTTCTTGTGCAGCATACTGCTGTAAGATTTTGCTGCATGATAACACCTGAGTTTTACATAAAAGTTTACCACCAAGTTCTTAAAATGTGGTTTTCAAGGTACTGAAAGCCTTTTCAGCGTACTGAACATATGGCAAAAAGCATGCTCTGCCCTCCAGTTGAGAATGTGCGAGAGGTTTCAATTTGTGGCGGCGACTAGCGCCGGTGGTGCATCTAGGTAATTAATTCCAAGGTCTTTGCTTCAAACTGGGCGATTTCAGACATAAGGTCTGATTTCTCACAATGTGTGTCATAACTAAATTAAAAGCCATAACAATGTTTAAAGACAATTGTAATTGAGCAGTAATTTTTAAATGTGAAATCTTATGCTTTGCTTTTACATTTTCTGAACACCTATTGTTTGTTTCTGTGCAGCGTTATTACATTTGTGGAGCTTTGAAGTATGACGCCGATTTCCAAACTATTGTTGATCACATGTACTTTCATTCATAGAATCAAAATGAAATACTTTAAGATGTTTTTTTCTTCAACATCTGTTCTTTTAATTAGTCTGCCACATAACAATGTATTAACTAACGTAAAATTTCTTCCATTGTTGAGCTTATACTGACTTTTATGAGACCATTTATTTGAGGGTTGACTTTGGACAATCATGGGTCGTTATAAGAAGAAGCTTGGAGCTCCAGTACGCTGTAATTACAATACAGAAAATTTAGAAAAGACTATCAAAGCTGTAAAATCAGGTATGTATTACAGAAAAGCAGCATAATATTATGGCATAGGACGGTCGACTCTCGAAAATAAAGTTAATAAGAAGCATGTAAAACTAATGGGAGGCCTGCCTGTGCTAAACAAAGATGAAGACGAAACTCTTCTTGAAGGAATATTGACTGCTGGTCGCTGGAGATTTCCCTTTACAACAGATATAAGGTACCTGGTAAAGGGGTATTTAGACAGATCTGGCAGAGTAAGATAGCACTTCAAGAATAACTTTACAGGAGTGGACTGGGCTGTTTCCTTCTTAGAGAGGCAGCACTGTCTGTTAGACTAAGTGAGAATACAAACAGAGCTCGTCCTCAAGTGTCCAAGAATATTTCCACAACATTGGTCCAATTATAGAAAGTGTGCCTATTTCTAACATTGTCAACTGTGATGAAACTAATTTCAATGATGATCCTGGAAGGAAACACATAGCTGTAAGAATAGGAGTAAAGCATGCTGAACGCATTATACATTTTTCAAAAACCAGCATTTCTGTTACGATGGCTGCTTCTGGTGATGGGTATCTTGTTTCGCGTTATGTTCTCTAAAAGGCGAAACATCTTTGGGACACCTGGAAAGAGGGTGGACCACCCGGGACAAGGTTTAATCATAATGAAAGTAGATGGTTTGATATGGTTATTTTTGAGTATTGGTTTCTGACCATAGCATTATCATATTTAAAGAAGAGGCCGGGTAAAAGGATTCTAATTGGAGACAACCTAAGTAGCCATATTTCTGTTAAAGAAATAAAAAAATGTGAAAAATGTGACTTCCATTTCATCTTGTTGCCTCCAAACAGCACCCTTCTTCTCCAGCCCTTGGGTGTCAGTTTCTTCAGACCTGTGAATATAGCTTGGAGTGACTTGAAGATGGGCACTCATGGTCTAATATCCATCCCTGTTAACACAGACGCTGGAAAAAATCAAAGCCAGAAAAGTTGATAATATTAAAGGGTGGTTTTCGAGCAACTGGACTCATTCCATTTGATCCATTGCATGTGTTGGACAAACTTCCAGACAGTGAAGAAACAAATGACTTGACTTCATGGCAGATTAGTTTCAAAAAAATTCTGAAGGAAACTTGCTACAAGAAGCCCAATATTGTTAGGTGGAAGAAGCTCAAAATTGCACCAGGGCAATCAGTTCTGGGACGCCACTTGGAAGGAGAAAACCAGAGCAATGTTTCAACTAGCAGCAGCAGCAGCAGTGAAGATGAAAGTGATAATACTCTGATGTTATAAGAGGACTCATTTTTGGTGGCTAGCTTTGAGTATGGTGTTGGAAAGAAGATTTGTGTAAGGCAGTATGTTGGTGTTGGTGCCAAAGATGTGGATGTGAAGTTTTTGTGCCCACATAACAACAGTAAAAGGTATTTGTGTTTCCCAAAGTTCCTGACAAGGACATCATCTCTTAAGATCAAATAATAAAATTGGTGCTGGCACTGAAGGAAGAGATGGGAAAATTTGTATTTCCATATGATGTACTTAATAAACTGTATCAGATGTGTTACTGTGTTACTTCACTAACGTTTAAGTTTTTATTCACTTAAAATATGTTGACATTTATTGGTGTAATTTCATCAAATGAATGATGTCTTTTTTCTATTCTTCTGAATTCAGTGGATTGTAGATTGAGTATTTTGCGTTTATACTGTTGTAAACTATTATACATTAAAACAGACCTGAATTTTTTTTTTAAACTAATAAAATAACGATCTTTGTATGTCATAGGAATAATATTTGCATACCAAGTCACCCCACTATACCGGGCGACATCAGAAACTATTAATATTTTTAAAAAAACCTTAAATATATTATATACAAAAAATCAGAATACGTCATCCTATTCACCAAGACCATAACAAATATTACCTACATAACATAACCCTGATCCCATTCACACACTTAAATGAAATGAAAAGAAATACAGAAAGTATCCAAAGTCGCCCAAGTTGATGGTACTCAAAACATGTATATCTTGGTATCAAAGCTTTGGGTACAATAGAATTCCTCCTCTACTACTCTGCACATTGTATATATATATATATGTTAAAAAGGGTTTTTATTTTATTCAGGGGTCCTCAAAACATGTATATTTGGTGAACTCTTGGTATCAAAGTTTAGGGTGCAATACAATACCCTCTCTACCTACATAATGTGCACTATACATACATGCTAGAGAAAGTAAAATGTTTCTTTTCTGGATTCAGGAAATAAAATGCTGTGTTATTTATGGACGCTCTTTAACTGCTGTGGTTCTCAGCATCCCATTCTATATTGGGCGTGAAAGACCACTTAATTTTGCTCAGAGGCCCCTCTATCAGGCTTGAGGTTCTTTTACCTGCCATAAATCTACGACACGGGACCAACAGCTTTACTTCCCTTCCAAAGGAAGCCATGCTAAGGATTTTTACACCCAAAAAAATCCATCGTCCTTCACCGGGTTTGAACCCACAACCTTGTGTATATGAAGTCAGCATGGTAACCATTACACCCTCAAAACATTACTGCTGGTAAAATCTCTTCAACTCAGTCATAAAGCTGCAGCCTTGACCTGAACCTTACTTAGTTTGCCTCCCAGGTCCAGGAATAAAATTGTGAGCCTATCTGGCAGTATTTTTCTTTTTTTCAAATCTCACGATAGCCCTAGCTGTAAACTGAGTCATCTCATACTTGTTGCCACAAAAGGGCTTCGGACCTACAAATGCAGGCATTCGCTTTTCACAGGGTGTAAACCTTGCTGGGGATAACAGAGAAGCAGACATCAGGGGTGTGGTCCAAATTATTGGATTGAAGCCTAGTTTATGAGGCACGAACAACTAGAAGTCTTGTATTAATGAAGTCCATATTGCTTAATGTAGATTATTTGTAATGTAATATGAACAACAGAATTACCTTTTATAGGAACATCATAATATATGAGGATTAAGAGGTTATGTAAGGTAATACTTTTTTTAGTTTAAATACCAAAGAGTGCATGCATGGATCATCTTTTCTCATTTCATAGACTTAGTAATACCAGAAAAAGAACCTAAGCATAACTCTTCTGAAATTGGAATCCTGACCAGTGATATTGTGCTTACACAGTTTAGTTACAAATCTGAGAATAGGCTTTTAATGAAAAATTTGATAACTCCATTTTGGTAGTACATAAATTGAATCTAAAACAATGGTAATGTATATGCTAAACCCTTGTATATGCAAAAGACCTGTTAACAAATGAACAATTCAACAGTTGGTAACTGTGTATTGCTCTTTTTCTTTTTTTTTTTAAATAAAACGATAAGATCCTTTCTGTTAATTGGGAAGGCGTAGCTTGTGAAGCCTTTTCATAAAACATATTTTTATTTATTATGCATAGTAATCTGCATTTTTCTATGAATTGAGCAAAGTCACCAAAGCTTTAAATAGAATGCATAACAGGTTATGGACCCAGATGTTGCAATGGAATAATCTGGAAATAAAATTTGTGCACGACTGGTCAAGGCACTAAATGTATGGTTGAGATTAGACGTACAGCTACAATGGAAAGCGAGAATGAAGATAAGTACAAAATCCCTTTATTCGATGGAAGTAATTATGAAAATTGGAAGTTTCGTGTTGAAACTATGCTAGATGAACTCTTGGCTTTGTTCAGTCAAATTACAAGTGCATCTATGTGTTAAAGAAGAAAGACATTGTTTACATATTGTTATATGTGGATGATGTGATTGTTGCAGGTAATTCTCAAGAAGTGCTGCATCGAGTCGTCAGCACTTATGACACAATTATTTAAAACCAAATATTTGGAAAATCTATGTTATTTCTTAGGTATTAAAATAGAAAGAACCTCTGAGGGAATGTAACTCACCCAATCATCATATGTGGATAAATTGCTAGTGAAATTCAACATGGACCAATGTCATCCCGCGAAGACACCATTAAAAATAAATCCTCCCCATGTACTAGAACACCCCAATATTTTTGGTATCAAGCCATATTTAGAACTTGTAGGATGCTTAATGTACTTAATGCCCAGACATGAGTATGGCTGTTAATTTTTTTAAGTCATTACCAGTCTAACACAACCAAAGCCCATTGGAAAAGTCTGAAAAGGATACTTCGCTATTTGAAGGATACCTCTAAACTTGGGTTGCTGTACAAAAGGAACCAGTCTACCCCCTTACAGCTATACGCTGATGGAGATTGGGCAGAGGATCTTCATTTCTAATTGAAGTATTTGGGACTAATGTTCTGTGGACTACAACAAAACAAACTACTGTTGCCATTTCATCTACTGAAGCTGAGTTTGTCTCTTTAGCCATGGCTGCCACTGATCTGATTGGTCTGCTATCTGACTTTAATGTTCAAATTCAATGTAAATTCCATGTCATGAGGACAATTAAGTGTTCATTCATTCTTGGCAAAGGTTGATCAAAGGCTCCGTAAACATGTGGATGTGAAGTTCCATTTTATACATGATCTATATGAAAAGGGAATCATCTCTGTTCAATATATGTCTACTGATCAACAGAAGGCTCATGTACTCACAAATGGACTCTCAGCAAACAAATTTACTGAGATGTGCTCAGTTTAGTGCTTATTTCTTTGCAATAATGTTTAATTGTTTCATAAAGTTATAATACTTTGTTGTCAATGTTTAATGTCTTGCTTATAAACTGTACTCCAACTGTTAAATTGAAGGGGAGGTTAAGGAATGAACAATTCAACAATTGGTAACTGTACATTCTTCTTCTTCTTCTTTTTTCTTTTTTTTAATAAAACAATAAGATCCTTTCTGTTAAGGCGTAGCTTATGAAGCATTTTCTCAAAACATATTTTTTTATTATGCGTAGTGATCTGCATCTTTCTTTGGATTAAGCAAAGTTACCAAAGCTTTACATAGAATACATAACACTACAAAGTGGCAATTATTTCAGAAATCTTTGGCACGCTCGCCTGATTTCATCTTCACCTTGTCCCTTTCTCCGCTGGGCAGCTTTCTGTACAGCTCGTTGATACTTTTCCTTATGGCTTAGAAAATCAAGAGGAACATCATTTTTGAGCTTCAGATCTGAGTAAAAATAATGTTCTGAAAAACAGAAATTTGTTACCAACTTACACATGCAATAAAACAAAATGTGGGCAAATATAGAGATGAAACTGGAATAAAATATAGCGCTATCATCTAGCAGTTGTGGAGATAACACTTAGTTACAACCTTTTTACTTTCTCTACACATACTATGTACTAGTGTATAAAAAAGGTATTGTATTCCACTCAAAAATTTGATACTGAGTTTCACCAGAAATATATGTTTTGAAGTCCCCTGAGCCCAAAGAAATCAGTTTTAGAGAAGGGTCTGTGTGTGTCTGTGCACAGCATAACTCAAAACGAAAAGACTGTTAAATATCAAACTTGGTATTTAGGTTTAGCATCCTCCACGGATTTGACACAAAGATTTTCAAGAAAATCCCCCCACTCCAAAGTACGCTTTATGTGGAAAAAATTTTTAAAATTTTGATTTTTTCAAAATTGGCTATGATGATTTTGATTAAAATACTGTAGGTATACTGAAGCTATTTACATCACAAATAAAATGTATATCTTGAATTTTCTGGGAATATCCCCTAAGTACCTCTTCATTCTGGGTGAATTTTGCCCAGAGATAGACATGAACTTATTACACAAAAAATATAGATCCCCTTAAAACACACAATTTATGTCCTTTACATTTTTGTTGTGTAGGTCACCATTTCTGATATATTCCTTGATATTGGTTTCAAATATGAAACAGACAGAAAGTGTCCATTTTAGTTTTGTTCTACTCCTGGCCAAGCAATGAAGCGATTTACTGTGACAATCACATAACGACAGATTTTAAAACATTTGACTATCATTTTAACCTGGTGCATTCCCTTAGTTCCCTTCTGCATAAAAGGAACTAAGTAAAAAGAACATTCTGCTAATGTTTATCTTGATTAATATTGTGTAGAGAGAAGAAGAACCTTTTGTAAGAATTTTGTTTGTAGAGCAGCTAGAGAAAGTCATGTGAGTGTAACACATAAGATTTTTTTTCTATTAGACTAACTGTTGTGAAAATTTTACTTTTTAATTCTTATAGTTTATTACAGTATTTTTCTCTCAGCAGGTTAAATTAAAAAAAAAATCTGATGTGTTACACCCACATGACCTTCTCTAGCTGCTCTACAAACTTCTTCCAAAAGATTATGCTTCTTTCTTCACAATGCTAATTGAGATCAACATTAGCAGAGTGTTCCTATTACTGAGTTCCTAATAAGTAGAAGGGAACTAAGGGAATACACTATGCTACAATAATAGTCAAATTTTTTAAAAGCTACTGTTTTGCAATTGTCACTACAAATTGCTTCTTTGCTTGGCCAGGAGTAGAACAAAAGAAAAACGGACACTTCCTGTCTGAGAAAAGTATATGTACTTCATAATTGAAACCAAGAATAAGGAATATCTCGGAAACGGTTACCTCCACAACAAAACATAGAGGACATAAATAGGGTGTTTTAACGAGATCTACATTTTTTGTGTAGTATGCTTTTGTCTATCTCTTGTGGTTTACGAGTTAGGCAAAATCAGAAAAATTCACTCAGAATAAAGAGGCCTTTAGAGGCTGTTCCCAGAAAATTCAAGGTATGCATTTTATTTGCAATATAAACATCTTTAATATATGATATTTCAATAAAAATCGTTAGAGCCTTTATTTTTAGGAAATCAACATTTTTTAACATTTTTCCCTGCAAAGGGTAGTTGGGAGTGGGGGCATTTTCTTGAAAATCTTCATGTTGCATCCTTGGAAGATCTGAACTTAAATAGAAAGTTTGGTTTTAGCGGACTTTTCGTTTTTGAGCTATACTGCCCACAGACGCACACTTGGATTCAGGGGGTCTCAAAACATATTTTTCTGGTGAAATCTCGGTATTGAGTTTTTGGGTGCATTACAATACCTTCTTTATATCCTATGTACATAGCACGTGTAAAGAAAATAAGAAAATCTGATGTGCTGCATTCACACAACTTTCTCTAGTTGTTCCATTTTTGCACACAAAATTCTTACTTAAGATTATTCTTTTATGTACATCATCTAATCAAGATAAGCAATAGCAGAATTGATCTTATTTCTTGCTTCCCTGTAAGTAGAAGAGAAATAAAGGAACACATTAGGCTAAAGTGATAGTTAATCTTTAAAAGCAGGTAGCTATGTGAAACAATTGAGGTTTGTTTCGCTTTGCAAAAAAAAAGTTAAGTGGCTTAGAAAGAAACCAATAACAAGTAGTATCTCAAAAATGATCAACTCTACAAGTAAATCATACATGACATAAATTATATGTTTTAATGAGATTTACTTTGTTTTACTTTGTGAGATTTTGTCTATCTCTAATGTTTTAACCGTTTAGCAAAGATTCTGCAAAACCCATTCAGAATAAAGAAGATATCCCCAGAGAGTTAAAAGTATACATTTTATTTGTGATATAAATATCTTTAATATACATTATTTTAATCAAAATCATTAGAGCCACAAAAATGTTTCCATGCAAAGGTAGTTTGTAGTGGGGAGCATTTTCTCGAAAATCTTTGTGTCACATCCTTAGAAAACATAGTTAAATACAAAGTTTTGTATTTAACAGTATTTTCTTTTTTGAGCTGTGGTGCCCATGGATACACACACATGGAACTTTCCTAAAATACTTTTTTCAGACTCAGGGGACTTCAAAACATATATTTTTGGTGAAATCTCAACATCTAATTTTTGGGTGATTCCTTCCCTAGCTACTATGTACATAGAATACAGAAGAAGAGGAAGATGTGATATAAGTTGTTTGGACCGACTCAGCAACATAGAGGAGAAGTAATATTTAACCCAACCCAACAGAGTGAAGAAAGGAGAGCAGAGAGCAAGTAAATATATCCAACCTTCACCAACAAATTGAAGAGAGGAGAGCAATCTATCCAACCAAACCCATGATGAGGACGGATGGGAGATGAATACAGAACCAGTTAAGGGGTTAAAAAGGGCACATTTTGGATGCGAGTGATATTATGTGAATCTCAAGTGTTTAGTAAGTAATAATTGAGGTAATAGCCTTAAAATACTCTTATCACCATTTTTATATTTTAATATTTAATCAAAGTGTGAAGAGATTATTTGCATGCAAAGAAGTGTAAGTGGCAAAATACTGTGGAAGAATTAAAGGTTTGAAAAACAGTTATATTTTATTGTTTAACATTCTATTTGATAAAATAAAGGATTTTGTAAACTACCAGTGATGTAGAACTTGAGTTGGTTATTTTCTTATCCACATAAATATTCTGGAAGATGATATATTCATATATAAAGGTATAAGGATTTTAATTTGTGCTGGAAACCAGTGGCCTCAGTTTAAGTTGTCGATTAGAATTAGATGTTATGGAGATATCTGGATACCTATTATTTATTTGCTTTTTTTAATACTGGGTACCATAAAGTTTATTATAAGTACCTTTTTAAGGAAGGTTTGGAAAGAATATTAATTTATGTAATAAACAGTACAAAAAAAAAAATAAAAAAAAATAAAAATTGAAATTGTTAAAAGGAACATTTATTAAGTATTTAAAAAGTGAGATTAAAAATTTTATTTAGATTATTAGTAATATAAATTGCGGGAATTGTTTATTAGTTGGTATAGTGTTATTTAAGTTAAAAGTATCTGTAAAATAATAAAATAATGGTTGTATTTTGATATAAGAGATAAATCTAAGAATTTGGAATGCATGCCCCGCTTAAGAAATTAGGTACCTGTGTATGATATTGCAGATTTGTATATATTTATTTATATATGTACATACTGTTAGAGAAAGTAATAATTAACAGTTCTGGTTTGCTTTGGAACTCCTTAAATATTCCCTTTAATGTTTGTAAGCAACTTTTATCAGCTATGCATTAAGAGTTGTTCACATTTGTATTGGTATAAACTAGATGCATTTATTTATTTTTTTCATGAATAAGGGTACTTAGAAACGTCTCTTTGTTTTCCTTTGAACCCATATTTCTCTCATTCTTTGGCTGTGGGCTTCTTTTCTCTCGTCTGTCCATTATTTATTATTATTATTTTTTTTTTAATTTATTTATTTTATGTCGCTTTAACTTACAAAGTAGTCATATCGCGACAACATGTTTTAATGGTACCATTTACAAAAAATTGACATTGGTAAATACAATTTCATGAATAATATTATATTTCATTATACATATTTGTTAGTTTTAAGTATTTAAGTAGTATTTTGCTGTGTGATGAATTGTTGAGTGCCCCTTGGATGTCTGGTAGTTTGCATTCTGCTCGCTGCTGTTGATACTGAGGACACTCTGAGAGTAAGTGGCATACAGTGATGGTAGTGAGACAAATGTTGCATTTAGGTTGGTCTGTTTTATTCAGTAGATGGGAATGGGTTAATTTGGTATGTCCGATACGTAGCCTGGTGATAACAGCTTGATCTTTCCGTCTCAATTTCTGCAGTGGATATAATGTTATGGAGTTCTGTTTAATTTCTTGTAGTTTGCTAGGAGGTGATTGAGCCCATGTTGTTTGCCAGAGGTTGTAAAATTTTCTGGATGCATATTTTGAAACATCTGTGTGGGGTAAAGGTGTCTCTTCATGTATTGGGAGTCTTGTGGCTTCTTTTGCTGCAGAGTCTGCCTGCTCATTACCTAAAATGTTCTGATGTGAGTGTATCCACATTATGGCTATTTTCCTTCCTTGTTTCATTAGAAGTATAGATAATTTTGTAATTTCTTGGACTAACGTATTTGTAGAGAACAGATCTTGTAGCGCCTGTAAGCTGGATTTAGAATCAGTGTGTATTAGGTAAGTTTCAGTTTTGTTTGTCTCGAATAAGTACAGTAATGCTTTCTTGAAGGCATAGAACTCACAACTAAACATAGAGTAATGTGTACAGCATAGTGTGATCAGAATAAACCACAGCACAACCACACCCGTTTCCAGTCTGCGATCCATCGGTATATATGTGAATATAATTTGGGTATTGCTGCCTGTGTTCTTTCAGTAGTTGCTGGTATATCAGTTTATTTGTTTGGCTTTTAACAAGGTTGGATGTTTCCATATTAATTTCAGGAAGTGTAATTCTCCAGGAGGGATGTCTGTGGTTTGATTAATTGTGGCAATGTTAGAAAATGGTAAATGTATTTCTTGAAAGAACTGTTTCTGTCTTAGTGCAAAAGGCATTGGATTTTTCTTCTGTAAATGTTCTTTCGGAAATACACAGGTATTCATTTTTGAACTAGGCGAGGCTGCTATATTAAGTGCATAAGACGTACTCAGCTGTTTTCTTTGTATACTAAGGGGTGGTTCATTTGCCTCTATTTGTAAACTAGCACTCGGGCTAGTTCGATATGCTCCTAAAATAATTCGAAGTGCTGTTGTCTGAATTGTGTTGAGTTTATTTAATACAGATGGCTTTGCCGAATTAAATGTTATACCGCCATAATTCAGTTTAGATCGAATAATGCTTCTGTAAGTATTTAGTAAGATTTTAAAATCTACTCCCCAGTTCTTTGCTGCAAGTGTTTTCAAGATCACTATTCGTCTTATGCAATTTTGTTTGAGGGCAGTTATTTGAGGAGCCCATGTTAACTTCTGGTCGAATATAACCCAAAATCTTCATTGTTTTTACTACTGTTAAAATGTTACCACTTCAGTAAATTTTTGGCTGAAAATTGACTTTCCTTTGCTTTGAAAACAATATGCATGTACTTTTAGAAGTTGAGAATTTAAATCCAGTTTCCTTGGTCCAATGCTGTAGTGCTTGTATACTGGACTGAATAATAGCTTTTGTAGTTAATATATTTTTACCTTTGCAAAACATAGTGAGATCATCTGCGAAGAGACAACATTTAGCTGGTGCTTTTACATGGCAGGTTATTAATTGCTATCAGGAAGAGAGTAACGCTGATAGCAGAACCTTGTGGGACTCCATTCTCTGTTTTTACTATTTTTGATATTATATTATTTACTCGCACTTGTATTGTTCGTGTCTTTAAAAGGTTGTGGATAAAATGAATCATATTTCCCGTGATGCCATATTCTGCTAGTGTTTTTATAATGCCCATTTGCCATATCATGTCATAGGCTTTATGAATGTCTAAGCTAACAGCCAGTAGATGCTGCCTGTTATGGAATGCGTCTGATATTTCCATTTCTAGTGTGATCAAGGTGTCATTTGTCGAGTAAAATTGCCTGAAACCACTTTGCTCAGCTCTGAAGAATTTTTGTTCTTCAAGGATCCACCTTAGGCGTTTGTTTATTATTTTTTCAAGCAGTTTACACATTGTACAGATTAAAGCAATCAGTCGTTAGTTTTCTGGTTTACTTCTGTCAGTATCGGGTTTGTGGATTGGTATTACTATAGAATTTCACCACTGGTCTGGGAATACTAGTTCACACCAGATATAATTGTATATTTCGCATAGATATAAAATTCCATCAGATGAAAGTTGTTTTAAGAATTCGTATGGAATATTATCTGGCCCAGGGCTATTGTTTTTGCAGTATTTTAATGTTTCTTGTACTTCTTTTAGAGTAATTTTGTCATTATATCTATGTTTTGTATGGTAATCTATTTTGTTAAAATCTAAGCTAAGAACGTTGTTTCTGAATGTTATGAATTCCTGTTCGTAGTTGCTGTCACTTGATATTTGTGAAAAAGTATCAGCTAGTGAATCTGCGATGGCTCAAGACTCGGTTAAAATGGTGATACCTTGACATAACGCTGTTATTTTGTTATTCTTATAAACGCCTCTAATCTTTCTTATGCAATCCCATATAATCTGTTGTGATGTTTGGTGAGTCATGTACGACAGATATGTTAACCAAGACTTTTTTTTTTTCTCTTTAATAATCTTCCTAGCTGTTGCCCTAAGTCGCTGAAATACTAATTTATTTTCTAAGGTCTTTTATATTGGTAGAAAGCCTTATTTTTGTTTTTAATTGCTAGTTTGCAGGTGTTATTCCACCAAGGAACAGATTTCTTAAAATGTGGTATTGCGGTTCTGGTGACATTTTCTGCAGAGTTGATTATTAATGAAGTGAAATCATTAATGATGCTGTTAATAGAAGTGGTATGAAATTGGTTTGCAGGTATAAGTGTAGTTATATGATTATCGATAGTTTCTCTGAAAGCTGTCCAGTTAGCATGTTTCAAGTTCCATTTGTTTTTATGTGAATTGTTTAGGCTTCCTGTTGCAATTTCAATTAGAATTGCGAAGTGATCGCTTCCAGAAGGAGCGTCACTAACTGACCAATTAATTATTGGAGCTATATCTGGAGAGCATATACAGAGGTCAATGCTGCTGAAGGTGTTATGGGATATACTGTAATGTGTAGGCTTCTTGGAATTTAGAAGTACTACATCTTCTGTTTCTACGAAAGATTCAATAATTTTCCCCCTTGAGTCGGTATTCCGACATCCCCATAAGCTACTGTGGGCGTTAAAGTCACCTAACAAAATATAAGGCTTAGGTAACTGATCAGTTAATTCCTTCAAATGTTGGAGGTCAATGGGTTGGCTGTTTGGTAAGTAAATATTAAAAATACATATTGTAATACATAGTAAAATGGTAACTGCTACTGCTTTGAATTTTGTTGTAATTGGTACTTCTTTATTATTATTATTATTATTATAGAAAAATGTGTGTGTGTGTGTGTGTGTCTACAGCATAGCTAAAAAACAAAAAATCTGTTTATTACCAAACTTGGAATTTAAGTTCAGTATCTTCCAAGGATGAAAACCCTCCCACCTGCTACTACCCTTTGCATGGAAAAAGTTTCGAAAATTTTAATTTTTTCAAAAATGGCTCTAACGATTTTGATTAGAATATTGTGTATTAAAGATATTTACATGACAAAATGTATATCTTGAATTTTCTGGGAATAGCCTCTGAAGACATCTTTATTCTGGAAGACTTTTGTGGAATTTTGCACAACTGGTAAACCGTATGAAATGGACAAAAACTTACTTAATAGAAATTGCAGAAAACAATTTATATCGCATAATAATTGGATCGATATAGCAAGAAGAGAGAGTATCGTTCATGTAGGGTGGATCCTCCTAAGTATATTTATATAATATTTTATAATCGCGGAAGTGTCAGTAATTTTTGCGGTTTATTTCAAATCTGCAACCAAAAGAGCTCCAGGTAACGGATTTATAAGATCGTAAATATTATATATAAACAATATTTGAAATAAGTCCTGAGATGTGACTCGTAGCTGAGTACTACAGGTTGCGCCTCTGTCGGTGAAAATCGGCGTTACCTAGAACCATGTCTGGTTGTCATATCCAGCTGGTAACATAGGTACATGACATTAACAATACCAAGAGCATCTTTATGTTCATTTGTCTTTGTGAAATAATTACGTGGGAAATGTTTATAGACATTTTCATAATCTATTTAATCCAGTGACATCCAGTTTTTAAGTGTCGATCAGAATATTGTATCGTTGAAGAGAGGAAGTTTACAGTAAAAGTGAAAACTAATTTTTTAATTCGGCTTGAATATTATCATCAGGTAAACCTAGGTTGCTGGTTTAACACATTTACGTAAAAGAAAAGTACTTTTAGAATAATGTTGGTTGTTTGAAAAAATTCTCGCTTGAATTCGAGACAAAGTCTACTGTAGTCTGGTTGTTAATGGCACACAAGAATATCGCAGACACGATAAGGACAGCCAAAACATATTAATTAGAAAAGGTAATCATAGTTATTGTTTTTTTTTTCACCTTGGTGGATATGTCCAGTATGGCGGAATTTCGTTCACTTGAATGCAGAAGCGATTCATAGTCAAATTATCTGGTAGGGCACAATTTTAAGATTGACTATAATTAAAACTAAATTGAATGTTATTTATGGACGCTCTTTAACTGCTACGGTTCTAAGCGTCCCATTCTATTTTGGGCGCGAAAGACAGCTTAATAATGCTCATAGACCTCTTTATCAGGCTTGATTGCCCTCCATGGTGTAATGGTTACCATGCTAACTTCATATACTCAAGGTCGCGGGTTTAAACCCGGCAGAGGACGATGGATTTTTTCGGGCGTAAAAATCCTTAGCATGGCTTCCTTCGGAAGGGAAGTAAAGCCGTTGGTCCCGTGTCGTAGGTTTATGACACGAAAAGAACCTCAAGCCTGATAGAGAGGGATTTTTACCCCTGAAAAAAAATTAGCTGGGTTTGAACCCGCGACCTTGAGAACTACAGGCTAGCATGTTACCCCTAGGATGACGACAGATTAAAATTAGTGGATACTAAAAGATATCACTAGAAATGAAATGCTAATTTGTGTATTAGCACTGATCTTTCTGTTTGTAGATGAAGTCCATCCTTCGCTTGAAAACACACTTCCATAACTTCTTGGTTCAAATCAGAAACTGAACGCGACATGTTCCGAGAAGTTTGAACAGTCACCTTCACTGTTTACCATGTGTCAACAACATTATCAGAGAGGTGATTCTGCTGCAAATTAATGCATAGCTCGTCTTTCAGCTGATGTACTTGAGTTTAAGATTTCAGTCTTCAATACTACCTTACACAACTTTAATAGCTTATGTATGTCAGTTACAACGTTCACGATGCTTCTTTTCACAAACGAAGCTCGCTTTTCTCTCAGAAAATTACGGAAATTACCCTTAAAGTAGATCGCGATTGTGATATTAAAGTCTTAGGCATTTTCTTTATAAGCAATTGTATACTTTACAAACCATCGCCTATCATTCGTAAGTGTTTAGGATTTTCCCTCTTAAGGCGAGTTTTTAATACTGTTGTCTCTTTGAAGCTAACAACTGATAAAGCGGCATATTATTCTGTAGTTAATTTCACCAAATTATTCTCCATAACATTCGGATTATGTTTAATTAACACGTGAAATACATTCAGGCACTGTTTCACCAGTTTACTCCGAAGGTGGATATTATAACTCTCACCACTCGTTCTCAAAACATAAGCCGCTAATCACCTCTTGCAAGTAAGATTCATTTACTGTTTGTTCACGTGCATAATTTTAATAACTATTGGTTATTTGGCCTTTTACTGTTTTCAAGTGAATCTATTTCCTAGTAAACTTAGGGTAATTACACAGCACACTGCTTGTACGCATTGAGCGTTGGAGCGCGAGCGAACCTTGTCGTCTGCTTAGTACCAAGTACGAACATTGTACATTTTTACCACATAAGCTTCTTTTCGTATGTTTCGTTCGGGAGGTTTATAGATCAACTTTGTTTTCAAGTAAGAAGACATTCAAACTTAAGAAATGTTTCTTATTATTTACTCTTACATGTGAGGAGATCTTTGGCTAAATATTTTTTTCAGGGATTTGACTCAAACTTTAATTTTTGCTTATTGTCGGTTCTTATTTTCTTTTTGCGCATGTGCAGCAAATGACCACAGAGGCTTTCGTGTCCTAAGAGAACCTTCCCCTCTCGGCACCTTGAGCCCCGCACCCACTGATTAACGGCCTCTGAAAACATTGAATTCTGCACGTGCACATTGGAGACCAAAAAATCACTAGTGTCCGAAAAATGCGGCCGGTTACAATTTCCGACAGCTATCTTCACTACAACTGTCCAGTGTGTATAGTAGGTTTAAATTTATACAAAATGCGTTATAGATTATAACGTTTCATCTAATAATATAATGCAGAAATTATTGTGTTTGTTTTAGGGAGAACACGTGCCCCTGTGGTTGGCCGCCACTGCATGAATGAAGCAAACAGAGTAGCAAATTACTAAAGAATAAATATCCTGACGGGGAATTTAAGTCACTTATAAAGTAGCATATGCACATATTGTGATTAACAATTCATTAACAATTATAAGATAAAATACGTTAACAGAGTTACAATAAATTTACAAGTGTATTTTTGGGCAAAAGTATTATAAAATATAGTTTAGAATAACCATGTGTTGTCAAGAGCGCTGAGAGGAACTCACTGGAAGCTCACACAGATAAGGTAAATGATAGCGTCCCGGCAGAATTGCATAAGGGTGTGTTCGAGAATTTCCGCGCCTACTTGCGGGTGTGACTGTGTCCTGGTGGGCTTGCGGGGGTGTCTGAGTGTGTCCGGCAGACTTGCGGGTGTACGGGAGAGTATGTTTAAGTGTGTCCAGGTAGGCTTTCTGCTAATGTTTATCTTGATTAGTATGATGTAGGTAACAGATTAGAGTTTTCGCTTCTACTTACAAGGAACCAAGTAATAACGACAATTTCTGCAAATGGTTATCTCGATTATCATAAAATAGAGGAATAAGCCTTCTAAGAATAATTTGTTACAGAGATGTTGAGAAAGTCATGTGAATGGAACACCTAAGATTTTTCTAGTTTATTATCCCTTGGGAATATATGGAATGAAAAACATCTATATACATGTATTGGCTTACAGTAAATTAGAAGCAATAAATCATTTTTTTCCTATTATCGAATAAAATAATGAAAATATTAGGCATTTCAGTTTAGTTTAAAACTACCTTAACACATATAGCACAAAGAGGCAAGGAAAGTCCATTAATTCTGACAAAACTTAAAGGTTTTACATGCAATTAAATATATACTCATTGGTAACCCAAAACAATTCATTTATTTCCCGCCAATTCATTGATATGCAAAATAATTTGATCGATATAACAAGAAGAAAAAGAAAGTTTCATGTAGGGCGGATCCTCCTAACTATATTTACATAATTTTTGCGTTTAATTCGAATCTATAACCAAAAGAGTTCCAGATAAGAGATTTATAAGATCATGATTATATACAAACAATATTTGAAAGAAGTCATGAGACTTGACTGTCATAGCTGAGGTTGCGCCTCTGTCGCTGATAATTGGTGTTAAATAAGAGCATGTCTAACTGCAATTGTAATATATAGTAAGGTCATGACATTAACAATACCAAGACCATGTTTACGTTCGTTCGTCTTTGTGAATTAATTACGTGGGAAATGCTTCCAGATATTTTCCTAATTTATTTAATCCAGTGGCATCCAGTTTTTAAGTTTCGGTCAGGATAGTGTATCGTTAAGGAAAGGAATAGCAGTTGACGCTCAAACTGAAAAGTAGTACCAATTTCGGAATTCATCCGGTAAAACTAGGTTGCTGGTTTAACATATTCAAGTAATGGAGAAGGGCTATTAAATAATTTTGATTGTTTGACAATATTCTCGCTTGAATTCGGGAATTGGCTCTCAGCGGCACACAAGAATATCACAGACATGATACATCCAAACCTTATTAATTTGAACAGATAATCATCGTTAGTATTTTCACCTTGGTGGAGGTTGGTTCTTGTATGATATGTCCGGTATAACGGAATTTCGTTCACAGGAATGAAGCAAATAGAGTAGCAAGTTACCTGAGAATAAGTACCTTGACGGAGAATTTAACTTACATATAATAATGCAGTGTATGTGATAGTGTAATTAATTAACAATTCGTCAAACCCTTACAAATTAAAATACGTTAACAGAGTTACAATAAATTTACAAGTGTATTTTAGAGCCAAGTTATAATAAAGTTAAGTTTAGAACAACCATGTGTTGTCAGGAGGGCTGAGAGGAACTCACTGGAAGTGCACACAGATGAGACAAATGATAGTGTCTGGGCAGAATTGCGTAGGGTGTGTTTGAGTATGTCCGGGCAGCTTTGTGGGTGTGTATGCGTGTGTGCGGGTAGACTTGCTGGTGCGATTGAGTGTGTTCGGGAAGACTTGCGGGTGTGCGCGAGAGTGTGTCCAGGTAGGCTTGCAGGTGTGTTTGAATGAGTCCGGGTAGACTTGTGGTGGTGCGGGAGGGTGCAATTGAATGTGTCCGGCTAGGCTTGAGAGTATGCGGGAGGGTGAATTAGAAAGCGTGTCCAGGTAGGCTTGAGGGTGTGTTTGTGTGTGCCAGGGTAGGCTTGCTGGTGCGCACGGGTGTTTTTGAGTGTGTACTGCAGACTTGCGGGTGTGGCAGAGTGTGTCCAGGTAGGCTACTGGGTGTGTTTCTGCCTATGTTGCTCTTGATAAGTACGATGTAGATAATTTTGTGTAAAGAATAAAAGGTGTGTTTATCAAAGAACTAGAGGACATCGTGTGAATGGAACACATTCAATTTTTTCCCTTCTACTTACAAGGAACTAATAAGGGCAATATCTGCAAATGTTTGTCTCGATTATAATGTTTTGTCAGAACAACAATGCTTTATAAGAATAATTTGGTACAGAGATGTAGAGAAAATCATGGGAATAGCACATATCAGATTTTTTACGTTTATTAGCCCTTGAGAGTACATGGAATGAAAAACCTCTCCTATATACATGTATTGATTTACAGTAAATTAGACAGCAATAAATCATTTTTATCTTATTATCAAATAAATGAAAATATTATGCATTTCAGTTTGGCAGCTTAAACACTTTTACAACTACCTTAAAACATAGATCAAATAGGGAAAGAAACTCCATTAACTCTGAGGTAACTTAAAGGTTTTGCATATAATTAAATATATGTTGATTGGAAGCCCAAAACAATTTATTTCCCGCCAATTCAGTGTTTTGCAAAATTATTGCATCGATATAGCAAGAAGAAAAGGTAACGCTCATGTAGGGTGAATTCCCCTAAGTTTATTTACAACATACTTTTTAATCGCGGAAGCGTCAGTAATTTTTGCGGTTTAATTCGAATCTATAACCAAAAAAGTTCCAAATAAGGGATTTATAAGATCAAGAATATTATATACAACAATATTTTAATTATGTCAACCTTGACTGTCAAATCTGAGTACAAGTAGCGCCTCTGTCGGTGAAAATTGGCGTTATATAGGACCATATGCAATTTCCAGCTTGTACTATATAAGGATAATGCACCATTAAAGAAAGGAATAGCAGTTGACAGTCAAAGTGAAAAGTAGAACTAATTTTGGAATTCGGCTTCCTTCGGAAGGGAAGTAAAGCCGTTGGTCCCATGTCGTAGATTTACGGCACGTAAAAGAACCTCAAACCTGATAGAGAGGCCTCTGAGCAAAATTAAACGGTCTTTCACACCCAATATAGAATGGGACGCTGAGAACCACAGCAGTTAAAGAGCGTCCATAAATAACACGCCATGTTCATGTAGGTTGCTGGTTTAACATATTTAGGAAATAGATAAGTAATGTTAGAATAATGTTATTGTTTGACAATATTCTCGTTTGAACTCAGCTGTCAATGACACACAAGAATATCGCAGACATAGATAAGTACAGCTAAAAGATATTAATTTGAGAAGGTAATCAGCGTTATTGTTTATTTTCACCTTGAAAAAGAAATGGCCTGTTATTTATGGACGCTCTTTAACTGCTTTGGTTCTCAGCGTCCCATTCTATACTGGGCGTGGAAGATCGCTTAATTTTGCTCAGAGGCCTCTCTTATCAGGCTTGAGGTTCTTTTACGTGCCGTAAATCTACGACTCGGGACCCACAGCTTTACTTCCCTTCCGAAGGAAGCCATGTTAAGGATTTTTACGCCCGAAAAAAATCCATCGTCCTCCGCCGGGTTTGAACCCGCGACCTTGGGTATACGAAGTTAGCATGGTAACCATTACACCACGGAGGGCGACTATTTTTAACCTTGGTGAGGGTTGATTGCAGTAGGTGTGACATCTCCAGATGACTGCATTATGTATATTTGTTAAAAGTACATGAATAGAAACATTTGTTTTTCGATAAGGGATTTTCACCCATAGTTTGTATTGAATGAGCAGAAGTTGTTTCATGCAGCAAACATCTTGATGGATTATATGTATAACTAAAAATCACAATTATAAAATATATATATTAGTGAGAATGTAATCTTCTCTTTAATTTTATACAAAATAGTACGTTTACACTCATAAATTTGAACTGACTGAGTTAAAAACACATAGAGAACGCAGAAACGTATTGGCGTCTGTGAGACGCCGCGCGACCTTTAATGTAACTATGAACCACGCGACCACTGCAGGGTTAAGTGCCCGGGAAGACTTGTGGATGTGCGGGAGGGTATGTTTGGGTGTGTCCGGGAAGAATTGCGGGTGTGTGAGAGGCTGTGTTTGAGTGTGTCCAGGTAGACTTCCGGTTGCTCGGGAGGGTGTGATTGAGTTTATCCGGGAAGGCTTGCAGGCGGATATCTTTGAGTTTGTGAATTTAGTTTTGGGGATGTGCCGGAGGATGTGTTTGAGTATATGCAGGTAGCATTGTGGATGTGGGTACGTGGGTTCTGAATGTGTCCGGATCAGCTTATTGGTGAGCGGAAGGGTGTGTTTGGGTTTGTCTGGGTAGGCTTGCGGGTGTGGGGGAGGGCCTGTATGAGAGGACCGGTTAGGCCTGCGGATGTGGGTAGGGTGCGTATGAGTGTATGTGGGCTAATGTGTTTTAGTGTTCTGGTAGATTTGCGGGTGCAGGTGTAGTCTATGAGTGTCCCTGGGTAGGCTTGTGGGTGTGTATGAGTGTATCCGGGCAGGCTTACGGGAGGTAGTGTATGAGTATATCCGGTTAAGGTTGTGGGAGGATGTGTAGGAGTGTTTCCGGGTAGGCTTGCGGGAGATTATGTGTGTCTCCCGGTAGGCTTCTGGGAGGGTTTGATTGAGTGGGTCCGAGTGGGCTTACGGGAGGGCGTGTATGAATGTCCAGTTAGGGTTGCCGTAGGAAATGTGTGAATGCCTCCGGGTGGAGTTGCTGGAAGATCTGAATGAGTGTCTCTCTAGAAATACGGGAGGGTGTATATGGGTGTGTTGGATAGGCTGGCAGGAGGATGTGTATGGGTGTCTCCTGGTAGGCTTGCGGGAAGGTGTGTATGGGTGTCTCCTGGTAGGCTTGCGGGAAGGTATGTATGGGTGTCTCCTGGTAGGCTTGCGGGAAGGTGTATATGGGCGTCTCCGGGTAAGCTTGCGGGAAGGTGTGTATGAGTGTCCCTGGGTAAGCTTGCGGGAAGGTGTGTATGGGTGTCTCCTGGTAGGCTTGCGGGAAGGTGTGTATGGGTGTATCCGGGTAAGGTTGCGGGAAGGTGTGTATGAGTGTCTCTGGGTAAGCTGCGGGAAGGTGTGTATGGGTGTCTCCTGGTAGGCTTGCGGGAAGGTGTGTATGGGTGTCTCCGGGTAAGCTTGCGGGAAGGTGTGTATGAGTGTCTCTGGGTAAGCTGCGGGAAGGTGTGTATGAGTGTCTCTGGGTAAGCTTGCGGGAAGGTGTGTATGAGTGTCTCTGGGTAAGCTTGCGGGAAGGTGTGTATGAGTGTCTCTGGGTAAGCTGCGGGAAGGTGTGTATGAGTGTCTCTGGGTAAGCTGCGGGAAGGTGTGTATGAGTGTCTCTGGGTAAGCTGCGGGAAGGTGTGTATGAGTGTCTCTGGGTAAGCTTGCGGGAAGGTGTGTATGAGTGTCTCTGGGTAAGCTGCGGGAAGGTGTGTATGAGTGTCTCCGGGTAAGCTCGCGGGAAGGTGTGTATGGGTGTCTCCTGGTAGGCTTGCGGGAAGGTGTGTATGGGTGTCTCCGGGTAAGCTTGCGGGAAGGTGTGTATGAGTGTCTCTGGGTAAGCTGCGGGAAGGTGTGTATGGGTGTCTCCTGGTAGGCTTGCGGGAAGGTGTGTATGGGTGTCTCCGGGTAAGCTTGCGGGAAGGTGTGTATGAGTGTCTCTGGGTAAGCTGCGGGAAGGTGTGTATGAGTGTCTCCGGGTAAGCTCGCGGGAAGGTGTGTATGAGTGTCTCTGGGTAAGCTGCGGGAAGGTGTGTATGAGTGTCTCTGGGTAAGCTGCGGGAAGGTGTGTATGAGTGTCTCTGTGTAAGCTTGCGGTAATATGTGTATGGGTGTATCCTGTAGGCTAGCGGGAAGAGGTGTATGGGGTTCTCCTGTAGGCTTGCGGGAAAATGTGTATGGATGTCTCCTGGTAAGCTTATGGGAAGGTGTTTATGGGTGTGTCCTGGTAGGCTTGTGGGAAGTTGTGGATGTGTCTCCGGGTAGGCTTGTGGGTGAATGTGTGTGTATGTCTCAGGGTTGGCCTGCGAGAGGATGTGTATGAGTGTCTCCAGGTATGCTTGCAGCAAGTTGTGTATGAGTTTTCCAAGTAGAATTATGGGTGTACGGTTAGGTTTGTGAGATTGTAACCGGGCAGGCTTGGTATGTGTATGTTTGAAATAATCTTGCATGTGTGTATGTGTGTGTGTGTGTGTTCAGGCAGTTCTATACGTGTGTGTGAGTTTGTCCAGGCAGTCTTGCAGGTTATTGTTTGTGTGTGTCCAGAAAGTTTTACAGCTGTGACTTTGTTAAGACAGTCCGGAATGTGTGTGTGTGTGTTCAGTCTGCCTTACAGCTGAGTGTATCAAGGCAGTCTTGCAGGTATGTGTGTGTATGTGTTCAGAAAGTACTGCAGGTGAGTATGTGTGTATGCAACAGCATTGCAGGTGTGTGTATGTGTATGTGTCCAGGCATTCATTCAGTTGTGTGTGTGTGTGTGTGTGTATCCAGGCATTCTTGCAGCTGTGTGTGTGTGTGTGTGTGTGCACCCATGCAGTCTTGTAGCTGAATGTGTGCGTGTGCATCCAGGCAGTCTTCAGACGTGTATGTATGTGCATCTAAGAATTCTTAAAGGTGTGTGTGTGTGTATCCAGGCAGTATTGCAGTTGTGTGTGTAAAATAGCGAGTTATTTATGGACGCTCTTTAACTGCTGTGGTTCTCAGCGTCCCATTCCATATTGGGTGTGAAAGACCGCTTAATTTTGCTCAGAGGCCTCTCTATCAGGCTGGTTGTGTGTGTGTGTCTGTGTGTATCCAGACAGTCTTGCAGGTGTGTGTGTGTGTGAGTGAGTACATCCAGGCAGTCTTTAAGATGTGTGTGTGTGTGTGTGTGTGTGTGTTTGTGTCTCCAGGCAGTCTTGCATGTGTGTCTCTTGCAGTCTTTCCGGTGTGTGTGTGTGTGTGTGTCCAGGCCATCTTCCAGGTATGTGTGTGTGTTTGTCTCCTGACAGGCTTGCAGATGTGTGTGTGTATCTCCAGGCAAACTTGCATGTTGTGTATGTTTGTCTCCAAGCAGTCTTGCAGGTGTGTGTGTATGTGTGTGTGTGTGTGCGCATCCTAGCAGTCCTGCATATGTGTATGTGTGTGTCTGTGCCCAGGCAGTCTTGGAGGTGTATGTGTGTGTCCAGGAAGTCTTGCAGGTGTGTTTGTGTGTCCAGGATGTCTGCACTTGTGAGTGTGTGTCCAGGATGTCTGCACTTGTGAGTGTGTGTGTGTGTGTGTGTGTGTCACCAGGCAGACTTGCAAGTGTGTATGTATGTGTGTCTCAAGAGAGTCTTGCAGGTGTATGTGTGTGTCTCCAGGTAGTCTTGCAGTTGTATGTGTGTGTATGTGTATTCAGGCAGCCTTTCAGGTCTGTATTTCTCACTGCAGTCTTGTTGGTGTGCGTGCGCGTGTGCGTGTGAGAGAGAGAGTATCCAGGAAGTCTTGCAGATGTGTGTTAGTTTGTCTGGACAGTCTTGCAGGTATAAGAGTATAACCAGTCTGTCTTGCAGGTGTGTGTGAGTTTATCTGGACAGTCTCTGCAGGTGTCTGAGTGTGTCCAGGCAGTCTTGTAGGTGTGACTGAGTGTGTCTAGACAGGCTTGCTGGTGTGTGAGTGTGTTTAGGCAGTATAGCAGCTGTGTGTGTGTCCAGGCAGCGTTGCACATGTGTGTGAGTGTGTCCAGACATTCTTGTGGGTTTGTGTCAGTGTTCAGGCTATATTTCGCAAGCTTTTCAGGTGCACTGTGAATTCATTCTGACTATTTTACGGGTGTGTGATTGTATCCAGGCAGTCTTGCAATTCTTTGTTAGTCTGTCTGGACAGTCTTGTTTGTGTGTGAGTGTGTCCAGACAGGCTTGCTGGTGTGTGTGTGTGTTTAGGCAGTATAGCGGCTGTGTGTGAGTGTGTCCAGGCAGTGTTGCATATGTGTGTGAGTGTGTCCAGACATTCTTGTGGGTTTTTGTCAGTGTGTTAAGGCTATATTTCACAGGTTTTTTCAGGTGCACTGTGAATTCATTCTGACTATTTTACGGTGTGTGATTGTATCCAGGCAGTCTTGCAATTCTTTGTTAGTCTGTCTGGACAGTCTTGTTTGTGTGTGAATGTATCCAGGCAGTCTTGCAGGTGTGTATGACTGTATTAATGTATAATTAGCAAATGAGAAAAGTGTTTGCTAGCAAGTGTGTGTGGTGAGAGAGAAAGAGAGAGAGAGAGAAAGAGAGAGAGAGAGAAAGAGAGAGAGAGAGAGAGAGAAGAGGGAGGGGGGGAGTTGGGGTCTGGATGACAGGAAGACTTTGAGACTTGGGAACCTAAGTGGGACGGAACTTTATTTGTGTAAAATAATTTTTATTTTAAAATCTTCATTCAGATTACAAGGTGAATGATTAGGTATCTGATAAAATGATGAACTGGTATTTGTGTTTGTATATATTTATAAGATGAATGGGCTCATGATTTTTTTCCTATTTTATTACAGTGTATAAAGCCAGCTTGTATAATACTATACTTGACTGGCCAGGCAGAGATATTGATGGTACATGGAAATAAGATAGAGCACTGATGAAATGCCATGTCGTGGGAAATATGAGAATCCAGAGAAAATATTTTCCTGGTCTACTTTGCCCACCAGCAATTACGTATGCAGCCAATCTGGATCAAACCTAGGTGAGAGACAAGTCATCTAAGTTCTCGTACACGGTGAAACCAGATAATGGAATGTTAGACGGGTAAGTATGACTGTGTATGTTGTTTCTTCTAAGTATTAGTTAACCACAGTTATCAATATTACATTGCTATATATGTACTTTAAGATGTCTTATAAAAACAAATGCACATTTAAAAGATAGGTACTTAAAGATATACAGGATTTGTTTTTGCTTACTGTGTCTGAGGTACTCTGGTAGACAAGGTTTGGTGAACCTGACTTTCTGAGCCACCTTTATGTTAATATTTGGTATACTTTAAATTGTATAAAATAAAAGTATGCTAAATTCATATCTCTAAATCTTTCACAGTCGGCTATTGATTAGTTAAAATACTCAGAATTGGTTTGCTGCCCTTATATGAAATTTGAATTTCACATCCTCTATTCTGCAGGATAGTTTTTAGTGTGAGTGAGTGTGCGTGTGCGGGCGCGTGGGCATGTGCGTGTATACATGTATCTCACTGCTTGTGCCTGTGTATCTAAAGATATAATTTAATTTACAAACATTTTTAAAGACTATGTATTTTAAAATGCTGTATTAGATTATAAGCTATGCTAAATGGTGTGTGTATATTGCATGATCTCATTTAAGTTCCAAATTTTTAAAAGGCAGTAGACATAATAATAAGGCAGCCTGATAATAAGCTGTACACAAATGTGTTTGTTTATCCTCGTAGGAGGGAGGTTCCGACCTCTTCAGTGTCTATGGTGCAGGTACTGTGCACACCGAGCACCCGTGGTTCTTCTGATGTTACTAGAAGTAGTCGTGCGGAACATGTCAGCCCTATCTGGATTGGGTTGGACATGACTTGGAAGAGGCATTTGATCCGTCGGTGGTTGTGTATTTCTTGGCAAGTTTGTAATACACTGATGTCCTCTGGCACTAGCCTGGATAGTAGTAGATGGTATGCTGGACAATGTTCTTTGGCGCACTTACCTTCTGGTTTGAAGCACATAAATTGCATATACTCTTTGTCAGGGTACCTTGTAATACCAAGGGTCTATTAATTAAGGTAATCACTATTGGACATATTGATTAATTTCTCTGCTTTGAGAGTAATGGTTTTTTGGTCATTGGTAGAAAGTGGCCATACATGTGTGGGTATTGCTAGTTATCATTAAACTTATAAATATTTGATGAATGGAATTAATTGTAATAGGCTGCTTCATAGAGACAGCGAGCGAGAGAGATAGAGAGGGGTAGTGGGGGACTGGGTAACTGGGGGCATGGAACCCTGAGGGACTTCAGAACCTAAGTGGGTGGGATGGTGCAAGGGAACTTTATCAGTGTAAAACAATTTATTTTAATAAATACCTTACATTAACAGAGGGCAATTCTTTACCAAGGTGATCCATATTGGAAATACTGATTTATTTCTCTGTTTTGAGAGTCAGGGGTTTTTTGTCATTGGTAGAAAATAGCCAAGCATGTGTGGGCATTGCTAGTTATCCTTAAACTAATAAATATATGATAAATGGAATTAACTTTAACAGGCTGCTTCAGAGAGAGAGAGGTGACTGGGTGAAAGGGGGAACTGGAAGACTGGGTGACTTTGGAACCTAAGTGGGAGGGAGAGAGGGAACTTTATCAGTGTAAAATAATTTATTATAATAAATACTTTGCAATACCAGAGGACTATTGAGAGTCAGGTGTTTTTGGTCATTGGTAGAAAGTGGCAATGCATGTGTGGGTATTGCTAGCTATCATTAACCTTATAAATATAATAATGAATGGAATTCTCTGTGATAGGCTGCTTCAGAGCGAGAGAGAGAAAGAGAGAGAGAGAGAGAGAGAGAGAGAGAGAGAGAAGAGAGAGAGAGAGAGAGAGAGAGAGAGAGAGAGAGAGAGAGAGAGAGAGAGACAGACAGAGATAGAGAGAGGACTGGGTAACTGGGCGCATGGGGGACTGGAAGACTGGGGCACTTCGGAATATAGTGGGATAGAGGGAGGTAACTTTATCAAGGTAAAACAATTTATTTTAATAAATACCTTGCAATACCAGAGGACTGCTGATTACCAAGGTTATCTCTATTGGAAATACTGATTGATTTCTCTGTTTTGAGATTCATGGGTTTTGGTCATTAGTAGAAAGTGGCCATGCATGTGTGGGTAGTCTAGTTACTGTTAAACTTATAAATATTTCATGAATTAAATTAACTTTAACAGGCTGCGGGAGAGAGAGAGACAGAGACCTGGTGGCATGAAATCCTGGGGGACTTCATAACCTAAGTGGGAGGGAGGCTGGAATGGATCTAGGGAACTTTATTGGTGTAAAACCAATTATTTTAATAAATACCTTGCAATACAGAGGAATATTGGTTACCAAGGTAATCTCCATCGGAAATACTGATTGATTTCCCTGTTTTGAGAGTCCGGGGTTTTTGTTCATTGGTAGAAGGTGGCCATGCATGTGTGGGTATTTCCAGTTATCATTAAACTTATAAATTTTTTATGAATGGTATTAACTTAAACAGGCTGCTTCAGAGAGAGAGAGAGAGAGAGAGAGAGAGAGAGGGAGAGAAAGAGGGGAAGTTGATAACTAGGAACATGGGGGACCTTAAGACAGGGTGATTTTGGAACCCAAGTGGGAGGGAGGGTGGGAGAGATGGAGGGAATTTTATCAGTGTAAAACAAGTTATTTTAATAAATAGCTTGCAATGCCAGGGACTGGCGAACTGGGGGTCTAGGGGATAAAGGGACCTCGGGACTTGGGAACCTATGTGGAAGGGAGGGAGAGATGGAGGGAGGGGACTTTATTACTATAAAATAACTTATTTTAAAATGTTCATTCAGATTATAATGTGTATGATTAGGTATCTGATAAAATGTTGAACTGGAATTTTTGTTTGTATATATTTATAATATGAATGGGCTCTTGGTTTTTTGCCCTAGTTTATTATAGTGTATAAAGCCAGCTTGTATAATGCTGTTCTTGTCTGGCTAGGCAGAGATACTGATGGTACATGGAAATAAGATTGGGCTCTGATGGAATGCCATGTCGTGGCAAACGTGAGAATCCAGAGAAAATATTTTCCTGGTCTACTTTGTCGACCAGCAGTCCCGTATGCAGCCAATCTGGATCAAACTTAGACCGCCTAGGTGAGAGACGAGTCATCTAAGTTCTCGTACACGGTGAAACCTAGTTAGAGGGTGAGTATGGCTCTGTATGTTATTTCTTCTAAGTATTAGTTAACTACAATTATTGATATTACAGAGACAAAGAGAAAGAGAGGGTGGGGGTGTTAGGGACTGCGTGATGGGGGCATGGGGGACTGGAAGCCTGGTGGACTCTAGACCTAAGTGGGAGGGATGAAGGGAGGGAACTTTATCAGTGTAAAACAATTTATTTTAATAAATACTTTGCAATACCAGAGGACTATTGATTATCAAGTTAATCTCTATTTTAAATACTGATAAATTTCTCTGTTTTGAGAATCAGGGATTTTTGGTCATTGGTAGAAAGTGGCCATGCATGTGCGGGTATTTCTAGTTATCATTAAACTTATAAATATTTGATGAATGGAATCAACTTTAACAGGCTGCTTTGGAGAGAGAGAGAGAGAGAGAGAGAGAGAGAGAGAGAGAGAGAGAGATAAAGAGAGAGAGAATGGGGGGCTGTTGGTGACTGGGCACTGGAAACTTTGGAATCTAAATGGGAAGGATGGAGGGAGGGAACTTTATCACTGTATAACAATTTATTATAATAAATACCTTTCAATACCAGAGGACTATTGATTACCAAGGTAATCCCTCTTGGAAATATTGATTGATTTCTCTGTTTTAGGAGTCAGGCGTTTTTGGTCATTGGTATAAAGTGGCCATACAAGTGTGGGTAGTGCTATTTATCATTATACTTATAAATATTTCATGAATGGAACTAACTTTAACAAGCAGCTTCAGAGAGGGAGCGAGCAAGAGGGAGAGAGATAGATAGGAGGACGGGGGTGTGTGGTTGGGTGATTGGAGGCATGGGAGACTGGAAGACTTCGAATTTTAAGTGGGTGGGAGGGATGGAGGGAGGGAACTTTATCAGTGTAAAACAATTTATTTTAATGAATACCTTGCAATTCAAGAGAACTATTGATTACCAAGATAATCCCTATTGGAAATACTGATTAATATCTCTGTTTTGAGAGTCAGAGGCTTTTGGTCATTGGTAGAAAGTGGCCATGAATTTGTGGGTATTGCTAATTATTATTAAGCCTATAATTATTTGATGAATGGAATTAACTGTAACAGCCTGCTTCAAAGAGAGAGGGGGAGAGAGAATGAGAACTAGAGAGAGAGAGACAGACAAAGAGAGAAGGGGGGACTGGGGGGCATGGAATCCTGGGGAAATTCGGAACCAAGTGGGAAGGAGAGTGGAATGGAGCGAATGAACTTTATCAATGTAAAGCAATTTATTTTAATAAATACCACGCAGTACCAAGGACTATTGATTACCAAAGTAAATCCTATTGAAAATACTGTTTGATTTCTCTGTTTTGAGAGTTAGGGTTTTTGGACATTGGTAGAAAGTGGCCATGCATGTGTGGGTATTGCTAGTTATCATTATACCTACAAATATTTGATGAATGGAATTAACTTTAACAGGCTGCTTCAGAGAGAGAGAGACAGACAAAGAGAGAGGGGAGGTTGGAGACTGGGTAACTGGGGGCATGGAATCCTGGGGGAATTTGGAACCTAAGTGGGAGGTAGGGTGGGATGGAGGGAATGAACTTTATCAGTGTAAAACCATTTATTTTAATAAATACCTCTTAGTACCAGAGGACTATCAATTACCAAAGTAAATCCTATTGGAAATACTGATTGATTTCTCTGTTTTCAGAGTTAGGAGTTTTTGGTCATTGGTAGAAAGTGGCTATGCATATTTGATGAATGGAATTAATTTTAACAGGCTGCTTCAGAGAGAGAGAGAGAGAGAGAGAGAGAGAGAGAGAGAGAGAGAGAGAGAGAGAGAGAGAGAGAGAGAGAGCAAACTAGATGGGGAGAGACAGAGAATGAAAGGGAGGGGTTTGGTACTGGGTAACTGGGGGCATGGGGGACTGGAAGCCTCGGGGGAGGAAGGGAGGGAGGGAACTTTATCAGTGTAAAACAGTTTATTTTAATAAAAACCTTGGAATACCAGAGGTCTAATGAGTACCAAGGTAATCTCTATAGGAAATACTGATTAATTTCTCTTTTTTGGGAGTTAGGGATTTTTGGTCATTGGTAGAAAGTGTCCATGCATGTACGGGTATTGCTAATTATCATTAAACTTACAAATTTTGATGAATGGAATTAAGTTTAATAGGCCTCTTCAGAGTGAGCAAGAGAGAGTGAGAGCAAAGGAGCAGGGGGGGGGGTTAAGGACTAGGTGGCTGGGGGCCTAGGTTTCTTGCTTGGTTATGAAAAGAGAACAGAATTTCAAAGTCATCACATAATGACCCACTTCTAAAAGATTTGACTATGACTTTAGTCAAGTGTATTCCCTTATTTCCCTACACTTCCCCTCCAAGAAAGCCACCTTTGGTATACTTAAAACTGAAGCAATATTTTTTACACTCCCCTTTCACTTCACCGGGGAATAGGTTAGAGTTTTAACTAAGAAGGGGAAAACTTGGCAACAAAACCTCACATTACTCCATAAAGTGAATGTACTAAATCATTCAAATGTGGAATATGAAACATGAATTTATGTTAAATGCAGCCAAACAAAGTCTTCATAAATTGAGAAATTTGTTATATTCCATTCACGTAACTTTCTCTAGCTGTTCCATATACAAACTATTCTTACAAAAGACCACTATTTTATCTGCATCAAGCTAATCGAGATAAACATTAGTGGAATTGCTTCCTTATAAGTAGAAGCGAAATAAGGGAATACATTAGGCTAAAGTGATAGTCAACCCTTTTAAAAGCTGGTTGCTATGTGAAACAATCGGCGGGGTTTGGTTCACTTTACATGAACCCATTTGAGAAACGTTAGTTTAAAATTGAAACCAATAAAAAGGAATATCTCAAAAATGGTCCACTCTACAAGAAAAATACACATGAAATAAATTAGGAGTTTTAATGAGATCTAATTTTAGATATTTGGGATATATGGTATTCCAAAACAGAGGTACAGACCAAGATATAGATACTAAAATACACAAAGCAAAAAATGTTTTCTCACAACTGAGAACATTATGGCATTCACAGAATATTAAAAAGAAATATTAAAATTAGAATTTTTAAATCAAAGTATTATCCGCATTGTTATGGGTGTGAAACCTGGAAAATACAAGAAATAAATAAAATATTGCAAACATTTATTAATCAATATCTAAGACACATACTGAGAATTTGGTAGCCAAAAATCATTAGCAACACTATATTATGGGAAATAACAAACCAGTTACCAATTGATAGAGAAAGCGTAAATGGACATATACACAATGAGAAAGGTTATATAGCTCCACAGGCAATGGAATAGAATCCACAGGGAGAAAGAAAGGTCCAACTTACCAATAATGGAGTAGTTACTGAAATGATGAACGTCAACAAGCATTAAAATGTCACCTTACTTGCAAAGAGTGATAAGAGACATGAGTTTTGAGAAGTAGAAAATCCCCCTTAAAGGGAAATTGATGAGAAATGGTGAAAAAAGTGCCTTGAATAGAGTTCATGTGCTAATGAAAAATCCAAATATACTGGTAAATAATATGGTAAAATTAACTGCAGAATAATATGCCAATGTATAAGTTGCTAGCATTCAAAGAAATGGCAGTATTAATACTCGCCTTAAGAGGGAAAATTCTAAACACTGTTAAGAAAGGTAGGCAATGGTTTGTAAAGTGTACAAGTGGCTATAAAGAAAAAGTTTAAGGCAGTTAATAGTGGTCATAATTTACCTTACTTTAAGGATAGTTTCCATAGTTTGTTTATGTAAATGGGAACTTCATTTATGAAAAGAAATATTGTGAATATTGTAATTGGCATACATAAGCTATTAAGATTGTGTAGAGTAATATGGAAAACTAGAATCTTCTAAATTTAAGTACATGGGTACATGAGCTATAAAGACCAGCTGTGCATCAATGTGCAGCGGGACCATTGATAAAACAAATGAAGGTGATGTTTCAGGGTCAAGTCACCAAGAATATATTGCATTTAATTTCTGACTTCAACTAACAAGTTAACAAAGTATTTGCTCAAGCAAAAGATCCAAGTATGGACTTCATCTACAAACAGAAAGGTTAGTGTGTGTCATAAATAAGTATTGAATTTCCACTGATAATATTTAGTATGCACTAATTTTAGCAACTCTTTAAATTGTGCACATGTTAATTTGGCCATGAACTGCCAATGAAGCAGACACCAATAAAAATACAGTTTGCTTCCAAAGTAATTGCTTTGCAAACCTTCCAGATAAACCTACAAATGATAATTTGGCCATGAACTGCCAATGAAGCAGACACCAATAAAAATACAGTTGGCTCCCGAAGTAATTGCTTTGCAAACCTTCCAGATAAACCTACAAAAATTAGTTTTGGAAATGTCAAAATTACTTCTACCATTAAAAGAACAGTGCCAGTAACAAAATCTCAGGAATTTATAGCACAGGAGAAAGAGGCATATTCTTTGTTGATAGGAACCTAACCAGATTTATTTTCTATAAAACAATGCTTTGGACAGTCCATATTGGTTAAAAAAAGTCTCCTTTTGCAGGTTTTTAGGATTATTATGATTCACAGCTTTTCTTCAGCTAGGAATAGCATTGAAAAATGCCAAATGCACGAAATACATTACACCAACAGCTTGGTTCATGATGGCCATTTTCCAACTCCTAACATTGTTGCCTTAGCACAAGGGTACAGAGATATTAACACTGATTTAAACATAATGCTAAAGCTAACTTTGTTTGATGAAACAGTATTTGCATTAACCTCAATGTTAAATCAAATTAAAATATAATATGCTGTTAATGTAGTTTAATTAGCTGACAATTATTATTTATACATTATCTATTTAAGTGAATTACCTGGTAAAGGTCTGTGTTTGCTCATCTCTGAGCTGCACAATGAAATGAATGCCATAATGTAGAGCTGTGCCACAATAATGGCATAATTTGCAGTCTGACCCATTTAAAAACATAAAACCACAAATTTAATTCCTTGAAACACTGAAGGTCACACTATGAATTTAATATAATCATACATTAGATTGTGGAAACATAACATTTATTATTTTCTCTACACGTATGTACATAGTGTATAGATAAGGTATTGTATTGCACCCAAAAATTTGAAACAGAGTTCACTGGAAATATAAGTTTTGGGGTTCCCTGAGTCCGGAAAAAAGCATTTTTAGAAGAACGTCCATGTCTGTGTCTGTGCCAGTGGGCTTTGTGGCTTTTTCAGTCAGTGTGCTACATCATTATTAAATAGCAACAAGATCAACAACAAAAATTAAAACTAATAAAAATAAACATAAATATTAATGACAATAAACTCACCCTAATGATGAAGACTGAATCCCATTCTGCTAGTGAGCTTTGTGTTGAACTCTTTGGTTTGTAGCACTAGACATTTCTCTATGGGCAGCTTGACCAGGGCAGTCAAACGCTCTTGAGTCATGCAATTCCTCAAAAAAGTTTAAACCTTTTCAGGGTAGAGAAGCATCGCTCAGGTTCAGAAGTAGTCATTGGTGTTGCCATTATTTTCAAAAGTTTGGTCAACTGACAAAATGCATCTTATGCTAAATTTTGTTTTATAATTATTTGCAGCAATGGAAGTCTTTTTCTTATCAAATACAGGATAAGCTTGTATCACTTCATCAAGATGACTGTCCGGAGGTTTTTGTGAAAATTCAACAAAATGTTCACAATGCAAAAGTTTTTCACAGTTTAAATGGTCTAAAGACTGAAAACGACTACAAGCCTCCTCTGTGATGCAATCGCATATTTCCTTTGCATCATTTACTCTGTAAGAATTTCTTTGATGCTTGATAAGTGGCTTCATCGATGTGTCTTTGTCAGTTGTTTCCAGAGAATTCCTTATAATGTTTATTGTTTCAATAAAACATGCCACATTACTTATTACCTTGACTAAATCAACACTTCCAGCTTGTAACTGATTGTACGAAATGTCCACATACAGCACTACTCAGTAGAAAAACAAAAGCATGTAGCAGAATTCAAAATCTTCTAGATTTAATAGATTTAATTTAAGTCCACAAGCACCTTGAATACTGGTACTTGATGAAAGGGTTTCTTCTAACTCCAAAAAGCATTCAACAAGTGCATTTTTGTGTTCATGAATAATATTCAGAGTTCGAGATTTAAAACTCCATCTGATTGGTGAACCACTGGGAATGTTTTCGTTTCTCTAGCCCCATATGTACAATGTACATAGTGGATAGAGAAGGTATTATATATTGTACCCAAAAATTCAATGCATAGGTTTAATCAGAAATACATGTTTTAGTACCCCCTGAATCCAAAAACAGCATTTTAAAAAAAAGGTCCATATGTGTGTATGCGCCTGTGGATAGTATAGCTCAAAAACTAAGACAGTTAAGTACCAAACTTGGCATTTCAGTTCGGTATATTCCAATGATGCGACACAAAGGTGTTCAAGAAAATCTTCCCATCCCAAAATATGCATTACATGGAAAAATATTTGTAAATATTTTTCTTAAAAATTGCTCCAACGATTTTGATTAAAATACCATATAGATATTAAAGCCATTTCCGTCACAAATAAAATGTATCTCTTCAATTTTTTGGGAATAGCTTCTGAAGATCCGTTTATTCTGGATGAATTTTGCTGAATGTTGTATTACTGGTAAACTGTAAGTAATAGACAAAAACTTACTAAACAAAAAATGTAGATCTCATTAAAATACACAATTTATGTCATATATATTTTTTTCATGGAGTTTTCAAGATATTGCTTGTTATTGGTTTCAATTGTAAAGTATTTATACTTTTCTCAGACAGGAAGAGTCCATTTTCTTTTTCTACTCTTGACTAAGCAAAGAAGCTATTTGCAATGACAAGTGCATAATGATGGCATAAAACATTTGACTATCTCACTTTAACTTAGTGCATTCCTTTAGTTCCCTTCTACTTATAAGGAACTAAGTAATAAGAACACTCTGCTAATGTTTTTCTCGATTAGCATGGTGTAGATGGAAGAATAATCTTTTGTAAGAAGAAGTTTGTAGAGCAGCTAGAGAAAGTCATGTGAGGTAACACATCAGATTTTTTTTAGCAACAATTGCTTCGAGAGCAGCAACTCTCTGTAGGGATCTACTGAAACAGGCTGGAAATGCTGAAATAGAAGTAAAACTATTCTAGAGCTGGATTTCGCGATGCAGATGTGCCATTACTAAATTTAGCTGGTGAATGTAACAATGCACATAGTGAACATGAGGATATTGTTGCCTGATTTTAGCTTGGATGCCGCCTCTCTCACCGCATGCAATCAATTTATGTTTGTCATTCAGTACAGAACCCAGCTCTTTCATTATACAGTTGGCAATTACATCAGCATTTTGTCCTCTGGGATTAAAAAATTCCCAGAATCGTTCTTGTGGGCATCTGTCAATTTCATAACTGAACTCTAATACCAACTGTGTATGTTCTGACACATGTTGCCTCATCTGACATTACCACTACATAATCTGTAGGGATGGTAGATTTTTAGCATATTAAAATGGAATATTTAGCATTTCATAGAATGTTTATATGATGATTTTGCATTTTATAGCATCTTTATATTACGATTTTGTGTTTTGTAGCATTTTGGGAGAAATAGATATCAATACCAATTATTTTTAAGGGAAAAATTGTGGGGCAGGAAATTTTAAATTAACTATTTTTTTTATTGTATCTTACAAAAGTGATACCTATACGACAGTGAGAACTCATTTAAAGCTCAGCATACATCTAATCACAATATTAAATTATAATTTAATAAATAATTGCTATAAATTGTTCAGCATCTACAAAATTTGTGGGTTCACTAAAGGACTGAATAACTGCTTCAGTTAAGAGCAGGAATTTCATTTTCATTGCCAGCAAAAAGTATACAAAAATCAGAAATCAACAATTCAGTTAAAGTTGAGCATACAACAAATCACAATATTACTCTCTTGTTCGCCTGAGTGTGACAGTTAAATTATATTTGCTAAACAAACATTCAGCATCTACACTATTATGTTGGTGACCAAGTGGACTGAATAGCTGCTTGAGCAAAGAGCAGGCATTTTTCTTTTATTGCAAGCAACATTTGAAGGCAATCTACATTTGAAATATCAATGGCTACTCTTAAGTTTCTGTGTAAATATTCATAAGCAGTTAAAACCTATCTGCATCTACATTATTAAAATATGGAATTCTTGATTTTATCATTAACACTTTCTGAGGATTGACACCAATAACCCGACCAGCAACCCCAGGATTGAAGAGCTCATTTACAGCTTGGAAAATCATGTTTGTTTTATTTTCTGCCATATGATTTGATAGTTTTACCTGACACTTTTTCATGCATGCTACAAAGTTTTCTTTCATTTTCTATTTTGTCTCTTTATCTGAGACAGACTTAAATAATTTGTAAGTGTTAGATGGCAACCATCCAGTAGTGTATATTTCTCACTTTATATTTAATGAATTAAATTCATCCCACAATTTATGAGCAAAAGGGTAGTTACTTCCTTCAAGTTCTGTTATTAACTTACTAATATGCTCTGAAATTTTGCTTACAAATTTACATTGAATTTCTATCACACAACAAATATCATCTTACAAAATATCTACAGTGAAGGATGAGCTACTGTTTAACATTTTTTCCTCAAGTGATAAGAAGTCTTTCAATGCAGAATATTTATCTAAATATACATCACTCAGAAACCGTGAATTCCAGTGTGTTAGAACTGGAAAAGGAAAGATAACAGGAGCCAAATCTGGTTGATTTTCACGAATATAACTAACATACTTATTTTTCATTTTTCTAGAGTGTAAAAAAGAAAGATTTAACTTTGACACAAATGTATTCATTTCTGACATATCTTTCAAAATTACATCTCCTACCAAATTTACTTTATGTGCAAAAATGTACCAAAAGATCACCAATAATTGTTTGTAATGCCTCAAAACATGTTGACATATATGTAGCAGAATCTGAAACTAGACCTAGAGCATTATCCAAGTCAATGTCACATTTTAAGACACTGATAATAGCTCTACTGCAGGTCCTTCCATTTGCTGTATCAAGAAAACTAACACTAGCCAGATGCACAACTTGCTTTTTACCTGGTACCATTGTTCTGAAGGGCACAGCAAAGACACATCTTCCTTCTCTGTCTGAAGTCTTATCTACAAGATCAGATTGTTTTCCAAAACCACTTTAATGTGGTTATGAATGGCCTCTCCATATTGTGGCATATATTCCGTTCTTAATCTTGAAGATGTAGGTAGATCACCTCAACCCGGAACATACCTTGAAAAATAAAAAATCTTGAATTAGTTTTTAGAAACACACACACCGCTTCTTATAAGGTAGGAAAATACGTAATTGTAAAATTGGTGAAAACTCTTAAGGCTTATCTATTAGCACATTAAAACCATAAAAAATATCAAATCAAACTACTCTCGTAAAAGAACTATTTTTTGTTTTAATATACTTTAAAAGCTACTTACTTTTTCAGATATTCTCTCATGACTGGTTCATCCAGCTTATTCAGAGGAATATTCGCTTGTAAACACATCTTCAGCATATACTCAACAAATCTATTTTTCTCTTGACGAGCTTTGTTTGCTCTGTTTTCGAGCTCCGAAATTGTAGCTTGAGAATTAACGCCACATTGTTGTATTGCTGTTTTAAAAACGAAACCTTCCTTCGCCCACATGTGTTGATTGGATTTTAGGTGCTTTTCTAACACATCTCGTTTCTCCCTCACCAATCTTCTATTACATAATCTGCACATTAAAATATTTGAGAAACTTATATAGCGTGCTGTTGAATTGTGATTTTGTCCCGGCCCATCTTGATCGCGTGTGCTGCTAAACAATACAGAACGATGTGAACCCACATCGCAGGAAGAGCTGAACATGGCAACAACGAACAAAACTCATTATTATTTATTGTCAACAATTCATCGTTCGTTAATTCAGTGAAAAACGACCATACATATAATTTTATTAATTTCACAGAAAATTATATATTCCACATTTTGAACCCAATTTAGCAGGTTATAGCGGATTGGAAAAGCGTAATAGCATACGAAATTCCAATTTAAAAATGTAATTGTGTAATGACTTTGCATTTGGGAACTTTTCGCATTTATCACGACTGCTAAAATCTACCATCTGTATTTTTTTTTTATTTCTGCTACAATTTCTTTGCGGCAGATTTCGAGCAAACAATCTAAGAGCTCATTTTGAATCGTTTTTCGAAGTTTCTTTGAAAGCGTTACTGGAGTCCATGTGCTACATGTCCATGTAGCGTCAATGCTACTAACAAAATTTAAAGTCTAAGATTGTCCGACTCTTCTGTTTTCTGAGTGAGTTCGAATGCGCCGCAAAACTTGACACAGTCAATTATTCTGCTTAGTATGTGCCTATTTTTTTTTTCTAATTGTTGATTGTGCTTAGCAATGCTAACCTGATAAACTCTGTTTAATTTTGTTGCTAAAATAACGCTGCCAAGCATAGAAAGGTATTTCTATTTTCGTTATGTACTCTTATTAATGCGTTCAGGATCTTTAACGTCTGTCTTACTAATGCATCATTATTCCTAAAGAGAAGACAAGAAGAACAAGAAAGAGAATTTCTATCATCACAAGCATATATCCAGTTGCATTCATCATAAACTCTTTTGTTGAACTGCCTGGTATATTCTGTACTACCGCTTCCTTTCCCCCTTTATGTTAGATTTAAAATCAGAACTGGTCTGCCTAACTGTTTAATTGTTTCTCATCCAAACTTTTAGATGAAAAGTGGTGTTTTTAGTACAGAATTCTTGTTTATAATGTGATATCTCCACTCACCTCAGAAAGGAAGACTGCACCAAGCAACACTATCATAATAATAGATTGCACGAAAACATCTCCACTTGAACTAACACAGTTTAAAAATGCTGTGTCCACGTGAACCTATGACGTGAACTGAACTGTTCATTGTGTAAGTAGGATAGATGAAAAACAGCCACTATATAGTTTTTAAGCCACACACACATTAACTGGTATAAGTCTAGTCCGAGAATTAAATTAACAAGAAGAATACAGAACTAGCAAGCTTCTATATGTTTTGAATAGAACATGTAAATCTAATGAAATTAGAAACAATGTTACAATAGTGTCAGTAGCGGCTCGTAGCCAAAATATCTGATAGGGTACAATTTTAAGATTGACTAAAATGAAAACTAAACTGAATGTTAATCTATGGACGCTCTTTAACTGCTACGGTTCTAAGCGTCCCATTCTATTTTGGACGCGAAACACGGCTTAAAATGCTCAGAGGCCGCTTTATCAGGCTTGAGGTTTTTTTAAGTGCCATAAATCTACGACACGGTATTAACGACTTTACTTCCTTTATGAAGGAAGGGATTTAAAAAAAAATCAGCCGGGTTTGAACCCGCGACCTTGAGAACCAGAAGCTAGCATGTTGCCCCTAGATTACGGATGACGACAGACTAACATTAGTGGATACTAAAAGATATCAGTAGAAATGAAATGCTGATTTGTGTGTTAGCACTAACCTTTCTGTTTGTAGATGAAGTCCATCCTTCGATCCTTTGCTCGAAAAAAAAATACTTCCATAACGCTTTGATTTAAGTCAGAAACTGAAGGCGACATGTTCCGAGAAATTTGAACACGAACCGTCGCCTACACTGTTTATCATATGTCAACAACATTATCAGAGAGGTAATCCTGCTGTAAATTGATGCATAGATCTTATTAACAGCTGATGCACTTGAGTTTAAGATTCCAGTCTTCAATACTACCTTACACAACTTTAATATCTTACGTATCTCAATTAAAACGTTCACGATGTTTCTTTTCACCAACGAAGCTCGCTTTTCTCTCAGAAAATTATGGAAACTGCCCTTAAAGTAAAGTAGATCGTGATCGTGATATTAATGTCTTAAGCATTTTCTTTATAAGTAATTGTAAACTTTACAAACCATCGCCTAACAGTGTATAGGATTTTCCCTCTTAAGGCAAGTTTTAACACTGCGGTTTCTTTGAACGCTAGCAACTGATAAATCGGCATATCATTCTGCAGTTAATTTCACCAAATTATTCTCCAGCGCATTCGGATTATGTCTCATAACACGTGAAATACATTCAAGGCACTGTTTCACACTTATCAGTTTACTCTTACTCAGCACTCATTCTCAAAACACTAGCCTCTAATCACCTCTCGCAAGTAAGGTCCATTTTTTCAATAACTATTGGTTATTTGACCTTTTCCTGTTTCAAGTGAATCTTCAACTGTATCGTGAATCTATTTCCTAGTAAACTTAGGGCAGTTACACAACACACTGCTTGTACGCCTTGAGCATTGGCGCGCGAGCGTACCTTGTCGTCTGCTTGGCAGGGAGGAGAAATACCAAGTACCAACATTGTACATTTTTACCACATTAGCTTCTTTTTGTATGTTTCGTTCGGGAGGTTTATAGATCAACTTTGTTTTCAAATAAGAAGACATTCAAATTTAAGAAATGTTTCTTGTTATTTACTCTTACATGTGAAAATATCTTTGGCTAAATATTTTTGTCAGGGATTTGACTCAAACTTTAATTTTTGCTTATTGTCGGTTCTTATTTTCCCTTTGCGCATGCGCAGCAAATGACCACAAAGGCTTTCGTGTCCTAAGAGAACCTTCCCCTCTCGGCCCCTTGAAACCCGCACCAGCAAATTAGCTGCATCTGAAAGCATTGAATTCTTCTGCGCGTGCGCATAGGATGACCACAAAATCGCTTGTGTCCGGAAATGCGGCCGGTTACTATTTCCGAGCTCCGACAGCCATCTTCACTACAACTGTCCAGTGTGCATAGTAGGTTTAAATTTATACAAAATGCGTTATAGATTATAGCATTTTACCTAATAATATAATGCAGAAATTATTGTCTGAAATAGTTGTAGGGAAGGCACGTGCCCCTGTGCCCCTAAAGGCCGGCCGCCACTGAATAATGTGCGATTTTGGTGTAAAATGCAAGGGTTGGTCAGAATGATTCTAGCTGCCTTCTGCACGCGACATTGCACATTCTAGTTCATTTTTAGGCTGGAAGTCTGCCATTGGTCGATTGACCAACATTCTTGGCGGCAACATTCGTGACGGCATCTGATTTGATAGCAAAGCTGTAAATGGCTTTTGTTAAATGCTGTATAAGTGTCAGCCGGCACAGGACAGGATCGCCACCAACACCACTACGGCGCAAAGGGCTGCGCGTGGTCCTGCGATGTCACGAGCTGGTACAAATACACGCCAACCCCCACGCAAAACACAAGCTCCAGCCAACCCCAGACAAAAGCAACCCACTCAAGCTAAGGTGTGCTGGCCTGCTAGGCAGCCTAACTTCTTCCCCAGGGCTCCGCAAGGGAACGGTACTCCCGTACCCGAGCGTCAGCAGGGGCAGGAGGCGGCTGGCGGCGTGCCAGCGCCCCGACGTACTCCTCCCACACCCTCTCCCAGAAACATCACCCCCACCACTCCTGTCCTGCAGCTATCGGATGTGATGACGTGGTTACAGCAGCTTCTGCTGAACCACGGCCTGCGCATCTGTGAACTGCTGGTCAGATTCCTCTCTGCCACAGACCCAGCCGCAAAGATGGCTGTCGCCATGTAGGGACTTGCCCTCCTGACCGTGATCGTCCAGATCGCCCAGAATGGCGAATCGAACTAGGTCTCGTACCTCTTTCCGATTCGCGTTCTGGAACGCGTGTGGCCTGAACGGTCAAGGGAGTGAGCTCCAACATTTTGCCGGATCATTTGCCCTAGACCTTGTGCTGGTCAGCGAGACACATCTCCGTCCAGACACCTCATTCCGACTTCCGGGCTACAACTGCCTCAGAGTGGATCGTGTGGGCCGCCGAGGAGGAGGCACAGCGATCTTCGTGAGAAACAGAGTAGTCGATAAACCCATCCAGCTCCCGCCTCTTCAAACCATGGAAGCCACGGCTGTCTGTGTTGACCTTGGCGGTACGGAAGTTTTACTGGTGTCTGTTTACCACCCACCCCATAGGCAGTTTGTACTAAACGATTACCTTTCCATCCTAGCCCTTCATCCTAATGTCATCCTGGCCGGGGACTTCAATGCCAAACATCCGCGTTGGCATTGCGGCCCCCGGGCGGACGCCCGAGGCAATGACATCATACGCATGATAGATGCGGACCCTCAACTCAGAGTAGAGGGCCCCTGGCAACCCACACACCATCCACGAGGTCAAGGACGGGCATCCGTTATTGATTTCGCGATCATCAAACAATTCCTTTTTCATACATCTCTCACTTCGATCAACGCACTTCATTCCGATCATAATCCCGTGTTAGCTGAGGTTAACACACGGGTTGCCAGTCATGACGTCTCGGTTCAAAACCGCGACGTCGACTGGGAATGCGTCAGGGTTAGCCTCAATGACTCCATCCCGCCAAACCCTAGGATCACAGACATCCCATCCCTAGAGGCTGCGGTCCAATCCTTTACCTCCATCGTGGTGCGAACTGCTCATAACTTAACTGTTCACACCCTAGCACCTCTACACCCGGATGTCCTTCCCCTTGAACTCCATCTGCTAATACGCCGCTCCTGGGCTGCCCGCAGACTCTACCAGCGTCACCGCACGCCACATAACCGAGCACTCCTGAGGCGTTTACGCCGCGAGGTCCGGATCCGACTACGCGAGCACAGGGTGCGAGCGTGGGAGGAGACGATGACCCGCTTGAGGCTCGAGGATGGCGACGTGTGGAGAATTGCCAAAGCTCTCCGACACCGCGGAGGTCAAATCACCTCCCCAATCCAAGGCACCCAAGGCCTGGCTTATGAACCCCGAGCCAAAGCCGATGTGTTCGCTGACTACCTCGAAAGGTCTATGAGGCCACGAGATGACCCCCAGGACGAAGACTTCTCGCACCGTGCTCGGCGGGAGGTGCGTCGTTACCTTCGACGTCCCCTCGACGAGGCGGACCGACTTCCTGTCATCCGACCAAGTGAACTCCAGGGCGCCCTCCGGCGTCTCAACCCCAAAAAGGCAGCGGGTCCTGACGGTCTAACCCCCGCCATGCTCCAATGCCTTCCCATCAAGGCGGTGCTCTTTCTAACCAAGGTTTTCAACATGTGCCTCACCTTGTGCCACTTTCCACGCGAGTGGAGGGAGGCCCGGGTGATATGCATCTTGAAGCCGGGGAAAGACCCGATACACCCTTCCAACTACTGATCCATCAGTCTCCTATCAGTTCTCTCGAAGGTTTTCGAGAGGCTAATACTAGCCCGCTTGTCCCCTCTTTTGGGCGACATTCAAGCCATCCCAGACCACCAGTTTGGTTTTCGTCCTGGGCATTCTACACCCCAGCAACTACTGAGAGTGGTGGAGGCCGCTGCCCTGGGCTTCCAGGACAGAGCCTACACTGCGGCGGTGTCGCTGGACGTGGAGAAGGCCTTCTCTACGACCTGGCACGCGGGTCTGCTCCTCAAATTCATCCGACTGGAGCTCCCGACACACATCATACACCTACTACACTCATACCTCAAACACAGATATTTTGTAGTTTCAGTTGCAGGACACAAATCAACACCCAGGCCAATAAGAGGCGGAGTCCCCGAAGGCTCTGTACTTTCCCCCACGCTCTTTAGCGTCTACATGGCCTACCAACAGTGCAGCAAGTCAACATAGCCCATTATGCTGATGACGTGCTGTTATACTGTACAAACAAACACCCACGCAGAGCCTTCAACCCCATTCAGAGACACCTCAGCCTCATCCAAGAGTGGTGCGAGCGTTGGCGATTGTCCATCAACCCGGAGAAAAGCCACGCTATTCTTTTCACCAAGCGCCGCTTTCCCGCAAACTTCCCCACATTCACGTACCTCAGACAAAGGATACAATGGACCAACACCATCACCTACTTGGGGGTGAAGCTTGATAGGGGCGTCACTTTCAGGGAGCACATCAGGGGGCTGTGGTGCCGGGGCAATGGGGCTGCGTCCTCACTGTACCCGATGCTGAAGTCCTCGATGACGGTTCCCCTTAAGTTGCGCCTCTTGAGGGCTCTCATAGTCCCCTTGTTAATTTACGCCTGTGAGATCTAGGGCATGGCGGCAGACTCCAGTCTGCTGTTGCTTCAGCAGGTACATAATAGGTGTCTTCGGGCTATCTATTCTGTGCCTCGAGGCTTTCCAACGAGACTCCTGCACGAAGCCTCTGGTGTGCCATACCTGGAGGACGAGATTAGGCGTCGGGCAACAAAATTCAACGAAGGGTTACCATTCCATCGGAGCGCCCTCGTTAGGTCTCTTGGGGATTACGATCCCACAAACCGCCGCTTCAGGCGATACCGGCTTCCCCGCATGGCTTGCGGGCATCCCCGGTAACGAAGGAGCACATCCAACAGCTGCTACGGTTAAAGCTCCTTACAATCCTTCAAGAGTTGCTTGGATTCAAAATTAAAATCTCAAAACAAACATTTTGATAAACACACACCAGCGGTGCACAAGGGCCGTTGCACCATCATAAGCAACCGTCGAGGGGCAACACTTGCCTCCTCCCGTCACTCCACAACCCCAACACTCACCCGCCATCCTGCAAAACCCCACAATCCCGTCAGAACGTGGTTAAGTTCTCTCCGAGAGCAGGGACACGTCTATCACACCTCGGGCTGCCCTCAGCCTGCCAATTGCTCTGGTCTGGTCTCGGCAAATTATTTGCAAACTATCCTTTACTTTGAGTGAGTAGCTTGTGTGTATAATATGTTCCTGAACAATCAGGTTGCAAATTTGTCCATTTGATACTTATAGGCATGTGTCCCAATTGTTTCCTTAGTGATAATCAGAAAATCACTTTCGGTAAGGTCTTGCATACAAAATTATTTTAAAAATATAACTGTTAGCTTCATGAGAAATCCATCAAAACATACACCCATATGCATAACAAAAATGTGACATTCTGACAGAAACAATATCAACTGACATTGTCCATGTGCAAAGAAAGCTTTAGTAAAGTTACAGGGGTAGGAAACCTAACATGACATGTCATGTAAATGTCAATTGCATGATTTGTGCTACATCATATGCCTTACCTTTTGCATTTGTGCTCAAAATGTACCCTCCTCCTACTTTAACTATAAGCTGTACAGCTCAGTTTCATTTCATACTTCAGTTCACCACTCGATGTATGTTCCAATATTTATTTCTTTATAGTTGTCCAAAAATAGTATCAGGCTGCCATAGACATAGTCATGCAATCATAGTTAAAATAAATACACATTCACATACCTGTATAGATAGGTAATGTGACAGAATACCACACAGCAAATATATTATGTCTTAAATAACATTTAAAAAAAATAAATAAATAAAAAGTTACAGCATTGTCATTTACCATGTGTAGTCTAAAAATCCGCTAATATCATAAAAAAACCAAGTCCTATAATAAAAGTTCTAGATACATCTTAAACTGCTTTATGAGAAATAGCTGGATACTATGGGGTAATTTATTAAAGAGCTTAAGACCAGCGATTTTAAGTTTTGCTCAGCCTAAAATATGGCAATTCTATGTTTCTAGTGTTATAATTGTGCATAGTGTGCCTGGAAGGTAAGGTTTGGTAGTTTACTTCTATGTATAGTAGGCAAGTATATAAAGATGAGGACAGCTAAACTTTTGAGTTCTTTAAAACAACTTTTAAATGATTCCATTATTTTTGGATTTTTAGTACAACGAATATCTTTCTTTTGCCACTTGAAGACAGTGTTAGCTCCACTTGCATTACTCCTCAGAAAAATTCCATGATACAGATGCGAGTGAAACAATGCATAATACATATTCAACAATTATTTCTTTGAAATTAAGCATTTTAATCATTTAAGCATACATGACTCTTGTCAGTTTAGTGCAAAGTTTATTTGTATGTACATCCCAGTTTAATCTGCTATCTAGATGCATTTCTAGTAGCTTTACAGTATTTAAATTGCAATTTTCATTTTTAAAAGTGAATACAATTTTTTTCTGTTGTTTTATTTTTTTATCATTAATAGTTGATTGATTCATCTTAAAGCAGGAAGCAGATTTTTGCCACATACTCTCTTTTTACTTTCTCTACACGTACCATTTACATAGTGTATAGAGAAGGTATTGTATTGCATCCAAAAATTCGATACCGAGATTTCACCGGAAATACATGTTTTGGGTTCCCTGAATCAAAAAAAAGCATTTTTGGTAAAAGGTCCGTGTGTGCGTGTGTGTGTGTGTGTCTGTGTATCTGTGGGTCTGTGGACAACATAGCTCAAAAACGAAAAGACCGTTAAATACCAAACATGGTATTTAAGTTTGGTATCTTCCAAGAATGCGACATGAAGATTTTCAAGAAAATGCCCCCACCTTCAACTACCCTTTATATGTAGCTTTTTTCGAAAATTTTGATTTTCTCAAAAATGGCTCTAACGATTTTGATTAAAATATCGTATATTAAAGACATTTACCTGACAAATAATATGTATATCTTGAATTTTCTGGGGATAGGCTCTGAAGACTACTTTATTCTGGAGGAATTTTGCATTACTGCTAAGCCATAAGAAATGGACAAAAACTTACCACACAGAAATGTAGAGCACATTAAAACACACAATTTATGTTATATAATTTTTTTCGAGGAGTTGATCGTTTTTGAGATATTCCTTGTTTTTAGTTTCAGCTTTGAAAAACTTGTACTTTTCTCATACAGAAATTTGTCAACTCGTGTCCATCCAAACAAAGGAACTTCAGTCACCTAGTAACCAGCTTTTGACTTCACTTTAACATATGATACTCCCATGACTCGCTTCTACTTACAAAGAAGCAAGTAATAAGACTATTTCTGCCAATTTTTTCTCGATTAGCTTGAAGTAAATAGAAGAATAAGCTTATTAACAATGATTTGTTCCACAGAAGTAGAGAAAGTCATGTGAATGGAACACATCAGATTTTTTTCTTCCATTTATATAGATAGCCCCATTAAACATCTAAGGTCATAAGGCTTTGCATTAGAAAGAACTTGTTTGTAGGTTCTCTACGTTGGGTTTAAATTAATTTTTTTTCCTCACACACACACACACACACACACACACACACACACACACACACACACAGACACATTCATACTTCTGGTTAAAGAAAAGTCCCCGCCCCAGCCGGGAATCGAAGTCGGGACCTTCGCCACATACTCTAACCAACTTGTGTGGTTTAAGTAATATGTTTTCACAGCTATCAATAGAGATATCCACCTTAACCCTATTTGTAGACGTAAGACAATTCTGGACATAGTGTAAACCAATGGTGCCAATTGTTGGTAATGGTGTAGGATCGATGCCGTCGTCTGCCATTTAGTGTCACATCTTTGGGGTCCGTCACTTCCACGTAGCCAACCTAAGAAGGCCTAAGAATCCTACAT
>CM060898.1:141466863-141706863 GCA_030762935.1 Hymenopus coronatus
CATTTGTACTTGCTATAGGTATACGCACTATGTACAAAGTATATAGATAAAAATTCGATACCGAGCTTTCACCGGAAATGCATGTTTTGGGTCCTCCTGAATGCAAAAAAAAAAATTCTGGAAAAAGTCCGCGTGTGTGTGTGTGTGCGTGGGTGTGTCTGTGGACAGCTTAGCTCAAAAACGAAAAGACCTTTAAATACCAAACTTGTTATTAAAGTTTGGTGTCTTCCAAGGATGCGACTGGAAGATTTTCAAGAAAACCCTCCCACCCCAAACTATCCATTACATAGAAATAAAATGTATATCTTGAATTTCCTGGGAATAGCCTCTAAGGATTACTTTATTCTGGGTAAATTTTACGGAGTTTTGCATAACTGCTAAACCGTAAGAGGAGATTAAAAACTTACCACACAACAAATGTAGAGCACATTAAAACACACAATTTATGTCATTTACATTTTTTTCGTGGTGTTGATCGTTTTTGAGATATTCCTTGTTTTTGGTCTCAGCTTTTAAAAACTACTTTTCTCATACAGGAAATTGTCACCTCCTGTCCATACAAACAAACTTCAGTCACGTAACAACCAGCTTTTGACTGTCACTTCAACCTATGGTAGTCATTTTTGTCGCTTCTACTTACAAGGAAGCAAGTAATAAGACTATTTGTGCTAATTATTTTTCGATGAGCATGAAGTTAATAGAAACATTTGTTGCAGACATTTAGAGAAAGTCATGTGAATGGAACACATCCAAGTTTTTATTAATGAATTTTATTGTTAATATAAATACAAATGTTTCAGAAAATCGAAACTTACTAAGAATCTTCCATGTAAAGGGCAGTTTAAGGTGGGAAATTTTCTGGAGAAATCTTTGTCACATCCATGAAAAATACTGAACTGTAATATCACGTTTATTATTAAATGGACTTTTGGTGTTTTGCGTTATGCTGTTCACAGATACAGACACGCACATACTCGCAACTTTATCTAAAATGCTTTCTTATTTAAGGGACCTCAAAACTTACGTTTCTGTTGAAATCTGCCTAGTATGTATATTGGACGTGGCGGAGAAGCAAAAAAATAATAAGCATAAACTTCCTACATAAAGTATACAGAATTAGGATTCCGTAAATATATATATATACAAACACACAAACACACCACTTGCCTCTCCCCTAGACGGCCGGGGTTCGATCCCAAGCGACCGCATGTGAGATTTGTGGTGGGCAAAGCGGCGATGGGGCGAGTTTTCTCCGGATACTCCGGTTTCCCTCGCCATCACATTCCACCGGTGCTCCATCATCATTCTTGTATCATCAGTGTCACCGCCTGCGGTGCCATAAGTAGTTAAAGCGGGTGTTAAACACTATCAAAAAAAAAAAAAAAATACACACACAGGCACCATACGAACTTGTTGGTCATACCATACGTGATACGTGAATATAATTTTCAGCTCTAAACCTGCTGTAAAATCACCATGGATTAGGCAGTCGTACATAACCAAATGGCACGTGCCTGACCCCCTCCAAGAGCCGGTCCCCATGGCCGCGCTCGCCAAGGCGTCCCGCTTTGGTGCTTCGTAGCGCTGGGGATCGTGGGTTCGAGTCCCGCCTTGGGCATGGATGTTATATGTCTGTGTATATTTTTGTGTTTTAAAAGTAAGAAAACAGTAATAAACAGTAATAATACGGCAAAACAAAGTAAAAAGAAAAAGGTAAATAAAAGTAGGGTATACAGTGCCGGAGTCCTGATCAGACTCCGGTACTGTATTTAAAAAAAAAAAAAAAAAAACGAGAGAGAGACGCTGGTTGGTAGCGAAGGTCCCAGTCGCGTATTGTAGGCGTGGTTTGATAGACACGTCGGCGCGGCACAGGTCACCTTAGTAATGGAAAACATAGCATGTGGGTTTTGTTGTGTGTTTTGTATAAAACGTTCTGAGGTTGTTTACCTTTATCTCTTTGCTGCCTAATCCCAAATGTCTGCGATTTTTAAACACACATAAAACTTGAAATAGAAGACTTTGAAAGTTGCGACATCAAGTTTCGGACAAGTCAAAGTGTATGCTAATCGACTGCTCTCTTCGTTTGGTGTCGTTTTGAAACAGCCTGTATATATATAGGGTGATTCTGCGAGTATGTTACACAGTTTTAGTAACGACAGAGGACATGATTATCAACAATTTTGATATAGAAACCCATGTCCATAAATGTGACATTTGATTGGCACAAGCATTAGAATGTGTGGTTAGAATGCTGTTTGAAATAGATTGGTAGGGTGAAACTTGATATTCAAACCCCTCCGGGGTGGAGTCCCCGAGGGTTCTGTCTTATCACACCCTGTTTAGCCTCTTTATGGTACACCTCCCTACAGTGCAGGGCGTCAACATTACCTGGTTTGCTGATGACGTCCTGCTCTACCGCACAGAGAGGAACATACGCAGAGCCTTCAACACTATATAGAGACAGCTCCGTCTCGTCCAGGACTGATGCAGACAGTGGCGAATGTCCGTCAACCCGGACAAAATTCTTGCTGTTCTGTTCACCAGAAAACGCCCTGCCGCAGCTCAGATACCTAACTTTTCCTACCAAGGCCAGAGGATGGAGTAGGGAAATTCCATCCTATACTTAGGCGTTACTCTTGATGAGTGCCTAACTTTTCGTGAACACGTGCGGGGAACGTCGGATAGAGCGGTGGCCTCCCTTTACCCTGTTCTGACTCCCCAATGCCGGTTCACTTAAATTTACGTCTTTTCAAGGCGTTCATAGTCCCTCTGATGCTCTACGCCTACGAAGTGTGGGACATGGCAGCAGGCTCCTGGTTTCTCTGGTCACAGCGGATACAGAATAGATGACTCCGGTTCATATATTCTGTATGTCGACGCTTCCATTTGAGGCTGCTACATGAAGCTTCGGCCCTTCCATATGTGAAAGAAGTCATTTGGCGCCGGGCTCAGAAATTTTACGCCAGATTGGGCGAACATGAGAACGCACTGAATACCTATACAGGCGGTATCGGGTGCCTCGCATGGTTTACGGGCACCCCCGGTAACAACGGCTTCAAACCAGCCAGCAGCAAATTAGCGAAACTAAGTGGTCAGTCAAAATTCATTGGGAGTGGTCAATCAAAACTCTCCAACAAAAACAATTTTAACCAAATTAATCACCAGCGGAGCAGAGGAAAGAATACTGCAACCTTTCGAGGAGCCTATCTAGCGCTACCTCCATAACATCATCACCCGAAACCTGAAATTACCAAACCTTAACCATCCACCTCATTCCTGTGGTCAAAGCCTTACCAGGGTAGGTACACAGAAACTATACCTAGGCTCACCGTGAGTCTACCAAATCTCGCACGCACGGACGGCATTCAAAGGGGTTAGTAAATCGTTGTGCCTACTGTTTAATGTAGGCCAAGATATTGCCATAGTAATGTTTACACATTGGTATTTTTGCATTGTTTAATCATCAAGATATCCACGTTATGATAATAGTCACCTGTTCCTTTTGACCAGGAAATGGGTACATACATTGTAAGTACAGAACTCTTTGCACTTAAGGAGACAAGATTCTCTGAAATGGCAAAAAATAATTGTTTGTTTGTTTTAGACACTAATAAAATCTCTATTATTTCTAGTCTCAGAAAATATATAGTTTTGGGAGATTAAGGGGATTTTAATCAATTTAAATGCTAGTCTGCATTTCCTTAAAGCGGTCATGCAATGCCTCTATTTAGATCATTTCTATCTTTAAATTCAGTTTTCACAAAACAGAATTTTTGGATACTTATGTTCCTTTTTGTCAGAAAGTATGAACTGGAAGGGTGAAATTTTCAGCACATATGTACAACACATAGTTGAACTTTCTGAGCCCCAACCGTGGTGTTATAGTATATATTGATCATATTAAGAAAAATAACATTGCAAAGTTTCCACATCTTTAGATTTAGAATTTGAACTTTTTTTTTTAATTTTACCGGAATTGTATCATAGCTAAATAATTAAGGTTGAGAAGATAGCTGATTAAACCAAGAACAAGCATGCAAAAGTGTGATTATGTATTGTAAGTAGTATCAGAGAAAAAGGTACATGAATTCACATGTTTTAAGACTAAGTTTTATTACTTTTCTGCTGAATGAATTTTTTTATAGACTTAAACACATAAGCAATTAATGCAAACAACCACTTGAAGTAATTTTCACGATTTATAGAATAATGCAAACGCATTTCTGGAAAAAGAATTGAATACTTTAAGAGCAGCGGTAATTCAACTCACTTAAGGTGTAATGTTCGTGTGTTCAGACCGCTTAAGTTTTCTGCTGCTCAAATGTTGCTGTTCACCTACAAAGTCCAACACCTATTCCTCAAATTGAAGACATCTGCAAGTTATTCTTACACCATTTTTATTTAAGTTTGCTGGCGGGCTCCCTATTTTTTGAAAACGTCTGTGCAGTCTTGTGAAAATGGTATAGTCTGATTGCTGCCAAAATGGATATATTAACCGATGAAACCTTGAATCTTGTATATCATTACCATCTGCTTTTTACTTTCTCTAGGCGTACTATGTACATAGGGTATAGAGAAGGTACGAGGGCCGTTTTTTTTTTTTTTTTTTTTTTTTTTTTTTTGTTTTTTTTTTTCAACATCCGATAGGCTATATATAAAAGACAAGTTCATAGAAAACAATGATTTTATTACTAAAAGTTTTGTACACTTATGGTTACTTTTCAACATAATCACCGAAAAGATTGAGACATTTATCGTACCTGTGCACAAGCTTGACAATACCCGCTTCAAAAAATATTGCCGCCAATGATTTCAAATGAGCATTGACGTTGTTTTGAAGATCTTGGCTAGTTTGAAAGTGATGCCCTCCTAGCCATATCTTCAGTTCAGGGTAAAGGTGAAAGTTGTTGGGTGCCAGGTCAGGACTGTACGGCGGATGATCGAAAATGTCCCATTGAAATTGTTCAAGGAGCCGCTGGGTTGTGCCATCAGTGTGTGGACGTGCGTTGTCATGGATCAACACAATTCCTAAAGTCAGCATTCCTCTTCGTTTGTTTTGAATGGCTCTCCGCGAACGTCGCGAAGTACGAAGCTCTTCAAAACAACGTCAATGCTCATTTGAAACCATTGGTGGCAACATCTTTTGAAGCGCGTATTGCAAAGCTTGTGCACAGGTACGATAAATGTCTCAATATTTTTGGTGATTATGTTGAAAATAACCATACGTGTACAAAACGTTTAGTAATAAAATAATTGTTTTCTATGAACTTGTCTTTTATTTATAGCCTTTCGGAGGTTGAAAAATAAACGGCCCTCGTATTAGGAGCATTCTTAGAAAAAGGTCCGTGCGTGTGTTTGTGGACAGCATAGCTGAAAACTACAAGACCGTTAAATACCAAATTTGGTATTTAAGTTTAGTATCTTCCAGGGCTGCGACATTCAAGAAAATCACTCACCTCAAATTACCCTTTAAATAGAAAACATTTTGAAAATGTTTTTTTTTTTTTTTTTAAAGTCTCTAACGATTTTGATTAAAATGTACACTTTGAATATCTTGGAAATAGCTTCTGAGAGCTTTTTTTGTTCATTTTAGATGCATTTTCATAACTAGTAAACCGTCAGAAATAGACAAACATTTACTTCACAAAAATATAAATATCGTTAAAACACACAATTCATGTCACATGTATTTCAATTGTAGAATTGAACGTTTTCAACATATTCCTTATTATTGGCTTCAAGTTTAAATACGAAACATTTCTCAAACGGGGCTATCTTTCCTTTCATCTCGCTTTTGTTTATTGCGACCTTGCAAAGCGAACCGAATTTCAATTGTTCACATAGCGACCAGCTTTTAAAAGATAAGACTAATCGCTTTAGCAATATTTTGCTTCTACTTACAAGAAATCAAGTAGTAAGACCATTTCTGCTAAAGCTTATCTCGATTAGTATGATGTAGATAAAATAATATGTTTTGAAAGAACAGTTTGTTTGCAAACCGTGTAGGGAAAGTTGTGTGAATGGAACACATCAGGTTTTTCATAATTAAAATGCATATCAGAGTGGTCTTTTAATGGGAAAGTATTAAGTATTGGTGTTTTCCGATAAACTTCAGAAAACTTTGAAAATGGTGTGCTTCCTCGATCGAATTGAAAACGTATGTATTGTATAGCAATAATTTATAATTTCTACTGGTACCTCGTCCAACATGTCTACTGATTTGTGATGCGACGTTACGAAAATACAGACACCATGCATAAACATAACACTAATATAAACTGTAACAAGGTAAGCAAATTAATACTTGTCGAATCTGGGTCGCATAAATACAGTATATTAACGAGAAAATCTATAACCGAGAAACCTATCATTTTATTGAACAAAATATTAATGAACAGGTTAAACTTATGTCCACTTAGCCTGACTCATTCCGCTTTTCTAAAAAAATATACAATGCGATCCATATAAAACTGAACTTATTTAAAGAGTCATCATTTCCCTCGTAGAAATGTGTAATGTGCTATAATGATCTCAGTGGCTCTGCCCATTGTTGCCTGTTTTGTTGCTTTCTTTGGCAATTGCTGAGAATTATGTCTTTAGTTCGCAGAGACATATACTCATTTCGAGAGCGAGTTTTATTGTGAAAACGCATTGGAAGACACATTAATTGATAACACAACGAATTTAGAAGAGAATTAAAGTGCGCGATGTTTCAACAATGAATAATGTAATCTCCCAATTGAGTATTATTTTCCCACAAAGTAGCACAAGTTTTGGTTAAAAAGTAAATGACCAATTATATGGATAGCATATTAGCTTACGAGCGCGGCTCAATAAAAACCCGGAGCCGCCTTTTTACTTTCTCTACACGTACTGTGTACATAGTGTATGGAGAAGGTATTGTAATGCACCCAAAAATCCATACCGAGATTTTACCAGATATGTATGCTTTGAGACTCCCTGAATAAAAAAAAATATATTTTTAGAAAATCTCCATATGTGTGTGTGTGTGTGCGCGCGTCTGTCTGTCTGTGAGTGTCTGTGTCTGTGTCAAGAAAATCCCTCAAGCCCCAAATACCCAGTACATTGAATTTTTTTTCTCGAAAATTTTGATTTTCTCAAAAGTAGCTCTAACGATTTTGATTAAAATATCGTATATTAAAGTTATTTACCTGACAAATAAAATGTATATCTTGAATTTTCTGGGAATAGCCTCTGAAGACTACTTTATTCTGAATGAATTTTACGGAATTTTGCATAACTGCTAAACCGTAACAGATAGACAAAAACTTACCATGCATAAAATGTAGAGCACGTTAAAACACACAATTTATGTTATATACCTTTTTTCGTGGAGTTGATCGGTTTTGAAATATTCATTGTTATTAATTTCACCTTTGAGAAACGTATAAGTTTCTCAATCAGAAATTTGTCAACTCCTGTCCATACAAAGGAACTTCAGTCACATTGCAACAAGCTTTTGACTATCACTTTAGCCTATGGTACTCCCTTATTTCGCTTCTACTTACAAGAAAACAAGTAAGGAGAGTATTTGTGCTAATTTTTCTCGATTAGCATGAAGTAAATAACATACTTTTTTTTTTTCTACGGAGATGTAGAGAAAGTGAATGGAACACATCAGGTTTTTTGAAAAATATATTATTTATTTCTCAACATAGTCCCCTTTTAGAGATACACATTTCTCTCAACGTTCCTGCTATTTTTTTTTTTAACACATCCAAAATAGGAACTGTCAAGTTTTGCAAAATACCCCTCTGTCTGACGATTTTGTTATCGTGACACATTTGGGAACAAGAGGAAATCACAGGGAGCCAGGTCGAGCGGATATTGATGGCATTGCAGCAATGCAGTTTGGCGATGATAAATTCGGATGAATGTGCTGATGCGTGGTGGTGAAACACACTTTCCTCTTGAGGGCTGTGTCTCCTTCAACTTGTTATCGAATCAGGACAATAACTGACTTTATTATTGTTTTTACTAAGAAATACACTCTTCGCTTTCCTAAAAGGTGGTCTCCAATACCTTTCCGGCGGATGGGAATGTTTTGCCTTCCTTACAGCAGATTCAGCTGACGCAATCTATTGTTTTAATTGTTACATGATTTCCGGGGCATGGCGATGAATCCAGGTTTCATGGACGGTGAAAACTCGACGCAAAAGTTCCCATCGCATTTTGCCTAAATAAATGCAAATACAGCTTCGAGGCAGTTGAAAGCCGCTTGCTGTAAAGTCATGTGAATGGAACACATCAGATTTTTACTTTCTCTACACGTACTATGTACATAGTGTATAGAGAAGGTATTGCACTCCACCCAAAAATTCGATACCGAGATTTCACCGGAAATATATGTTTTAGGGCTCCCTGTATCCAAAAAGAGGCATTTTCACAAAAAGGTCCGTGAGTGTATCCGAGTGTCTGTGAATATGATAGCTCAAAAACGAAAAGTCGGTAAGGTACCAAACTTGGTATTTAAGTTTAGTGTCTTCCTGGGATGCGACACAAAGATTTTCAAGAAAATCGCCCGGCCCCAACTACCCTTTACATGGAACTTTTTTCGAAAATTTTGATTTTCTTAAAAATGGCTCTAACGATTTTGATTAAATTGTCTTATATCAGTTATTTACCTGAAAAATAATATGTATATCTTGAATTTTCTGCGAGTAGTCTCTGAAGACTACTTTATTCTGGATGAATTTTACGAAATTTTGCATAGCCACTAAACCGTAAGAGATGGACAAAAACCTACCATACAAAAATGTAGAGCACATTAAAACACACAATTTAAGTAATATACATTTTTTTCGTGGAGTTGATCATTTTTAAGATATTCCTTATTTTTGGTTTCAGATTTGAAAAACTTGTACTTCTCTCATACAGGAATTTGTCAACTCGTGTCCATACAAATAAAGGAACTTCAGTCACCTAGCAACCAGCTTTCGACTATCACTTTAACCTATAGTACCCCCTTATTTCGCTCCTACTTATAAGGAAGCAAGTAATAAGGCTATTTCTGCTATTTTTCTCGATTGGCATGAAGTAAGTTGAAGCATAAGCTTTTCAACAATAATTTGTCGCAGAGATGTAGAGAAAGCCATGTGAATGGAACACATCAGATTTTTTAGTTATGCACATACAGACAGAGCAAGCAGGAAGACCGAAACCAAAGGCGCACAGAAACGACAGCTAAGTGCAGAGACGCACTGAAGTCTCTAAAGTTTACTAGATGACAGCACTGATGCGCCACAGAGGCTATACAGGTGAAGAGATTTTCACACGGGAGTCCTGCAAACAGCGAAATAGCTGAACTAAAGGGAGTGGTCTATCAAAATTAACCAATATAAATACTTTACAAACTTAAACACAAGCGGAGCAGAGAAAAATGATGCTGCTCCAAATAAAAAAAAAAAAAAAATGGAATCGCTCGAGGAGCCTATCTAGCGCTACCTCCTTAACAACACCCGAAACCTCAAAATATAACCACAACCTTCACCCTTATACCCTTACCAGGATAGGTACACAGCAACAAAACCTAGGCTCACCATGAGCCTACCAGACTCGCACGCACACGGAGCAAGCAACCCTGCCATCTGTTACAGAATGAATAAAAGTGGAAAATATTCCATATTTTACTTACTCTTTGTATACTGTTTATCTTCCTTTGTTTCATTCTTGTCATGTTTTGTATTGGTACTATTGATTAAGAAAAGGAAAAATAAAGTGACGCAGGCCTTGCTATATGTATAGGTGTTTACTTCTCTGTTTAATGTAGACATAAAATGAATCCTCTACTGGTCACCCCACACCATCTGCCTGCAACGCCTCAAGCCACACAAAGTTGAAGGGAAATGAAATGAAGGAATTAAACGGAAAGAAATCGTGGTGGATATACAGCACACCAGCATTCACCTTAGCGACCCCAGGAAAACCAAAGAAACCGTGGTGGATATACAAGCATACCCCAATTCACCTTAGCGACCCCAGGAAAACCAAAGAAACTGTGGTGGATATACAAGCACACCCCCATTCGCCTTAGCGACCCCAGGAAAACCAAAGAAACCGTGGTGGATGTACAACACACCAACATTCGCCTTAGCAGCCCCAGGAAACCAAAGAAACCGTGGTGGATGTACAACACACCAACATTCACCTTAGCAGCCCCAGGAAACCAAAGAAACCGTGGTGGATATACAGCACACCAGCATTCGCCTTAGCGACCCCAAGAAAACCAAAGAAACCGTGGTGGGTATACAGCACACCAGCATTCGCCTTATCAACCCCAGGAAAACCAAAGAAACCATGGTGGATATACAAGCACACCCCCATTCGCCTTAGCGACCCCAGGAAAACCAAAGAAACCGTGGTGGACACACAGCCTGGACACACGCAGGTATAACCGCAGCTTCAAGCAGACAGCGTGGACACACGCAGGTATTACCGCAGCTTCAAGCAGACAGCCTGGACACACGCAGGTATAACCGCAGCTTGAAGCAGACAGCCTGGACACACGCAGGTATTACCGCAGCTTGAAGCAGACAGCCTGGACACACGCAGGTATAACCGCAGCTTCAAGCAGACAGCCTGGACACACGCAGGTATAACCGCAGCTTGAAGCAGACAGCCTGGACACACGCAGGTATAACCGCAGCTTGAAGCAGACAGCCTGGACACACGCAGGTATAACCGCAGCTTGAAGCAGACAGCCTGGACACACGCAGGTATAACCGCAGCTTGAAGCAGACAGCCTGGACACACGCAGGTATAACCGCAGCTTGAAGCAGACAGCCTGGACACACGCAGGTATAACCGCAGCTTGAAGCAGACAGGCTGGACACACGCAGGTATAACCGCAGCTTGAAGCAGACAGCCTGGACACACGCAGGTATAACCGCAGCTTCAAGCAGACAGCCTGGACACACGCAGGTATAACCGCAGCTTCAAGCAGACAGCCTGGACACACGCAGGTATAACCGCAGCTTGAAGCAGACAGCCTGGACACACGCAGGTATAACCGCAGCTTGAAGCAGACAGCCTGGACACACGCAGGTAAACCGCAGCTTGAAGCAGACAGCCTGGACACACGCAGGTAAACCGCAGCTTGAAGCAGACAGCCTGGACACACGCAGGTATAACCGCAGCTTGAAGCAGACAGCCTGGACACACGCAGGTAAACCGCAGCTTGAAGCAGACAGCCTGGACACACGCAGGTATTACCGCAGCTTGAAGCAGACAGCCTGGACACACGCAGGTATAACCGCAGCTTCAAGCAGACAGCCTGGACACACGCAGGTATAACCGCAGCTTCAAGCAGACAGCCTGGACACACGCAGGTATAACCGCAGCTTGAAACAGACAGCCTGGAAACACGCAGGTATAACCGCAGCTTCAAGCAGACAGCCTGGACACACGCAGGTATAACCGCAGCTTCAAGCAGACAGCCTGGACACACGCAGGTATAACCGCAGCTTGAAGCAGACAGCCTGGACACACGCAGGTATAACCGCAGCTTGAAGCAGACAGCCTGGACACACGCAGGTATAACCGCAGCTTCAAGCAGACAGCCTGGACACACGCAGGTATAACCGCAGCTTGAAGCAGACAGCCTGGACACACGCAGGTATTACCGCAACTTGAAGCAGACAGCCTGGACACACGCAGGTATAACCGCAGCTTGAAGCAGACAGCCTGGACACACGCAGGTATAACCGCAGCTTGAAGCAGACAGCACGGACACACGCAGGTATTACCGCAGCTTGAAGCAGACAGCCTGGACACACGCAGGTATAACCGCAGCTTCAAGCAGACAGCCTGGACACACGCAGGTATAACCGCAGCTTGAAGCAGACAGCCTGGACACACGCAGGTATAACCGCAGCTTGAAGCAGACAGCCTGGACACACGCAGGTATAACCGCAGCTTGAAGCAGACAGCCTGGACACACGCAGGTATTACCGCAGCTTGAAGCAGACAGTCTGGACACACACAGGTATAACCGCAGCTTCAAGCAGACAGCCTGGACACACGCAGGTATAACCGCAGCTTGAGAAGACAGCCTGGACACACGCAGGTATTACCGCACCTTGAAGTAGACAGCCTGGACACACGCAGGTATAACCGCAGCTTCAAGCAGACAGCCTGGACACACACAGTTATAACCGCAGCTTCAAGCAGACAGCCTGAACACACGCAGGTATAACCGCAGCTTCAAGCAGACAGCCTGGACACACGCAGGTATAACCGCAGCTTCAAGCAGACAGCCTGGACACACACAGGTATAACCGCAGCTTCAAGCAGACAGCCTGGACACACGCACGTAAACCGCAGCTTGAAGCAGACAGCCTGGACACACGCAGGTATTACCGCAGCTTTAAGCAGCCAGCCTGGACACACGCAGGTATAACCGCAGCTTCAAGCAGACAGCCTGGACACACGCAGGTATAACCGCAGCTTCAAGCAGACAGCCTGGACACACGCAGGTATTACCGCACCTTGAAGCAGACAGCCTGGACACACGCAGGTATAACCGCAGCTTCAAGCAGACAGCCTGGACACACACAGGTATAACCGCAGCTTCAAGCAGACAGCCTGGACACACGCAGGTATAACCGCAGCTTGAAGCAGACAGCCTGGACACACGCAGGTATTACCGCACCTTGAAGTAGACAGCCTGGACACACGCAGGTATAACCGCAGCTTCAAGCAGACAGCCTGGACACACACAGGTATAACCGCAGCTTCAAGCAGACAGCCTGAACACACGCAGGTATAACCGCAGCTTCAAGCAGACAGCCTGGACATACGCAGGTATAACCGCAGCTTGAAGCAGACCGCCTGGACACACGCAGGTATAACCGCAGCTTGAAGCAGACAGCCTGGACACACGCAGGTATAACCGCAGCTTGAAGCAGACAGCCTGGACACACGCAGGTATAACCGCAGCTTCAAGCAGACAGCCTGGACACACACAGGTATAACCGCAGCTTCAAGCAGACAGCCTGGACACACGCAGGTATAACCGCAGCTTGAAGCAGACAGCCTGGACACACACAGGTATAACCGCAGCTTCAAGCAGACAGCCTGGACACACGCAGGTATAACCGCAGCTTGAAGCAGACAGCCAGGACACACGCAGGTATAACCGCAGCTTGAAGCAGACAGCCTGGACACACACAGGTATAACCGCAGCTTCAAGCAGACAGCCTGGACACACGCAGGTATAACCGCAGCTTGAAGCAGGATTTAACGCGCACACTTCCTGCATCGCAAGTGTCTACTTTACCTCAACATTTGCAAGTTCTCAAGTCAGGATTTCCATTTCCTTGTCACAGACGATACAAGTCCTGTCTCTTCCCGAGCTATTTATTGTCTTATCCCTCTACCGGCATCACAGGTTAGCAGTACACGCCAATTTCAATTTAAAAAATCTCATGTATTCCAATTATATGACTTTCACTACACCTCTGCTTCTATTAACTTCATGCTAGTCGAGCAAAAATGAGCAGAAATAGTCTTATTACTTGCTTCCTTGTAATTAGAAGCGAAATAAGGGAGTAACATAGGTTGAAGTGATAGTCAAAAGCTGGTTGCTATATGACTGAAGTTTCTTTGTTTGTATGCACAGGAGTTGAAAATTCCTGTATGAGAAAAGTATAAGTTTTTCAAAAAAAAAAAAAAAAAAAAAAAAAAGGAATATCTAAAAAACGGTCAACTTCACGAAAAATATATATAACATAAATTGTGTGTTTTAACGTGCTCTACATTATTTGTGTGGTAAGTTTTTGTCCATCCCTTACGGTTTAGCAGTGATACAAAATTCCGTAAAATTCATCCAGAATAAAGTACCCTTCAGAGGCTATTCCCAGAAAAATTCAAGATATACATTTTATTTGGTATGTAAATATTTTAAATATAAGCGATTTTAATCAAAATATTTATGGCAATTTTTGAGAAAATCAAAATTTTCTAAAAGGGTGGTGTGGGGTGGGGGGATTTTCTTGAAAATCTTCGTGTCGCATCCTTGGAAGATACCAAACTTAAATCCGAAGTTTGATATTCAATGGTCTTTTCATTTTTGAGCTATGCTGTTCACACACACACACACACACACACACACACACACACACAGACACACACACAAGCGCGCGCGCGTATGCGCGCGAACCCTTTAGTAAAAAAAATTTTTTTGGATTTAGTGGGGCCCAAAGCATATTTTTCCGGTGAAATTTCGGTATCGATTTTTGGGTGGAATGCAATACCTTCTCTATACACTATGTCCATAATACGTGTAGAGAAAGTAAACACGATTAAAATGCAGAGTTAATGATTTCAGATTGGTTGGAATTTTACGCGCCAATGTGCTGGATTGGGCACTTCCCCCGATCTTGGCCTCTGCAGTGGAAGCTCCTCTTTAAAGAGAATTTTGCTCTCTCAGTGAAATCAGCGAGGTAGAATGCCTGATGCCCAGACGATGCGATAGTGGTGCGCTCTTGGGTCAAATATTGTCTCTGTATCCGCTTCAAAGCTCAATAGGTGCAGGCAGCACGAACCCAGCTCCTAAAGAAATGCACTTATCTCTCGGAGCAAGTGCGCTAGTCACTCTCACCCAACCCAAGAGACGTCTGAAGAGAAGAGCCGAGCTTTATATCAGCATTTCCTGTGTCACTTACCTGCGCTCGGTAGAGAAAGAATCGCTTTGATTCAACATTTATATTTCAAATGTTTTCTTTGAAGCAAAAACGCATTTCTAAAAAAAATCCGTTTCATTGCATCCACGTTGTTTTCTCTACTCACTATCCTACCAGCTGCTCTAATAACAATTGAATATTTTGCAAAGGTAGAGTCGGACTGAAAAATTCAATACCATAGCCAGGATTTGAACCACGGATCTCCCGGTATCTAGCCGGTTGCTCTACCACTGGGCTACCATGCCAACATGCCGGCACAGCATTGAATTTATCAACTGAGTCGCATGTTTCCCGGTAAACCACAAGGTGATCTCAAATTATTTTGATGTGAAAACCCCAAAGGCGACTTACAATGTTATTAGCACTTCAGTCATAGTACAGCCAGCTATTATAGTCATGCGGTCAGATGAGAAATTCAATGCTGTGCTGGCATTTTGGCATTGTAGCTGTGGAAGAGCAACCAGATAGAAACCGGGAGATCCGTGGTTCAAATCCCGGCTATGACATTGAATTCTTCAGCATGACCCTACCTATTCAACTCCTGTCCTACACACGGCTTGTGAAAAAAACAATTAACAAATTGAATAATTTATCTAATTCCGCATTTTCCGTGACGCAACAGCTCGAAGTCGGGTGTGGTGTTGGAAAATGGAGCATGGTTAGGGCCTCGAGTTCCTCCATACAACCTGGGGCCACTAATTCTCCATCAAGTAGCTCCTCAATTGGCCTCCCCGAGCCTCCCCGGACCAGGTCTTCCCACGGCGGCACTAGAAATCGAACCCGGTCCTCTCAATTGGTAAGCAGCTTCCCTGTCATCGCGTTATGGAGAATACCAATATTCTATCTACGAGGGTCGATTTTTTGATGCAGCCCGGAACCACTATCAATGCAGCTGTTTATTGTGCAACTTTACGACATTTGCGGAGAGCCATTCAAAACAAACGAAGAGGAATGCTGACTTCAGGAACAATTTTAATGGGACATTTTCGATCATCCGCCGTACAATCCTGACCTGACACCCAGCGACTTTCACCTTTTTCCCTGAATTGAATACGTGACTAGGAGAGCAGCATTTTCATACCAACGAAGATCTTCGAAATAACGTCAATGCTCATTTGAAATCATTGGCGGCAACATTTTGAAGCGGGTATTGCAAAGCTTGTGCACAGGTACGATAAATGTCTCAGTATTTTCGGTGATTATGTTGAAAAGTAACCATATGTGTACAAAACTTTTAGTAATAAAATAATTGTTTTGTATGAACTTGTCTTTTATTTATAGGTTGAAAAAAAAAAGACCCTCGTAATTGTTGTTAATCTAGGCAAGTTTAAACATATTTACTCATTTTGGTGTAGGACACTGTAAGTAAAGCGAGTCAACATTTTACTTTCGCTACTACCTTCACACTCCGTGTTGTAATACTTACCTTGATAGACACTAATACCCAAGGTTAAACACTATCAAAAAAATCTGATGTGTTCCCTTCGCATGATTTTCTCTACATCTCTGCAACAAATTAATGTCAAAAAGCTTATGCTTCTATTTACTTCATGCTAATCGAGAAAAAATTAGCAGAAATAATCTTATTACTTGTTTCCTTGTAAGTAGAAGCGAAATAAGTGAGTACCATAGTTAAAGTGAAGTCAAAGGCTGGTTGCTATGTGACTGAAGTTCCTTTGTATGCACAGGAGTTGACAAATTCCTGTATGAGACAGATATAAGTTTTTCGAAGTTGAAACCAAAAACAAAGCATATCTAAAAATGATCAACTCTACTACGAAAAAAAATTATATTACAAAAATTGTGTGTTTTATCGTGATCTACATGTTGTGTGTAGTAGGTTTTTGTTTATCCCTTACGGTTTACCAGTTATGTAAATTTCAATAAAAATCATCCAGAATAAAGAGATATTTAGAGGCTGTTCTCGGACAATTTAAGATATACATTTTATTTAGAATGTACATATCTTAAATACAAGAGATTTTAATCAAAATCGTTAGTCATTTTAGAGAAAATCAAAATTTTAGAAAAAAAGTTCCAAGTAAAGGGTAGTTTGGGGTGGGGGACTTTCTTAAAAATGTTCGTGTCGTATCCTTGGAAGATCCCAATCTTAAATACCAAGTTTGGTATTCAACGGTATTTTCATTTTTGAGCTATGCCGTCCACACACACACACACACACACGCACGGACCTTTTTCCAGAAGTGTTTTTTTTTGGGTTCAGGGGGACCTAAAACATGTATTTCCGGTGGAATCTCGGTATGGAATTTTTGGGGCATTACAAAACATTCTCTATACACTATGTACATAGTACGTGTAGAGAAAGTAAAATAAATAGAACATTATCGCTAAAGAGTAATGAGCCTAGCGCTGCTTATGATCGCAGTACCATTTCCGTAACTGGTAAAAATGGCAACAAGAGTAACAAAAAGCTCATTATAAAATCTGAGTGTTACTTTCACATGACTTTCTCTATATCTCTGAAACAAATTATTGTTAAAATTCTTATTCTTCTATCTACTTCATGATAATCGAGATAAAAATTATCAAATTTGTCTTAATCATTTGCTTCCTTGTAAGTAGGAGGAAAATAAGGGAATACACTAGGCTAAAACTATAGACAAATCTCTAAAAAGCTGTTTGCCATGTGGTTGCAATCCGTTTCTATGTAGGGCCAGGAGTTTACAACTTTCCGTGTGAACAATGTATTTTAAATCTGAAACAAATAACAAGGAATACCTCAGAAACGGCAAATTCCACGGAAAAAAAAACATATATGACCTAAAATGTATGTTTTAACGTAATCTAATTTTTTGTGTTGTAAATTTTTGTCTATTTCTTACGTTTACCAGTTAGGCAGAATTTAGCAAAATTCATTCAGCATAATGAGGTCTTTAGAGGCTATTCCCAGAAAATTCAAGATGTGCATTTTATTTGCCATATCAATATCTTTAATATACGGTATTTTAATCAAAATTTTTAGAGCCATTTTTGAGAAAATCAAAATTTTCGAAATTTTTTCCAAGTAAAGGGTAGTTTGGGGTGAAGGGATTTTTCTCAAAATCGTCGTGTCGTATTCCTAGAAGATACTAAACTTAAATATCAAGTGTGGTATTTCACCGACTTTTCATTTTTGAGTTATCGTGTACAGAGGCACACGAACATTTTTCTGAAAATACTTTTTTTGGATACAAGGGACCCTAAAACGTGAATTTACGGTGAAATCTCTATATCGAATTTTTGGGTCCAATACAATACCTTCTCTATACACTATGTATATAGTATGTGTAGAGAAAGTAGAAAACGGCAAGAGAGTGTGACGAAGCACAATCGGTGCCAGAGTAACTACATATTAGTGTATGTTCTTTTATTCACCTAAGTTCTGCCTAATTTTGTAAACCTCAATATAGTTCCTAAGTTCTATGTTGGAGCAGTTTGGAGTGTGGAGAACAAGAATATCACAAAAATTGTTCATTTCGACAAAGTCGATTTTTCGATGATTTTAGGCCCCTGAGGAACAAATATGCCAACAACAAAAGTTGCTCCAAATTCGCTTAAAAGCTATATACGAGCAGTTTGGAGTGTGGAGAACAAGAATATCACAAATATTTTTCATTTCGAGAAACTCGATTTTTCGATGATTTTAGGCCTCTGGGGAACAAATATGCCCAGAACAAAAGTTGCTCCAAATTCGCAACAAAAGCCATCTTATGATACAATTTTTATGCAAAATGGCTGAAACTTCCATTGAACCATGATTAATGAAACTGTGTTGCAGTTTTGCACAGTACATGGTTCATGAAATAAGTAAATAGAAAAAGACATGACAGGATAGCACAAAACAGGTTTGTAATAAATGCATTAAATGTATGTTTATCTTCCTGGAAGAAAAATCTGATACACATTTTTTATCAATATCACTTTCTAAATCATTCAGTGACATTATTGGTCTTAGTATATTAAAATTGTAGGAGGAGATATATTTTAACCCGTGTTTTATAACACAAAAATGTTAGCAACTAAAAGCCTAAAAATTCACATGTTTTCTCTACATATCTGTAACAAATTATTTTATAAAGCTTATTCATCTATTTGCATCATGATAATCGAGATAAACATTGGCAGAAATAATCCTTATTACTTCGTTCCTTGTAAGTAGAGGGAAAATGCATTCCATTCACATGATGTCCTCTAGCTGTTCGGCAAACAACTCATTTATTCCAAACATTAATCTGTTATCTAGATCATGATAATAAAGATAAGCATTAGAACAACTAGTCTGATTACTAGCTTCCTTATAAGTAAAATGGAAATAAGAAGATTCACAGGCTAAAGCGTTAGTCTCGTTCTTTAAAAACTGGTCGAAATGTTGAAATTGTAATATCTTTGTTTCCCAGGAGCAAACAAACGAGAAACGAGAAGAAAGATGTCTTCCCGTTTGAGAAAAGTTTAAGTGGCTTAAAATTAAAACAAAAAATCCGGAATATCTCGAAGGTGGTTAACGCCTTAAAAATGTATATGACATAAATTATTGTTTTTTAATGAAATCTACATTTTTTCGTGTAGTAGGTTTGCCAGTTATATAAAAATCATCCAGAATGAAGAGGTCTTCAGAGGCTATTCCCAGAATATTCAAGATATATATTTTGTTTGTCATAAAACTATCTTAAACATAAGGTATTTTTAAAAAAAAATATTTTTTGTGTTCCATTTATATGACTTTCTCTATATCTCTGCAACAGATTATTGTTAAAAAGCTTATTCTTCTATTTACTTCACTAATCGAGTAAAAATTTGCAGTAATAGTCTTATTACTTGCTTCCATATAAGAAGGGAAATAAAGGAGTACCATAGGTTAAAGTGATAGTCAAAAGTTGGCTGCTATGTGACTTAAGTTCCTATGTTTCTATAGACAGGAGTAAAGTATTTATTTTTAAAGTTGAAACTAATAACAAGGAATATCTCAACGATCCACTCCACGAAAAAAAAAAAAAAAAAAAATGTATATAACATAAATTGTGTGTTAACGAGATCTACATTTTCTGTCAAGTAAGTTATCTATCTCTTACGGTTTGCCAGTTATGCAAAATTCCGTAAAATTCTTCCAGAATAAAGTAGCCTTCAGAAGCTATTCTCAGAAAATTCAAGATATACATTTGATTTGTCAGGTAAATATCTTTAATGTACAATATTTTAATCAACATTCTTGGAGTCATTTTTGAAAGAATCAACATTTTCGAAAATTTTTCCATGTAAAGCGTAGATGGGGGTAAGGGGATTTTCTTGAAATCTTCGTGTCGCATTCTTGGAAGATAATGAACTAAAATACCAAGTTTGGCATTTAAGGGACTTTTCACTGTTGGGCTATGCTGTCCACATACACATACACACACGCACCTTTTTCCAAAAATGCTTTTCTTGGATTCAGGGGAACCCAAAATGTGTATTCCGAGTGAAGTCTCGCTGTCGAATTTTTGTGTGCAATACAATACGTTCTGTATACACTATACAGGCCGTTTCAAAACGACACCAAACGAAAATAGCAGTCGATTAGATTACACTTTGACTTGTCCGAAACTTGATGTCGCAACTTTCAATCTCTTCTATTTAAAGTTTTATGTGTATTTAAAGATTGCACACATTTGTGATTAGGCAGCGAAGGAGCAACGGTTGTCATACGCCACACCCGCATGCTACGTTTTCCATTACTATGGTGACCTGTCCCGCGCCGGCGTGTCTATCAAACCACGCCTACACTATGCGACTGGGACTTTCGCTACCAACCGGCATCTCTCTTGAGTGGGCCAGGTACGTGCCATTTGGTTATGTACATGCCTAATCCATGGTGAGTTTTTCTATATGCCGAATTTACAACTGAAAATTATATTCACATATCACGTACGGTATGACCAACAAGGTCCACATCTTCGTTTGATGTTGTTTTGAAACATCCTGTATATAGTACGTGTAGAGAAAGTAATAAAACAGTGTTGAAGCTTCAATGGGTATATAAATAGGTAATACAGTGTATGTGTACAAAAGTGTAATTCCATTGGTTACATTTAAAAACCATTCGCTCCATTAAGCAACCATTGTGTTAAAAAGTTGGTCCATCATAAAAATGTGTAAAAATGCCACAGTTGGATGAAAGCATTTTCAACGTCTAAATATATAACTTGTTATATTTAATTCCCCGTGACTCTGTGGAACTGTCAGAAGTAATTAAGTTAATTGCGAAGTGACAAGAAGGATCCGCCACAATCCTCACGTTAAGATCCGCCGTATACCTGGTGCACTTAACGTAATCATTGCAAACCAAGCTTCCCTTCATTACCATAATTGGAACATGTCCTTAGGATTTTCCTCCCGTCTTACATCCTCTCTCGCTCTCCTTAAAATATGTTCACAAGATGGAAGCAATTTCTCTACTGGTTGCGTTTTCTGTATATTTACTTCAAAACAGTACACAAACGCATTTCCTAACCTAATTCTCACGGTTTTATTAGTCATTATAAAGCACGATTAAGGATTTAAAGAGCGCCTCTGATCTCTTTAGTATATTCTATGTAGCTTCAGGCCATCTTCCGAGCTTTTCTGCTTTTCGATATGTACTTAATGCCTTTTAAAATTTTATTACTAAACTTTATTAGTAAATCGAAAACAAAACTTTTGACCTAAAGCAAAAAATTAAATCGTAAAAAAAAAACAAAATTTGCTCCAGTGACTTGACTCTCTCTACATCTCTGCTACAAATGATTATTAAAAAGTTTATGCTTCTATTTACTTCATGCTAATTGGGAAAAAATTAGCAGAAATAGTCTTATTACTTGCTTCCTTGTAAGTAGAAGCACAATAAGGGAGTACCATAGGTTATAATGGTAGTCAAAAGCTGGCTGCTATGTGACTGAAGTTCCTTTGTTTGTATGCACAGGAGTTGACAAATTCCTGTATGAGAAAAGTATAAGTTTTTCAAAGCTGAAACCAAAAACAAGGAATATCTCAAAAACAATAAATTCCACGAGAAAATTTATGAAACATAAATTGTGTGCTTCAACGTACTCTACATTTTCCGTGTGGTAGGCTTTTGTACATCTTTTACGGTATAGCAGTTATGTAAAATTCCGTAAAATTCATCCAGAATAAAGTAGTCTTCAGAGTCTATTCCCAGAAAATTTAAGAGATACATTTTATTTTTCAGATAAATATCTTTAATGTGTGATATTTTAATCAAAATCGTCAGAGCCTTTTTCGAGAAAATCAAAATTTTCGAAAAAAGTTCCATGTAATGTGTAGTTGTGGGTGGGGGTTTTTCTTGAAAATCTTCGTGTCGCATCCTTGGAAGATACCAGACTTAAATACCAAGTTTGGTATTCAACGGTTTTTTCGTTTTTGAGCAATGCTGTTTACTGACACACACACAGACAGGCAGACAGACACGGACCTTTTTTTTTGGATTCAGGGTGACCCAAACCTTGTATTCTCGGTGAAATCTCGGGATAGAATTTTTTGATGCATTACAATACCTTCTTTATACACTATACACATTACGTGTAGAGAAAGCAATTATTACATAAAGATGAAGAATTTCAATACCCAGGTAGCAAAATATCATCGAATGGAAAAATTAAAAAATAAGTTATTATTAGAATATGTCAAGAAAAACTTGCCCTCAGTAGGAATACTGAATTATTTACATTTAATAATATTCACCAATATATTAGGGAGAATTTGTTGAAGACATATGCGAAGCAAGGCATAGGGTATACGCATAACGGACTATTTTTTTTTTTCATTTTATTTTTGGCAGATCAGCATTTATGCTATACAGGCCATAGATAACAAAAAGATAACAAAAACACTAAATAAATTAACATTTGAGGTTGACCATATTGGCTCCTCTAGCATAAACAAAAATAGATTATTAGCACAGAAATGATAATATAACTTTACAAATAATGTTACAATTAAATGAAAATAAAAGTAATAACAATAATAAATTACAAAAAATGAAACTACATGATTATGAAATGTATGAATAATTATTAACAGGAGTTCTCTGTGTCACTGGTTAAGGAATGTTGTGCTAGTACATAACAAACTTGATGAATAATAAATCAGAAACAAAAATAATAGAAGTAGTTGATACATGTTGCTACAGGAACATTCTGAAAATGACTTGGACTAATAAAATTACCAACTTGTCTTACAAAAGGTTATTCTTCTAGCTACTCCATGCTATTCAGATAAACATTAACAGAAATGTTCTTATTTCGTGTCTTGTAAGTAAGGGGATAAACAAGGCTAAAGTGATAGTTAGATCTTTTAAGAAAAGTATAAGCATTTTAAAATTGAAACCAATAACAAGGAATGTCTTGGAATCATTAACTCTACATAAAAGTGTACCTGAAATAAATTATGTGCTTTAACGAAATCTATACCGTTACCGTCTTCTAAGATAACTTCTTCCTAATATTTTCTTTTATTTTCTTACTTTGTTTTTGATTCAGGCGTCAAAAATATCTGTTTCCGGTGAAATCTTGGTATCGAATTTTGGGGTTGAATGCAATACCTTCTATACTTACCATCTACATGTACATACGTGCTAGAGAAAGTAAAAATACAGATATTATTAAAACACAATTAATTTCAAATCACCTTTTTTCTGGCATCAGCCGTTTCCGAGATATTCTTTAATAACAGATTAACTTGTTCAATGGTTAGTTATTCTTTTACAGTCCTGTCGTTTTCCAATTGTTTCCCAGGAAAGAAGAGCAGATAATGGCGTCTACTTCTAAAACATTTAAAGGTGGCTACTTGGTCTGCGTAGATCAGTTGCTTAGAAACTGGCCTTTTGAACTTAAGGTCGCAGGTTCAAATCGGGCTTAGACCAGTGATTTTTAAGTGTACTTAAAAGCGACAACCCCATGTCAGTAGATTTACTGTAATGTTAAAGAACTTCTACGGCACGAAATTCCGGCAAACCGGCTGCGCTGGTATGATCTTGGAAATTGATAGCGTCGTTAACAAACACTATTATAATTATTATTATTATTATTATTATTATTATTATTATTATTATTATTGTTGTTGTTTACATTATCTATAACAAAAATGTGTGATACAGTTTTTTATGCAGAGGTTTGTATCAGTTAAAATGAAATAGATAGAAGAATAATCTTTCGACTGAGTCATTTATATGCCCACTAATAAATGTATGAGGGTAGAGAAAATCATATAAATGTAACATATCAGATATTTATAAAAATTGCCCCTGTGTGTTTCTGTCTGTCTATAAACACCATTACCAAAATACAAATAGTCAGTTAAATACCAAACCTGGTATTTGTCTATACCTACTTTTTCATTCTTAATAGGGCGACTATATCAGGGTGACATTAAAAATATTGAGAAAATTAAACAAGGGTTAGTTTTAAAAAAAAAAAACCTCATGTGTTTCATTCATTTGACTTTCTATACATCTCTGCAAAATATATTATTAAAAAGCTTATGATTCTGTTTACTTAATGCTAATCGAGAAAAAAGTAGGCAGAAATAGTCTTATTACTTGCTTCCTTATAAGTAGAAGCGAAATAAGGGAGTACCGTAGGTTAAAGTGATAGTCAAAAGCTGGTTGCTATGTGACTGAAGTCCTATGTTTGTATAGACACGAGTTGACAAAATCCTGTATGAGAAAAGTGTAAGTTTTTCAAGCGAAAACTAATAACAAGGAATATTTCAGAAACGACCAACTCCACGAAAAAATTTATATAACATCATTACGTACTCTGCATTTCCTGTGTGGTAATTTTTTGTCTATCTCTTGCGGTTTAGAACTTATGCAAATTCATCCAGAATAAATTAGTCTTCAGAGGCTATTCCCAGAAAATTCAAGATATATATTTTATCTGTCAGGTAAATATCTTTAATATACGGTATTTTAATCAAAATCGTTAGCCATTTTTGGGAAATCAAAATTTTCGAAAAAAGTTCCATGTAAAGAGAGGTTGGGAGTGGGGGATTTCCTTGAAAACCTTCGTGTCGCATCCTTGGTTTTTAACGGAATTTTCGATTTTGAGCTATGCTGCCCCCCCCCCACACACACGGACATTTTTCTAAAAATGCTCTTTTTGGATTCAGGGGGTCTCAAAGCATATATTTCCTGTGTAATCTCGTTATGGAAATTTTGGGTGCATTACAATACCTTATGTACATAATACGTGTAGAGAAAGGAAAAATGTTATGTGTTCCATTCATATAACCTTCTATAGCTGTTCCAGATACAAACTATTCTTACAAAAGGATTTTCTTTTGTCGACATCGTACTAATCGAGATAAATATCAGCAGAATTGTTCTTATTACGTGTTTCATTGTAAGTAGAACGGAAATAGGATAAAGCGATAGTCAAATCTTTTAAAAGCTAGTCGCTATGTGAAAGAAATGAGGTACATGGTCCCGTTTGGGCAGTTTGAAACTGAAGCCAGTAACAAGGTATATCTCAGAAACGGTCAATTCCACAAGGAAAATATATATGACATAAATTATATGTGTTGACGAGACCCACATTTTTTGTGTTTTAAGGTTTGGTCTATCTGTTACTGTTTAACCGTTGTGCAGAATTCTGCAAAACTCATCCAGAATAAAGAGGTCTTAATAGGCTATTCGCAGAAAGCTAAAAATGTACATCTTATAAGTGATGTAAATGTCTTTTATATACGGCATTTTAATCAAAATCGCTAGAGCCATTTTTCAGAAGAAGAAACATTCAAAATTTGCCCTATGTAAAGGGTACTTTGAAATCTTAATGTCACATCCTTTGAAGATACTAAACATAAATACATACCAAGTTTAGTATTTAACGGTATTTTCGTTTTTAAAGTATGTGGTGCACACATATAGACACGGACGTTTGTCTAAAAATGCTATTTGGACGCAGGGGACTTCAAAACCTATTTCCGGTGAAATATTGACACCTAAATTTTGGGTGGAATACAATACCTTCTCTAGCTATACAAGGTATGTATATACGTGCTAGAGAAAGTAAAAATTAAATTATTTTATTGATTTTCAAAATATTCCCCTTTAACACATGTTTGCACTGAATGGTGCCAGTCTTTCTGAGCGTCTTCAGAAAGCAGGTTTTAGAATGGTTCACTGCTTCATCTGATGCTGGAACAGCGATTCGATTTAAATGTTTGGAAACAAAAGGAAATCACAAGACGTAAGGTCAGGGCTGTATGGTGGAGGTTCATGTTGCTGGTCTTTAGAGCATTTTTACTTTCTCTACACTTACTATGTACATAGAGTATTGAGAAGGTATTGTAATGCATCCAAAAATTACATACCCATATTTCACCGGAAATATGTTTTGAGACCCCCTGAATACAAAAAGAGCATTTTTAGATAAATGTCCGTGTATGTGTGTGTGTCTGTCTGTCTCTGAGTATGTGTGTAATTTTATGTCTGTGGGCAGCATAGCTCAAAAACGAAAAGACGGTTAAATACAAACTTGGTATTTAAGTTTGGTATCTTCCAGGGATGCGACACGAAGATTTTCAAGAAAATTCCCCCATCCCCAACTACCATTTACATGGAAAAAAGTTAGAAAATGTTGATGTGTTGCATTCATATGACTTTGTGTACCTGTTCGCAAACAAAGCATTCCTATAAAAGAGTCTAGTTGTACTACATCACGCTGAGTGAGATAAACGTTAGCGCTTAGTTCCTTAACACTAGAAGGGAAATGAGAATAAAGCTAATCGATATGTGGACAAAGAAAGTTCGGCTCGCTTTACACTTCCATAAAAACAAAGGAAACGTGAAAAGAAAGGTTTGAGAAGATGCGTTGTTTAAATATGAAACGAATAGCAAGGAATATCTCGGAAACTGTCAACTCTGCAAAAAGCATGTATGACATAACGAGATTTACATATTTTGTGAAGTAAGTTTTTGTGTATCTCTTACGGTTTAGCAGTTATGAAAAAATCAGCAAAATTCTGTCTTCTGAAACTATTCCCAGAAAATTTATAATGTACATCTTATTTTTGTTGTAAATAGCTTTAACATACGGTATATTAATCAAAATCGTTTGAGACATTCTTGAGGAAAAACAGAATTTTCAAAAATTGTTCCATATAAATGCAGTTTGGGGTGGAGGGGATTTGCTTGGAAACTTTCATGTCGCATTCTTGGAAGACCCGAACTTTTAGTTTTTGAGCTATGCTGTCCACAAACGCGCGCACACACACACAAACACACACACACACACACATATGAAGCTTTTTCTAAAAATGCTTTTTTGGACCCAGGGGACCTCAAAATATATTACATTACCGGTGTAATAGCGGTATCGAATTTTTGGATGGAATACAAAAGTTCCTCTATACATACTGTACTCAGTAGGTGTAGAGAAATTAAAACATTTGATGTGCCTATTTCAGTCACATGACTTTCTGTACATCTTGTTAATACATTAGCTTATTCTCCTATTTATTTCATGCTAAACAATATAAAACTTATTACTTGCTCTGTTGTAAGTAAAAGAGAAATAAGAAAGTAAACTCGGCTAAAGTGACTGTCAAATCTTTAAAAAGCTGGTTATGTGGAAGAAATCCGTTTCATTCTGTTACTGGAGTTGACAAAGTCCCTAGGTGAAAAGTTTTAAGTGTTTTAAAACTGAAATCAATAACAAGAAATATATAAAAAAAAAAAGTGTCAACACCACCTATGGGTTTTAACGAGATCAACATTTTTGGTGCAGTAAGTTTTTGTACATCTCTTACGGTCTACCAGTTAACGCAACCTTCAGAAAAATTCATCCAGAATTAACATGTCTTCAGAGGTATTCCCAAAAAATTTCCCATAAACATTTTATTTGTCATTTAAATAAGTTTAATAAATGGTATTTTAATCAAAATCGTTACAGCGAAAATCAAAACTTAGTAAATCTTTTCCATGTAAAGGGTAATTTAGAGACGGGGAATTTTCTTTAAGGTCTTCGTGTCGTATCATTGAAGGATATTAAACTTATATACTACTTTGGTATTTTATGGTCTTGTTTTTGAGTTATCATGTTCACAAACACATGGACGCGCACAGACACACACACACTGGGACCTTTTTCTAAAAATCTGATGTGTTGTATTCGCTGACTTTCTGTACATCTCTGTAACAAATTATTATTAATAACCTTATTCTTTTATTTACTTCATGCTAATCTAGATTACATTAGTAGAAATTCTTATTTGTTGGTTTGTTGTAAGCAAAAAATAAATAAGGGAGTAGCATGGGCTAAAGCGATAGTTAAATCTTTTAAAACCTGGCTGTTATGTGATTGAGATTCCTTTGTTTATTTGTCCAGGAGTTGACAAATTCCTGTATTAGAATAGTATAAGTACGTATTTTAAAGCTGAAACCAATAACAAGGAATATCTCAGAAACGGTCAGCTCTAACCAAAAAAAAATCTGATGACTTTCACATGATTTTCTCTATATCCCTGCAACAAATTATTCTTAAAAAGCTTATACCTCTATTAACTTCATGCTAATCAGTAAAACATTAGCAGAAATAGCCATATTACTTGCTTCCTTGTAAGTAGAGGTGAAATAAGGGAGTACCATAGGTTAAAATGATAATCAAAAGCTGGTTGCTATGTCACTGAAGTTCCTTTGTTTGTATGGATAGCAATTGACAAATTCCTGTATGAGAAATGTATAAGTTTTTCATAGCAGAAACCAAAAATAAGGAATGTCACAAAAACGACGAACTCCACGAAAAAAATGTATATAACATAAATTGTGTCCTTTAACGTGCTCTATATTTTTTGTGTAGTAAGTTTTTGTCCATCTCTTACGGTTTAGCAGTTATTCAAAATTCAGTAAAATTCATCCAGAATAAACCACTCTTCAGAGGCTATTCACAGAAAATTCAAGATATACATTTTATTTGTCAGGTAAATAACTTTAATATACGAAATTTCAATCAAAATCGTTAGAGCCATTTTTGAGAAAATCAAAATTTTCGAAAATAGTTCCATGTAAAGGGTAGTTGGGGGTGGGGGATTTTTCTCAAAATCTTCGTGTCGCATCCCTGGAAGATACTAAACTTAAATACCAAGTTTGGTATTTTACCTACTTTTTTTGAGTTATCGTGTTCACAGACACACGGACACACGGACACACAAACACACACACACACACACACACACACACACACTCACACGGACCTTTTTCCGAAAATGCTTTTTTTAGATAAAGGGGACCCTAAAACATATATTTCCGGTGAAATCTTGGTATCGAATTTTTTGGTGGAGTGCAATACATTCTCTATCCACTATGTACATATTGCCTATAGAGAAAGCAAAAAACATATATGATATAAATTATACCTTTAAATATAATCTTCATTTTTACTTTCTCCACACGTACTATGTATATAGTGTATAGAGAAGATATTGCAATGCACCCAAAAATTCCCAACCGAGATTTCACTGAAAATATATGTTTTGAGACCCCCTTAATCCAAAATAGCATATCTGTCTGTCTGTTTGTCTCTGTGTATGTGTGTGTGTGTGTCTGTGGGCAGCATAGCTCAAAACGAAAAGACCGTCAAAAACCAAACTTCGTAGGATGCGACAGAAAGATTTTCAAGAAAATCCCCCCAAACATGCGGATTTTTTACATGGAAAAAATTTAGAAAATTTTGATGTTAAAAATGGCTCTAACGATTGTGATTAAAATCCCTTATATTTAAGGTATTTACTTGCCAAATAAAATGTATATGTTGAGTTTTTTGGGGAATAGCCTCCAAAGACCTCTTTATTCTGGATGGTTTTTATTAACTTATGTATAATTGGTAAACCATAAGAGATAGACAAAAACTCGCTCCACAAAAAATGTAGATAACGATAAAACACACAATTTATGTCACTTACATTTTTTCGTGGAGCTGATCGTTTTTGACATATTCCTGGTTTTTGGTTTCAGCTTTGAAAAACTTACTTTACTCATACAGGAATATGTCAACCCCTGTCCATACAAACAAAGGAACTTCAGTCACAGAGCAGCCAGCTTTTGACAATCACTTTAATCTATGGTACTCCCTTATTTCGCTCCTACTTACAAGGAAGCAAGTAATAAGACTATTTCTGCTAATTTTTCTCGATTATCATGAAGTAAATAGAAGCATAAGCTTTTTAACAATAATTTGTTGGAGAGATGTAGAGAAAGTCATGTGAATAGAACACATCAGATGTTTTGTAGTTGTTTTTTGTCTGTTTCTTACAGCTTACTAGTCTTCAGAGGTTATTCCCAGAAAATTCAAGATATACATCTTATTTATCATGTAAATATCTTTAGTATATGACATTTTAGTCAAAACTGTTAGTCATTTTTGAGATGATAAAACTTTTTGAAAATGTTCCCATGTAAAAGTAGTTTGGTGGTGGAGGAATTTTCTTGGTGTCGCATCCTTGAGAAACAGCGAGCTTAAATATCAAGTATTTGTATTTAAAGGACTTTCCGTTTTTGAGCTATGTTGCCCATAGGCACACATACATTTTTCTAAAAATCTGATGTGTTCCATTCACATGACTTTCTGTAATACATGGTTGTTAATAAGCTTATTCTTCTATCTTCTTCACGCTAATCGAGTTATGTACTAGCCGAAACGGTCTTATTACTTAGTTCCTTATAAGTAGGAGGTAAATAAGGGAATTCACTAGGCTTAACTGACAGTCACATGTTTTAAATTGAGGTTGCTATGGGAATGAAATCCGTTTCTGTGCGTGGCCAGGAGTTGACAAGTTCCTGTATGAGAAAAGTTTTAAGTATTTTAAAACAGAAACCAATAACAAAGAATATCTCGAAAACGGTCAACTCCAGGGAAGAAAATGTATATGACCTAGATTGCGTGTTTTAAGGAACTCTACATTCTTTTTGCGTTTTGAGGTTTAGTCTATCTCTTACGGTGTAATGCTTTGCAAAATTAAAAAAAAAAAAAAAAAAAAAAAAAAAAAAAAAAAAAAAAAAAAAGAATACTCCAAAATAAAGAGCTCTTTAGAGACCACTATCACAAAAATTCAACATATGCATTTTATTTGTAATGGAAATATCTTAAATATATGATATTTTAATCAAAATCGTTAGGGCAATATTTGATAAAATAAAAAGTTTTAAAGACCTTTCCATGCAAAGTGTAATTGGAGTGGGGGAGTTTTTGTTGCATCCTTGGGATATACAGGACTTAAATATCAAGTTTGGTAATTAATGGACTTTTCGTTTTTGAGCCATAGTGCCCAAGGCACAAATAGACTCAGGATCTTTTTCTATTTTTTTTTTTTTTGCATTCAGTGGGTCCCAAAACATATATTTTCGGTGTCAAATTTTTAGGTGCAAATCAATAGGTTGTCTATATCACGTGTACAGCGAGTAGAAAGCTACCAATCATATTCTTAGCAATCGTCGGAATTTTGGAGGTTTATTTTCAGAATCATAATGACATATTGTTGTCCCCCGCAACAATATTTCAATCCAAATTTGAGTGTCGGCTTGGAATTTTCAAGTTTTTTTTTTTGCCCCAATGAATATCTTAATGTTTTTGATCAGGAGTCACTTTATGTGGAATGCATCGACAACAAAGTCTTCTCTCGCTTAACAATTGATGTAAAATCCCATTTCACAAGGTGTGTATGAATCTTCATGCATTGCTCCAACAGAGGCAATATTTTCATCAGTACAGCAGATCTTGGGCGTCCATTACGAAATTCGTCAGTAAGAAAAAAAAAAAAACGAACAAAAAGATTTCTTTGAATTCGTTACCTATTGGCTGTTGCTGTAGTTGGGGCTTCTTCGCCAAATGAGCTTCTAAACCGATCTTCACATTGTTTAACCACTAATGACGATTTAAAATTGTAAAAAATGCTAACCTGGAAAATGTCTCCTGTCAAATTAATGTTTGTATAAATAACAGTCTTTAAATGATAATAATTAACAAAGCATCAGGGTAAATCAAACAAACTACACGTAAATCAACTCAGAATACATTAGAAAGTAGCCATTAGATATAAGCATATTTAATTTGTTTCTAAAATATGGCATTCAATGTCGCCCTCTATTTGGTGAAACATTCTAGTCGGAGAAAATACTCGAAACTGACGAAACAAACTTATGGACCAGTAATTACCCAAACAGCCGCCCAGGTAGGGCTCACCGGCAATGACTGCAAGCACTTTATGCCGCGCTTTCAACACTTGACAAACAGGACCTTTCTGTAAATAACCAATGATATTCCTCTATGTTCTGAGCGATATGTGTATAATTGGTAAGCCATAAATAGTTTTATTTCTACTTGAAAAGTGTAGATTTTACTGGAGCACACAATTTATTTCAAAAAAATGTTTTTATAACGTTAACCATTTTCAATAAGTCTCTTATTTTTACCTGTACGTTAAAGTTCTTCAACTGGAAAGTTGTCAATTTCTTTTTTACCTTTTCTGCAATGTATAATAATTAGGGAAGCACTGTAGTCAACCTAAATTTCTATGCTACTGTTTCATTGGAAATGCATGTTTCAAGGCCTCTAAATTTAAATAAAATATTTTAGCAAAGGTTGCGCATGTGTGTGACTGAAGAGCGTAACTCAAAAACGGAAAGTCAGATAAAGGCGAAACTTGAAGCTTAGGTCCAGTAAATTCCAAAGTTGGAAGGCAAAGAAAGATATTAAAATGTTTCTTGCTACCACAATTACCCTTAAATGGAACATATAAAGAAATTCTTGAATTTCTCAAAAATGGATATACTACACTCAAGAAGTTCCCGAAATGTGTATTTTACACAGAAACAAATTATGCAGCATTAGATTATTTACACAACATTTCCTACAAAATAGTTCCCTTACGTAGTGACACAATTCTGTCACCGTGCGTAAAGAAACGGAAGCAGTTCTGAAAGCCATTCCCACAAACCCTACTTTATTAGGTCCTTTACGAAGATGAATATACCCTAATACTTTCGCTCTAATAAAGTAAAGAAAGGTACACCAACCATAACAAAAACAATTAAAATCAAACCCACTAAAATTAATATCAATAATTGTCTTACCATTTACTACTTATGGTTAGATACCTGTCGTAGTGCCCTTAGCGCATGGCAAGTAATTTCTTCAGCGTTCGAAAATATTGACTGAAACGTTTATACCATTCATACATCTGAGTTTCTTCGTCTCTTCTCTTATGTCTCGGAGGGAGATGTAGGAGAACATGCCACATGCTCACTAAACATAAAAAAGAGAAATTGCATATCACATTATTAGCTTATAGAAAGCAATGCAAAATAGTCGTGAATATTTAAGGATAGAAATATGCTAAATGCAAGTTTTTGTAACTTAGGTAATTAAGGCAAGGAGAGCTAGCTTAATTCCAGGTAACCGTTCACCAACCACCACTTGCTAATGAGCACAGGGTTTAGGCTAAAGTATGTAAGATAGAAAAGAACAGACATAGAAAGAAGTGAGACAGGAATAGTGACTTGTCTTCCAAGTAGCACAGGAAATTGAAGAATCACACAAAGCAAGCATAAAGTTAAAGTGAGAAGGAATCACTGGGGTTTTCCAAACGCGTCATGTGCACGCTATGAGGCCAAAAGTTGGCACAATTTATTCTCATAACTTGTGAGGTGATGCTAACTAAGAACCAATAAGAGATACTGTTACATTTTAAGGCCCGAAAGTTGGCGTCACCCAGGATCAGTATTCAAGTCACGGCAGATCTCTTATGTGGTTACTCTATAACTATCTTGTGTTCACGTCACGTTGTGTTGCGCACGTCCACGAGCTCAAGTGGTGGGGGAGCGATGTGCAGATGTTAGATTAGGCTCCTGATTAATGCTTTAAGTTGGGGGATGGTATTTATTGATAACTCATTTTATAACGAAACAAGCTAGCCGTCCGTTAAATCTATGATACAATACATTTAAGTTGTAAGGGAAATGCAGTGTTTTTAATGTTAGCGTCACCCACAAACCCCTGAGATAATTTTAATTAGGCAATCAGGAGTGGAATCTTCATCAACGCCGGAGCTGGAACGAAACACCGACAGAGATTTGTTTAACAAAACACAACACTTTATTTCCGAAAAATTGCCTGATTTAAAAGGCTTATCGTGATAACGCTTAAGTCGTGATAACCCTTAAAGTACTTTTATTACTTTTGCTAAATTACTCCGATGTCGACCTTATGAAATGCTTAAACTACAAAAACCAGTTGCCAAGCAGACAACAATCAATAATAGCATGAAAAACAAAACAAAGTGTCCAAAGCACCAACTAAAAAAAAAATCACTACTTTCGTATACATTAAGCAGAAAATAAACGATTCTGGTGACTTTTTGAATCTATGGTTATATGTAGATCTTTTTAAAACACACTTTAAAATATATTTTTATATGCCATAAGCCATTTAAGATATCCGTTATGAATGCTTTGATTTTTACTTTCTCTACACGTACTATGCACATAGTGTATAGAGAAGGTATTGTATTCCACATTAAAATGGATAGAGATATTGCACCGGAAATACATGTTTCGGGACTCCCTGAATACAGAAAAAGCATTTTTAGTAAAATGCCCGTGTGTGTGTGTCTGTGGGCATCATAGCTCAAAAACGAAAAGTCCCTTGATATTTAAGTTCAGAATCTTATAAGGATGCGACACGAACATTTCCAAAGAAAATTTTCTACACGCAACTACCCTTTACATGGAAAACATTTCAATAATTTTGGTTTTCTCAAAAATGACTCTAAAGATTTTCATTAAATCTCATATGTTTAAGATATTTAAATGACAAATAAGATGTACATCTTGGGAATAGCCTCTGAAGACCTCTATATTCTGGATAAATTTTTCTGAATTTTGCGTAACTGTTAAACCGTAAGAGATAGACAAAAACGTACTACACAAAAATATAGATCTCCCTAAGACACACAATTTATGTCATATACATTTTTTTCGTGGGGTTGAGAGTTTTCGAGATATTTCTTGTTATTGGTTTCAGTTTTAAAATAAACTTTTCTCATACGGGAACTTGTCAACTCCAGGCCAAGCAAAGAAACGGGTTTTAATCCCATAGCAACCATACTTCAAAACATTTGACTGTCGATTTAGCTAGTATATTCCCTTTTTTCGCTTCTTAAGTTCTCCGGTTTCCTCCGCCACTCATATCACCAATTGCTCTATCATCCTTTTATTTCATATCATGCTCTTTCTCATGCTCATGTTTGGTTATTGGCCGACCATCGCTCCAGGTTCTGCATTCCCATTGGCTCCACGGCAGGCTTTTGACCCGCTTGTCAGTTCTACATACGGGGGGCGGCTACATATACTTTTTGCCGAGTTAATTGTTTCCAAGAAATTCCTGACTATTGGTTTAAATTTTAAAATACTTAAAATATTTCTCAAACAGGAATTGCTCTTTTATTTTACCTCGTTTTTATAGATTACTGCCCTAACCTAATTGGTCATATCGCACGATGAATGAAATCAGTGTAATGAAGCTCAAATAAACTCGCAGTTCCTGGAGCTTAAAGTTACTCGACATTCGTTTTCACAGGCTAATAGAAAACTCCGAAAAGAGATTTATCCGGGTAACTCACCCTAAGCGAGATTCGAACTCGCGACTTTTTGAATGTGACTGACCACCTCTCACTACTGCGGAGGGCACCTCTCCATTGTTTTGCCCCTGACCAAGAACTGAATGTCAATTAATTCACATAGCATCCAGGTTATTAAAATTTTCATTATTGCTTTACAATAGTGTATTAAGTAATAAAGTATCTCTGCTAATGGATAAGTGAAGAATTGAGTGCCATAGCCGGGATTTGAAACACGGACTCCCGGTCTCTAGCCGGTCACTCTAACCACTGAACTATCGGCTAGAGACCGGGAAACCTGTCGTTCAAATTCCAACTATGCCATTGCATTTTTTACTTTCTCTGCACGTACTATCTACATAGTGTATAGAGAAGGTTTTGTAATGCACCCAAAAAATTTCATACCGAGATTTCACCGGAAATACATGTTTTAGGGTCCCATGAGCACGATAACTCAAAAGCTCAAACTTGGTATTTAAGTTTAGTATCTTCCAGGGATGCCACACGAAGATTTTGTGAAAAATCCCCCCAACCCTTTACATGGAACTTTTTCGAAAATTTTGATTTCCTCAAAAATAGCTCTAACGATTTTGATTAAAATGCCATATATTAAAGATATTTACCTGACAAATAAAATGTATATCTTCAATTTTCTGGGAATAGCCTCTGGACGAATTTTACGGAATTTTGCAAAACTGCTAAATCGTAAGAAATGGAGAAAAACTTACCACAAAAAAAAATATAGAGCATTTTCAAACACACAAGTTATATTGCATGCATATTTTTCGCGGAGTGTTGATCGTTTTTTTTTTTTTTTTTTTTTTTTAGATATTCCTTGTTTTTGGTTTCAGCTTTAAAAAACTTTCTTTTCTCGTATAGGAATTTGTCAGCTCGTGTCCATACAAACAAAGGAGGTTCAGTCACATGGCAACCAGCTTTTGACTATCACTTTAACCTATAGTACTCCCTTATTTCGCTTCGACTTACAAGGAAGCAAGTAATAAGACAATTTCTACTAATTCTTTCTCGATTAGCATGAAGTAAATAGAAGCATAAGGTTTTTAACAATAATTAGTTGCAGAGAGGTGGAGAAAGTCATATGAATGGAACACATCAGATTTTTCAGTCTGGCTCTAACTATCCCGCTCCTGTCCAACACACGACTTATGTGGGGGGAAAAAAAATTAAATTTATATTTCTGTTAAGTTTTTCTTGACTAGTACGGTGTAGATAAAAGAATAATGTTTTGTAAGAATGCTTCACAAGACAATAGGAAATAAAACCATTTCTGCTAATGTTTATATGGAGTAACATGAGGGGAATAGAAGAATAACTTTTTGCAAAACTAGTTATTGAGGAATAGGAGAGAAAGTTATGTGAACGTAACGTATAAGATTTCTCTCCAAGGGCCATGAAATTGTCTCTTAGAGGGCTGGCAGAGAAAAAGGTGATGGTGCACTGCGTCACTCGCAGACTGATGGATTTAGATCGAATTGAATCCATTGTTGCGTATATCAACACGGTATCAGTAATAGTGCAGAAGCGCTAGTTGCGGAAGCAGCTTCATGTACTGCAAAATTAGGATTTTGCTTTTAATAATTACTATTTGCTGCGGAAGGTAAGCTTTTACCATGATGAGAGGTTAAAGGGCACATAAGGGATCGGGACACTTCGCGCACCTTCCTAGCTGGCGCGGCTAAAGGCCAAAGATGCGGAGCAACGACAGTGCGTAGCCTAGGGATCTGTAAAGCTAAATCCCAAAAAAAAAATAAAATATAAACGGCGTATTATTTATAGACGTTGTTATACTACAGTGGTTCCCAGCGTCCCATTCTAAATTGGGTGTGAAAGACCGCTTAATTTTTCTCAGAGGCCTCTCTTTCAGGCTTGAGGTTCGTTTACGACACAGGACCAACGGCTTTACTTCCCTTCCGAAGGAAGCCATGCTAAGGATTTTTACACCTGAAAAAATGCATCGTCCTCCGCCGGGTTTGAACCCGCGACCTTGGGTATGCTAAATCCAAATGAAACACGTGTAGCCGTAATTTGCATTAGGCCTAAACTTATTCGAATTAACATTGAATCATAGATAGGCAACATCGAATTGCCGCTATAATGCTGCATTCACAATTAGACGCAAGCGCAGACGTAACGTAGCACAAGCGCAGACGCAAGGAGACATCATTCACAATTAGATGCAAGCGCAGACGTAACGTAGCACAAGCGCAGACGCAAGGAGACATCATTCACAATGCAATCGTAAGCGCAACGCAGGAAGTTGGCACGGGTTTCTAGATCCACAAGTTACATGCGAATATCTTCCAAGCGCTCCACAAGCTACAAACTGAAACATACCCAACAATACCACATAAGAAAATTTCACTCATATGCTACAAATAAATATGTTATAAAATTACATACTAACAACTGACGCTCGCGGCAGTGATGTCACAATAATTGCTCATTCAAAATTATTGAAAATAGGACAAGCATAGAGACTTCAGAAAGTGATGAAGCTACACATTTAATGAACTAGGAATTATCTCTCTGCTTCTTATATTTATGAGAACGAAGAAATGTAGACGCAGATGATGGTTACATCCATTAAATCAAAGAAGGATTCGCAAGGAGATTATCATAACCTCTTGAGGGAAATTAAAGATGGCGCGGCACTGCACGGCCAAATAGAAGAACGTGCATGTACAGTAGGCATGTAAAGTCTTGCAGAGCGATCGTCTGCTAGTGAATTCGTAGGCAATACATAGAGAAAAGGAGCAGAATTCCTCCTCTTTGCATGCAATGCAAAGATAAAGTTTGGAGTTTACAAACTCTTGCGTTGCATTGCGTTGCGTTGCATCTTGCGTGCTTCTATGTGAATGCTTACATTAAATAATATGAGTCCAAACTCTTGCGCCTGCATTTCATTGTGAATGTAGCTTTAAGTGACAATCATAACAGGCGGTGCAGTAATTGGTAATGGTGTTGCTTTGCTAACAAACATGGGGCAGGTGGTTGGGTAAAATGACTTCTTCCAAGCAACATCGTCTACCTGACATATTCCTTGCTCCTTGAGGATAACGCTGGATTAAGAATCACCAGAATCCCCTAGTTTTTAACTAGTACCTCGAGGTTCTTGACTGAAACCATCCATTCTTACACAACCTAAGGCATCTAATTTTTGTTAATCCAGATAATACCTATCAATTGACATTTATATGAACATTTCGTTGTAAGGATAAATAAAGCGATAGTAAAAAATCTTATGTGTTACACTCACATCGCATTCTCTAACTACTCTACAAACAAGCCTCGTACAAAAGATAATTCTTCTTTCAACACCACGCTAATCGATATAAACATTAGCAGAATTGTATTACTAAGTTCCTTATAAGTAGACTGAAACTAAGGGAATGCACTAGGCTAAAGTGATAGTCAAATGTTCTAAAAGCTGTCGTTATGAGATTTTCATTGCAAATCGCTTATTTGCCTGGCCAGGAGTAGAACAAAAGAAAAACTGACACTCCCGTCTGAGAAAAGCGTAAGTACTTCACAACTGAAGCTAATAATAAGTAATATCTCGAAAACGGTAAGCTTCACGAAAGAAATGTAAATGACATAACTTGTGTACTATAACAAGACCTACATTTTTTGTAAAGTAAGTTTTTGTCTATTTCTTACGGTTTACTAATTATGCCAAATTAAGCAAAATTCATCCACAATAAACAGGTGTTTAGAAACTATTCCCAGAAAGTTCAAGATATACATTTTATTTGAGTTAGAAATTGCTTTAATATGTGGTATTTTAATCAAATTCGTTAGAGCTATTTTTAAGAAAAACAAATTTTCGAAACTTTTTCTATGTAAAGGTTAGTTAGGGGTGGTTTTTTTTTCTTCAAAATCTTCGTGTCGCATCCTTGGAAGATACCAAACTTAAATACCAAGTCTTTTCGTTTTTGAGCTATGCTGTCCACAGAATGACAGACACACACACACACACACACACACACACAAACCTGTTTCTGAAAATGTTTTTTTTTTTGGGCTCAGGGGGTCCTAAAACATATATTTCCGGTGAAATCACGACATGAAATTTTGGGTGGAATACAATACTTCTCTATCCCTATGTACATTGTACATACGGGGCTAGAGAAAGTAAAAATTTAAACAGCGTGTGACGGCTTTGAAAGGTCATTACAACTTGCCAGTTAAAAGAAATCCGAAGTGTTATTTTCGCAATAACCTCTACCCATTCTTTAAAATCTGTTATGCTCCATTTACATGGCTTTCTCTAACCGTTCTACAAACAATTGTTACAAAAAATAATCTTTTATCTGATTCATGCTATTAAAGGTAAATATTAACAGAAAGCATTTCATTATTTAGTTTCTTATGCTTTGGAGCGAAATAAGTGAACGCAACAGGCTAAAGGGATAGTCAAATCTTTTAAAAGCTGTCGGAGATTGTCATTGAAATCTGGCTCTCCTTCACAGTTTGGAAAACACTAAAGAGGTATGAAAAGGTTGAGGACTTCTTGTGTGAGAAAATTCAAGTATTTCAAAACTGAAACCAATAACGGAGAATATTTCGGAAATGTTTGGAAAACACTAAAGAGGTATGAAAAGGTTGAGGACTTCTTGTGTGAGAAAATTCAAGTATTTCAAAACTGAAACCAATAACGGAGAATATTTCGGAAATGTTATCTCTTTGTATAAGGCATAAATTGTGTTTTAACTAGTTTTACATTTTTTGTGTGGTGGCTTTTTGTCTATCTCTTATGGTTTACTAGTTATGCAGAATGAAGAAAATTCTTTATTCAGAATGAATAAAACTTCAGAAGCTATTCCAAAAAAATTAAGATATGCATTTATTTGCCATATAATTATCTGCAATGCCTGCGTTTTAATAAAAATCGTTAGCTATTTTGGAGGACATAAAAATGTTCGACATTTTTTGCATGCGTAGGCTTTTGGGGGATTTTCTTGAAAAATCTTCGTGCAGCATTCTTGGAAGACGGTTAATTTAGATACCAAGTTTGGTACTTAACTTACTTTTCGTTTTTGAGATATCGTGTTCACAGACAACACACATACACGGACCTTTTTCTAAAAATATTTTGGACTGTGGGGACCTCAAAACATATCTTTCCGTGTAATCTCGACATCGAATGTTTGGGTGTGATATCTTGTCTACCTCCTATGTACATAGTATGTGTAGAGAAAACAAGAAGCATATATTTCTATCTACTTCACGTAATCCAGATAAATATTTGCACTAATGTACACAAAAAGGGATAAGGGAATTCAATAAGCTCATATAGTAAAATATTTTAAGAACTGGTTGCTATGTGATGAGTTAAATTCTATACTCCTTGCTTGACCAGAAGAAATGGAAATGAAAACGACATCTCACTTGACGTAAGTAAAGTAATTGAAATCAATAATGAGCAATATTTCGTAAATGGTCAACTCCACATTAAAATATTTAACGTAAAATGTCCGTTTGAACGACGTCTGCATTTTTATGTAGTGAGAATAAAATTTACACTTTACCAGTTACCTATACTCAAGTCATCCTGAATAAAGAAAACTGTAGAGCCTATTCTCAGAAAATTCAAAATATAGAGGAGGCCAGGGCAAAGTGGACACCTTAAGAGATTAGTGTACCTAGTTTGCACATAGCTCAATTTTGTGACCTAAGATTTTGCTATAATAAAGAGCTCACTTTAATGTATTAGCTTTTAAAGTCTGGAAATGCTGTAATTAAATTTTAGTTGTTTACTACAAAGTTTTAGAATTGTTGCACAATGTTCACTTTACCCAGGTACACTGGGTAAAGTGGCCCCCTTATATAATTTTGTTCTCATTACTAACTATTCGCCTAATATAAAATGAATGAAGGGAATAAGATAATATAAATTTACTAAATGACATCATCTTTGTTTACCTCAAAAATAATATAATTAAAATAATAAATGGCAGAATATATTGTGTTATTATATAAAAATGGCTCTAAGATTTACTGTTTGTTTATTATAATGTCTTTCTAAAACAGAAATCACATGTAAACACATCACAATCCCGTAGTCTTGTTGAAAGGATGAGTCAGTTGTTTCCTTTCGGGTAATTGAAAAGCTGGTTGACGCAGATCTTTCCTAGTCAACCCACAGAACATGCTTTCCAGTTTACTAACTCTTGTTCTTGTTCATTAGTAAATACAGAACCTTCGAATGCATGCAAGTTTAAACGCTCTTCAATGTTGTTCTGGGCACCGCACAAACTTTGCTTGCTCTTTTACAGTTCATTGACCTATTACCAACTACAGAAATGACTGCCCGCATTTTAGAGGGACTCCAGCTTTGCTGTATTGTCGTTCGCAGTTTCGTTCTAGGCATTAAGAAATTTCTAAAAAAAAAAAAAAACATCGACAAAATAAATATTTAAAAATTAACATCTTTGCGGGTAATTTGACCGCTATACCCGATATACATTTTAAATATAAAAATCGTTAAAAAGAGAGCAAAGACTTTTTCAAAGCGAACACTAACTAAAGCCCCGCCGCTGAACCCTTATACTTGACAGTTAGGAGTTAAGTTGGTACATCCACAGAAAACAGATGAAAAGCTTTACCCGTTTGACTTTCTGAACCAATCACAAAGCCGGTCGGTCAGACAATGGAAACGCATCTAAATGCCGTACCGTTGCAATATCTGTTATTTCCAACCACGTGCTCAGTTTGTGAACTCCTAACACGTGCGTTGAGCTGTTGTGTACAAGATACGTATTATCCGTTGTTATTTATATTTGTTGATAGTGTTGTTGGTGTTTGTTTGTACGTGAGGGAACATACCAAGACTTTCACAATTACAGAGGTGGATAGACTTTTGCTGGAAGGTGTGGCGAGAGTGGACGCCGCTTATGGAGGAAGAAAGTGAATCATGTTCACACAATAATACAAAAAGCACAGGAATTAGACGGAATCATCATTGAATGAGAACCATTAAAGATATGTCTTGGTGACGACGACGATGTTGATGATCCTTTCCAGAATGATGACGACGGAGACTTGGACGGAGACATTAAAATTATAAACTGGTGAAAGGCATTTTGTCATACCTTTCTCTCATTGTAACGAGCTATTTTGCATTAATCTGTTCTATATTGTCGTAAATACCTAATGTATGCTACATGCGTTACAGTATCGCTGTTTATTTCAGTTAACATCAATAATAACGAATTAGTTTCATTATTCATCGGCATTCATTTATTATGTACACTGTTTATACTCGTCGTTACACACGATAGACACATTTGTTGTTGTTTACTAGTTACTCTGGCAACGCCGCAAAGGCAGCATAGCCAACCTTACGCGAAACTACCCGAACTGTCCACTCAAAAATTCGATACCGAGATTTCACCGGAAATATGTGTTTTAGGGTCCCCTGTAACCAAAAAGAAAGCATTTTCAGAAAAAGATCAGTGTGTGTGTCCGTGTGTCTGTGTGAACACGATAACTCAAAAACGAAAACTCGGTAAAATACCAAACTGGATATTTAAGTTTAGTATCTTCCAGGGATGCGACACAAAGATTTTGAGAGAAATCCCCCCTCCCCAAACTACCCTTTACATGCAACCCTTTTGGAAATTTTTTATTTTCTCAGAAATGGCTCTAACGATTTTGATATAATATGACATATTAAAGATATTTACGTGACAAATAAAATGCATATCTTGAATTTTCTGGGAATAGCCTCTGAAGACTACTTTATCATGGATGAATTTTACGGAAATTTGCATAACTATTAAACCGTAAGAAGTGGAGAAAAACTTACCACACAGAAAATGTAGACCACACTAAAACACACAATTTATGTTACATGCATTTTTTTCGTAGAGTTGGTCGTTTTTGAGATATTCCCTGTTTTTCGTTTCAGCTTTAAAAAAAACCGTTTCTCACAGAGGATTTTGTAAATTCCTATCCTTACTAACAAAGGAACTTCAGTCACATAGCAACCAGCTTTTGACTATCACTTTAACCTATGGTATTCCCTTATTTCGCTTCTACTTACAAGGAAGCAAGTAATAAGACTATTTCTGCCTTATTTTTTTTTTTCCTTGATTAGCATGAAGTAATAAATGCATAAGCTTTTTAACAATAATTTGCTGCAGAGATGTACAGAAAGTCATGTGAATGGGTCGCATCAGGTTTTTATTTTAAAGCCTTAAGAATGGCTATTTACAGATAAAATACTTTATAATTGTAAAAAAGGTTAGACAAATGCTACCATTTTTCGTTATCTATAGCTACATTTATTGATGAGATGTGTGACCGGTACATTTCTGAGTGGGACTCCACACGCTACCACCATTGATATGATGTGAGAGTGTTAGCAACGGGTGGCCAAATCTGGACCGCGGAGAAAGAGTGGGTCCCTAACATAGTCCAAGCACTTCTTCATTTCAATGCGACGAGCGCATCCTAGTTTTGACCGAACACCCTTGGTCCCATAGACGACTCTAACGCCCTGCGTCACCAAGAGCTGTATTACCAAAGCGCATTCACCACCATGGAATGGCGTAACCCCCGCAGTCTTCGCCGACTCTTAAGCTATGGAAGAGACCGGGTGGAATGAAATCAAGCGACAGGAAGTTCGGAGAAATGAAGAAACTTCGTCAGCATTTCTAGTGACTCAGGCAGGTCGGCCATGGTAATCGAATTCACGACCTCTCAAATGCTAATCCCTGACGAAAAACCTGAGCCACCTGAGAAGTATGTTCATGTCTCTTATGATTTACCTGAGATCAACAGTATACAGCAACACAAATACAGAAATTGGCTCTTTTATTGCAAAGGAATTCCCACATTTCATTGATCCTATTTGAACGGCGAACGTATTTTTTGACGTAAAGATGCTCGCTAATGAGCTCTGATATTCGATATTACATTTAATTAAGTTAGTTCTGTGGTCGCAAATCTCCGAAATAGCACAATGTCCCTCTACGTTGGATTAATTTCCTTCCTTGTACAATCCTTGTTTAATTTCCTACAGGAAGACGAACTTGCGTCAACAGAGTGAGACTGCGCGTGAATACTGGTCTGCGCCCATCTGGAATCTCTATCTCTCTCCCTCGCTTTTAGGTAAGCAAAATCTAATACGTACCAAGAATATGTTAATTTCCCTCCCTACTACAGTTTACAAAGTATCCCTTAGGTAACAGACTGTGTGTGTGACTGTGTGTGTGTGTGTGTGTGTATGTGTATGAGTATGTAAGTGTGTCTATGTGTATGTGTATATGGTTGTGTTCGTGTGTATGAGTATGTAAGAGTGTCTGTGTGTATGTGTATATGGTAGTGTTTGTGTGTCTGTATGTGTATGTGTATATGGTTGTGATTGTGTGTATTAGTATGTAAGTGTGTCTGTGTGTATGTGTATATGGTTGTGTTTGTGTGCATGAGTATGTAAGTGTGTCCGTGTGTGTGTATATGGCTGTGTTTGTGTGTATGAGTATGTGTGTGTGTCTGTATGTGCATGAGTATGTAAGTGTGTCTATGTGTATGAGTGTATGGTTGTGTTTGTGTGTATGAGTATGTAAGTGTGTCTGTGTGTGCATGAGTGTATGGTTGTGTTTGTGTGTATAAGTATGAAAGTGTGTCTGTATGTGCATGAGTATGTAAATGTGTCTATGTGTATGAGTGTATGGTTGTGTTCGTGGGTATGAGTATGTAAGAGTGTCTGTGTGTATGTGTATATGGTTGTGTTTGTGTGTATGAGTATGTAAATTTGTCTGTATGTGTATATGGTTGTGTTTGTGTGTATGAGTATGTAAGTGTGTCTGTGTGTATGTGTATATGGCTGTTTGTGTGTATGAGTATGAAAGTGTGTCTGTGTGTATGTGTATATAGTTGTGTTTGTGTGTATGAGTATGTAAGTGTGTCTGTATGTGCATGAGTATGTAAGTGTATCTATGTGTATGAGTGTATGGTTGTGTTTGTGTGTATAAGTATGTAAGTGTCTCTGTGTGTATGTGTATATGGTTGTGTTTGTGTGTACGAGTATGTAAGTGTGTCTGTATGTGCATGAGTGTATGGTTGTGTTTGTGTGTATGAGTATGTAAGTGTGTCTGTATTTGAATGAGTATGTAAGTGTGTCTATGTGTATGAGTGTATGGTTATGTTTGTGTGTATGAGTATGTAAGTGTGTCTGTGTGTATGTGTATATGTTTGTGTTTGTGTGTATGAGTATGTAAGTGTGTCTATGTGTATGTGTATATGGTTGTGTTTGTGTGCATGAGTATGTAAGTGTGCCTATGTGTATGTGTATATGGTTGTGTTTGTGTGTATGAGTATGTAAGTGTGTCTGTGTGTATGTGTATATGGTTGTGTTTGTGTGTATGAGTATGTAAGAGTGTCTGTGTGTGTGCGTATATGGTTGTGTTTGTGTGTATGAGTATGTAAGTGTGTCTGTATGTGTATGAGTATATAAGTGTGTCTGTATGTGCATGAGTATGTAAGTGTGTCTGTATGTGCATGAGAATGTAAGTGTGTCTGTATATGCATGAGTATGTAAGTGTGTCTATGTGTATGAGTGTATGGTTGTGTTTGTGTGTATGCGTATGTAAGTGTGTCTGTATGTGTCTGAGTATGTAAGTGTGTCTATGTGTATGAGTGTATGGTTCTGTTTGTGTGTATGAGTATGTAAGTGTGTCTGTATGTGTATGAGTATGCAAGTGTGTCTGTATGTGCATGAGTATGTAAGTGTGTCTGTATGTGCATGACAATGTAAGTGTGTCTTTGTGTATGAGTGTGTAGTTGTGTTTGTGTGTATGAGTATGTAAGTGTGTCTGTATGTGCATGAGTATGTAAGTGTGTCTATGTGTATAAGTGTATGGTTGTGTTTGTGTGTATGAGTATGTAAGTGTGTCTGTGTGTATGTGCAATATGGTTGTGTTTGTGTGTATGAGAATGTAAGTGTGTCTGTATGTGCATGACTGTATGGTTGTGTTTGTGTGTATGAGTATGTAAGTGTGTCTGTATGTGCATGAGTATGTAAGTGTGTCTATGTGTATGAGTGTATGGTTGTGTTTGGTTGTATGAGTATGTAAGTGTGTCTGTGTGTATGTGTGTATGGTTGTGTTTGTGTGTATGAGTAAGTAAGTGTGTCTATGTGTATGTGTATATGGTTGTGTTTGTGTGTATGAGTATGTAAGTGTGTCTGTGTGTATGTGTATATGGTTGTGTTTGTGTGTATGAGTATGTAAGAGTGTCTGTGAGTATGTGTATATGGTTGTGTTTGTGTGTGTATGAGTATGTAAGTGTGTCTGTATGTGCATGAGTATGTAAGTGTGTCTGTATGTTCATGAGTATGTAAGTGTGTCTATATGTGTATGAGTATGTAAGTGTGTCTGTATGTGCATGAGTATGTAAGTGTGTCTGTATGTTGATGAGTATGTAAGTGTGTGTATGTGCATGAGTATGTAAGAGTGTCTGTATGTTCATGAGTATGTAAGTGTGTCTGTATGTGCATGAGTATGTAAGTGTGTCTATGTGTATGAGTATATGGTTGTGTTTGTGTGTATGAGTATGTAAGAGTGTCTGTATGTGTATGTGTATATGGTTGTGTTTGTGTGTATGAGTATGTAAGTAGTCTGTATGTGCATGAGTATGTAAGTGTGTCTATGTGTATGAATGTATGGTTGTGTTTGTGTGTATGAGTGTGTAAGTGTGTCTGTGTGTATGTGTATATGGTTGTGTTTATGTGTATGAGTATGTAAGTCTGTCTATGTGTATGTGTATATGGTTGTGTTTGTGTGTATGATTATATAAGTGTGTATGTGTCTATGAGTGTATATTTGTGTGTCTATGTGTCGGAATGTGTTTCTGCGTATGAGTACATGAATATGTCTGTGTTTCTATGTGTATGAGTATATGGTTGTGTTTGTGTGTATGAGTATGTAAGCGTGTCTGTATGTGTATGTGTATATGGTTGTGTTTGTATGTATGAGTATGTAAGTGTGTCTGTATGTGCATGAGTATGTAAGTGTGTCTATGTGTTTGAATGTATGGTTGTGTTTGTGTGCATGAGTGTGTAAGTGTGTCTGTGTGTATGTGTATATGGTTGTGTTTGTGTGTATGAGTATGTAAGTGTGTCTATGTGTATGTGTATATGGTTGTGTTTGTGTGTATGAGTATGTAAGTGTGTATGTGTCTATGAGTGTATATTTGTGTGTCTATGTGTCGGTATGTGTTTCTGCGTATGAGTACATGAATATGTCTGTGTGTCTATGTGTATGTGCATATGGTTGTGTTTGTGTGTATGAGTATGTAAGTGTGTCTGTATGTGTATGTTTATATGGTTGTGTTTGTGTGTATGAGTATGTAAGTGTGTCTGTATGTGCATGAGTATGTAAGTGTGTCTATGTGTATGAGTGTATGGTTGTGTTTGTGTGTATGAGTATGTAAGTGTGTCTATGTGTATGTGTATATGGTTGTGTTTGTGTGTATGAGTATGTAAGAGTGTCTGTGTGTATGTGTATACTGTTGTGTTTGTGTGTATGAGTATGTAAGAGTGTCTGTGTGTATGTGTATATGCTTGTGTTAGTGTGTATGAGTATGTAAGAGTGTCTGTGTGTATGTGTATATGGCTGTGTTTGTGTGTATGGGTATGTAAGTGTGTCTATGTGTATGTGTATATGGTTGTGCTTGTGTGTATGAGTATGTAATTGTGTCTGTGTATATGTGTATATGGTTGTGTTTGTGTGTATGAGTATGTAAGAGTGTCTGTGTGTATGTGTATATGGTTGTGTTTGTGTGTATGAGTATGTAAGAGTGTCTGTGTGTATGTGTATATGGTTGTGTTTGTGTGTATGAGTGTGTAAGAGTGTCAGTGAGTATGTGTATATGGTTGTCTTTGTGTGTGTATGAGAATGTAAGTGTGTCTGTATGTTCATGAGTATGTAAGTGTGTGTCTATATGTGTATGAGTATGTAAGTGTGTCTGTATGTGCATGACTTTGTAAGTGTGTCTGTATGTTCATGAGTATGTAAGTGTGTCTGTATGTGCATGAGTATGTAAGAGTGTCTGTATGTTCATGAGTATGTAAGTGTGTCTATATGTTCTTGAGTATGTAAGTGTGTCTGTATGTGCATGAGTATGTAAGTGTGTCTATGTGTATGAGTATATGGTTGTGTTTGTGTGTATGAGTATGTAAATGTTTCTGTGTGTATGAGTGTATATTTGTGTGTCTATGGGTCGGTATGTGTTTCTGCCTATGAGTATATGAATATGTCTGTGTGTCTGTGTGTATGTACATATGGTTGTGTTTGTGTGTATAAGTATGTAAGTGTGTCTGTGCCTATGAGTGTATATTTGTGTGTCTATGGGTCGGTATGTGTTTCTGCGTATGAGTATATGAATATGTCTGTGTGTCTATGTGTATGTGCATATGGTTGTGTTTGTGTGTATGAGTATGTAAGCGTGTCTGAGTGTATGACAGTTTATGAATGAATGTGTGTGCCTGAATGTGTCTCGTGAGTATGAGTTTAGGAGTGTGTCTGTATATGTGTATCTGTTTGTATAAGTGCTTTTGTATCTGGATGTAGGACAGAGTGGGCCACGCCTGAGTTTGGATCCATACATCACACATTTTCTTCGACGTTACAAGATCTTTTAATGTGTTACTAGGGCGATATTGCCCAGTGCAGTCTGTTCCCCTCAATATACATTTTACAGGAAATTCTGCTGCCAGACTAGATCGCATATATATTCCGGAAATCTTAAAAAATAAGATCCAAGCGGTGGAATATCTACCTGTAGCATTTAGTGATCATGAGGCGGTTAGTCTACATATAGCATTAAATTTGTACTTCATTTCACAGGGACGCTCATATTGGACAATAAATAGTAATTTATTGAATGCTTGTGATGTGAACGCCAAATTTGAAATAGCGTGGATTAATTGGAAACTGCGTTTAAAATCTTACCAAAATTACGCAGAATGGTGGGAGTGCCTAGTTAAGCCCAAAATTAAAATCTTTTTTAAACAGTATTCGTATGAAAAGCGAAAAGATGATGATCAATTGGCACATTTTTATTTTTGCTGCATACGCGAATTGCAAACCAATTATAAACCAACGGCAGCAAGAGGCATCAGATTAGGCCAACTCAAAGCTAAAATCCTCACCATTTATCGTGAAAGAATTGAAGGACTCAAACTTAGAAGTGGGGATAAAAATATAATTGCAAATGAGAGGATAAGTTTATATCATCTCATGAAATTGCATAAGAGACGTAAGAGGAATCTGATTTTAAAAGTATATACAGATGGGCGTGTGGCAACGTCACAGAGAGAAATTAGTAATGCCTTCTTTAGTCACTATTCTACTTTGTTCAGTAAGCCAAGTAGAGAAGAGATTTCATCAGACAACTTGAATCTGAAATCTCTGCCTAGAGTAACTTTGGAAGAGAATAGTAGTGCCTTGGAGCAGTCTATTTCAAATACTGAATTGCTTGAAGCATTGATACAAGGAAAAACGCCAAAACTTCAGGATGCGATGGCATTCCGCATGAATTCTACAAATATTTTTGTAATGTTATTGGGGATGATTTAGTCAATATTTTCAATTGTATATTACAAACTAAACAACTGACTGTGTCACAAAGGAAGGGTGTTATTGTGCTGATAAGTAAGCAACGCGACAATTATCAAGTTACAAATTGCAGACCCATTTCATTGTTAAATTATGATTATAAATTATTAGCGAGGATATTAGCTAACCGAATAAGACACTTGCTAAGTAGATTAATTCATCCAGCTAAGCATACGGCCTATATATGACCTTTCGTGTTCTTTACGTGATGCTGTGGCATATTGTGGTTATAGTGGGAAACAAGCAGCTATCGCTTCTCTAGACTTTAAGAATGCCTTTGACACATTATACCATCGATACCTGTGTCAGGTTTTGAAGTGGCATGGATTTAGTGATCATTTTATTACTTTTATTGAATGTTTGTATAATGGCATCACCTCAAGCTTACAGATTAATGGGTTTCTAACTGAAGATATACAAATTAAACGTTCTATTCGTCAAGGTTGTCCAGCTTCGGTGATTATGTTTTCTTTATCCATAAATCCTTTAATATATCAACTATATGATAAGATACATGGTATAAATCTGAGAGGATATAAATTTGCAATTTCAGCTTATGCACATGATGTTAGTGTTATTCTATCCACTGATTCAGATGTTACTAATATGGCAACTATTATTGACAAATTTGGAAAAGTATCTGGACTAAAAGTTAATGAGGATAAATCTTGTATATTAGCAATAGGTCCTTGGAGAGTACCACCTGAAATACCACCTTTAAAGACTGTGAAAAAGCTTAAAATATTGGGAATAATTTATACTGCATATGTAAATGAAATGAAGTCTATAAATTGGGCTCCTATAGTACAGCAAATAAAATCCAGCTGTAAAGACATGTATCATCGGCAACTTTGTTTGTATGAAAGAATGTGGGCCCTACATGTATATGTAAGCTATGGTATACAACATAAATACTTCCCATTACGAAGCAACATCATCGTCAAATTACCGCAGTTGTTAGTTGGTATATTTGGCAGGGAAATATATTCAAAGTGCCTGTAACAGCATTTTATCTTCAAGCGCGAGAAGGTGGTATTGGTCTTTGGTACATAGAAATGAAATGCAAAACGCGTTTTAGCAGTCGAAATAATAAATTACAAAATAGTGATGGTGTATTTTCTAGTAAGGGGTTACAACACTGGATTGATGTTGTAGGAATAGATAATCCAGTAGACATTAGAAGAATACCTGCAACTTTAAATTACATGCGCCTTTATATTCAAGAAAGAAATTATCTACCTCCTGAACAATGCTGTACATCGAAGACAACCTATCGTATGCTCATGCTTTACTGTAATGCACCTTAGATGAGAATAATGAAGGTTTTGCCTCTGGACACTCATTTTTCGCATTTATTTCACAATATCTCCTTGAAACATCTTCTAGCTAAAATCAGATCCTTATGGTTTCAAGTTGTACATGATATCCTACCCACTCGTAGTAGATTACATAAAATTCATCTATCTGATTCTAGTAAGTGACCGAAATGCAACAGATAAGACACAGTAAAACATAGGCTGTATAAATGTCCTGCTATACAAGAAATTAAGATCCACTTTATGGATTCCCTGAAGAAACTACGGTTAAATCTCTATAAATGGTGCACTCCAAATATTTTCTTCAACCAGATTTTGTTTCAACTCAGACTTCAAGACAAGTTTACATTGTGGTTAATAGCAAATACAATGTATTATATATTGCAAAAATATGAATACGTGAATTTAATGGAGTATGTAATTTATATGAAAAAAGAGCATGCCAAGCTCTTCTGTAATACTTACTCTGCAAAATCTTACAAATTGTATAAAAACTTTTTTGATTGATCTTAATTCATTAACTGCAATAGAACATAGTAATGTGTTTGTAACCAGTTAAATATATGATATCAAAGTGATGTACATTCCTAGTTTTTATTGTAAGGTATAACAAAATACATAAATATGATATATCCATATGTGCGTATGTCTTCATGTGTGTAGGTGTATGTGTATGTCTTTGTACGTATGGGCGTGTCTGTATGTATGTGTGTATTTTTGTCTGTGTCCTTGTGTGTGTGTGTGTGTGTGTGTGTGACTGGGTCTTTGTGTGCATGAGGTATCTGTGTGTGTGTGTGTGTGTGTGTGTGTGTGTGCGACTGTGTCCTTGTGTGTATATGTCTGTCTTCGCATGTGTGTGTCTGTGTGTCTGTGTGACTGTGTCCTTGTGTGTATATGTCTGCCTTCGCATGTGTGTATGTGTGACTGTGTCCTTGTGCGTATATATCTGTCTTCGCATGTGTGTGTATGTGTGTATGTGTCCTTGTGTGTATATGTCTGCCTTCGCATGTGTGTATGTGTGACTGTGTCCTTGTGCGTATATATCTGTCTTCGCATGTGTGTGTATGTGTGACTGTGTCCTTGTGTGTATATGTCTTCGCATGTGTGTGTCTGTGTGTATGTGTGACTGTGTCCTTGTATGTATATATCTGTCTTCACATGTGTGTGTATGTGTGACTGTGTCCTTGTATGTATATATCTGTCTTAGCATGTGTGTGTCTGTGTGACTGTGTCCTTGTGTGTATATGTCTGTCTTCGCATGTGTGTATGTGTGACTGTGTCCTTGTGTGTGTATATCTTTCTTCGCATGTGTGTGTATGTCTGACTGTGTCCTTGTGTGTATATGTCTGTCTTCGCATGTGTGTGTCAGTGTGTATATGTCTGTCTTCGCATGTGTGTGTATGTGTGACTGTGTTCTTGTGTGTATATGTCTGTCTTCGCATGTGTGTGTATGTGAGTATGTGACCTTGTGTGTATATGTCTGTCTTCGCATGTGTGTGTATGTGTGTATGTGTCCTTGTGTGTATATGTCTGTCTTCGCATGTGTGTGTCTGTGTGACTGTGTCCTTGTGTGTATATATCTGTCTTCGCATGTGTGTGTATGTGTGACTGTGTCCTTGTGTGTATATGTCTTCGCATGTGTGTGTCTGTGTGTATGTGTGACTGTGTCCTTGTATGTATATATCTGTCTTCACATGTGTGTGTATGTGTGACTGTGTCCTTGTATGTATATATCTGTCTTAGCATGTGTGTGTCTGTGTGACTGTGTCCTTGTGTGTATATGTCTGTCTTCGCATGTGTGTGTATGTGTGACTGTGTCCTTGTGTGTGTATATCTTTCTTCGCATGTGTGTGTATGTCTGACTGTGTCCTTGTGTGTATATGTCTGTCTTCGCATGTGTGTGTCAGTGTGTATATGTCTGTCTTCGCATGTGTGTGTATGTGTGACTGTGTTCTTGTGTGTATATGTCTGTCTTCGCATGTGTGTGTATGTGAGTATGTGACCTTGTGTGTATATGTCTGTCTTCGCATGTGTGTGTATGTGTGTATGTGTCCTTGTGTGTATATGTCTGTCTTCGCATGTGTGTGTCTGTGTGACTGTGTCCTTGTGTGTATATATCTGTCTTCGCATGTGTGTGTATGTGTGACTGTGTCCTTGTGTGTATATATCTGTCTTCGCATGTGTGTGTATGTGTGACTGTGTCCTTGTGTGTATATGTCTGTCTTGGCATTTGTGTGTCTGTGTGTATGTGTGACTGTGTCCTTGTGTGTATATGTCTATCTTCGCATGTGTGTGTCTGTGTGACTGTGTCCTTGTGTGTATATATCTGTCTTCGCATTTGTGTGTATGTGTGACTGTGTCCTTGTGTATATATATCTGTCTTCGCATGTGTGTTTATGTGTGACTGTGTCCTTGTGTGTATGTCTGTCTTCGCATGTGTGTGTATGTGTGACTGTGTCCTTGTGTGTATATATCTGTCTTCGCATGTGTGTGTATGTGTGACTGTGTCCTTGTGTGTATATATCTGTCTTTGCAAGTGTGTGTCTGTGTGACTATGTTCTTGTGTGTATATATCTGTCTTCGCATGTGTGCGTCTGTGTGACTGTGTTCTTGTGTGTATATATCTGTCTTCGCATGTGTGTGTCTGTGTGACTGTGTCCTTGTGTGTATATATCTGTCTTCGCATGTGTGTGTCTGTGTGTCTATGTCCTTGTGTGTATATGTCTGTCTTCGCATGTGTGTGTGTGTGTGACTGTGTTCTTGTGTGTATATATCTGTCTTCGCATGTGTGCGTCTGTGTGACTGTGTCCTTGTGTGTATATATCTGTCTTCGCATGTGTGTGTCTGTGTGTCTATGTCCTTGTGTGTATATGTCTGTCTTCGCATGTGTGTGTCTGTGTGACTATGTTCTTGTGTGTATATGTCTGTCTTCGCATGTGTGTGTCTGTGTGACTATGTTCTTGTGTGTATATATCTGTCTTCGCATGTGTGTGTCTGTGTGTCTATGTCCTTGTGTGTATATGTCTGTCTTCGCATGTGTGTGTCTGTGTGACTATGTTCTTGTGTGTATATATCTGTCTTCGCATGTGTGTGTCTGTGTGACTGTGTTCTTGTGTGTATATATCTGTCTTCGCATGTGTGCGTCTGTGTGACTGTGTCCTTGTGTGTATATATCTGTCTTCGCATGTGTGTGTCTGTGTGTCTATGTCCTTGTGTGTATATGTCTGTCTTCGCATGTGTGTGTGTGTGTGTGACTGTGTCCTTGTGTGTGTATATCTATTTTCGCATGTGTGTGTATGTGTGACTGTGTCCTTGTGTGTATATATCTGTCTTCGCATGTGTGTGTCTGTGTGACTGTGTCCTTGTGTGTATATATCTGTTTTCGCATGTGTGTGTCTGTGTGACTGTGGCGTTGTGTGTATATGTGTATGTGTGACTGTGTTCTTGTGTGTATATATCTGTCTTCGCATGTGTGTGTATGTGTGACTGTGGCGTTGTGTGTAAATGTGTATGTGTGACTGTGGCCTTGTGTGTATATGTCTGTCTTCTTATGTGTGTGTATGTGTGACTGTGGCGTTGTGTGTAAATGTGTATGTGTGACTGTGGCCTTGTGTGTATATGTCTGTCTTCGCATGTGTGTGTATGTGTGACTGTGTCCTTGTGTGTATATGTCTGTCTTCGCATGTGTGTGTATGTGTGACTGTGGCCTTGTGTGTATATGTCTGTCTTCTCATGTGTGTGTATGTGTGACTGTGGCCTTGTGTGTATATATCTGTCTTTGCATGTGTGTGTCTGTGTGACTGTGGCCTTGTGTGTATATATCTGTCTTTGCATGTGTGTGTATGTGTGACTGTGGCCTTGTGTGTATATATCTGTCTTCGTATGTGTGTGTATGTGTGACTGTGGCCTTGTGTGTATATATCTGTCTTTGCATGTGTGTGATTGTGTGACTGTGTCCTTGTGTGTATATGTCTGTCTTCGCATGTGTGTGTATGTGTGTCTGTGGCCTTGTGTGTATATATCTGTCTTTGCATGTGTGTGTCTGTGTGACTGTGGCCTTGTGTGTATATATCTGTCTTCGCATGTGTGTGACTGTGGCCTTGTGTGTATATGTCTGTCTTCGCATGTGTGTGTGTATGTGTGACTGTGGCGTTGTGTGTATATGTCTGTCTTCGCATGTGTGACTGTGTCCTTGTGTGTATATATCTGTCTTGGCATGTGTGTGTGTGTGTGACTGTGTCCTTGTGTTTATATGTCTGTCTTCGCATGTGTGTGTCTGTGTGTATGTGTGACTGTGGCCTTGTGTGTATATGTCTGTCTTCGCATGTGTATGTATATGTGACTGTGGCCTTGGGTGTATATGTCTGTCTTCGCATGTGTGTGTCTGTGTGTATGTGAGACTGCGTCCTTGTGTGTATATGTCTGTCTTCGCATGTGAGTGTCAGTATATCAAAATCTGTCAGTGGGGATCGTGGTCAGTAATTTAGGTACACCGCTTTTTATCATCGTTTTTCTTAGTCTATAAAATATAGTCATCCTTCGTTATACGCGATCTCATTTTAAGCGTTTTCGCTTAAAGCGATTTAAAAAATGATGATTTTAACGCTGTAGAAATGACACAAATAGATGTATCTGTTTAAAACTATTATTTTTTCATATTTACCTTGAAATAGCTCATATCATTATCTAATTCACTTTATGTGTTTTTGTCTTACGTGGTAATTCATGAGAAGCAATTGCTTGCCTAATGCGGAGGGACACCTGTATAAATTATTGTTTATTTTAGTAGTAGTACTTGCCAGTTTACTGGAATACTAGCTCCAACCGACGAGATTTCTTCAGAAATAGTTCCATAACAGCTTGAGTGAAATTTTCATGAACATCCTTACGAAGCGTATAAAGTAAGGTTTTTCTATGGACATCATCAAGATAATCTTTCTTGGCCCATTGTAGACCTACAGTGAGAATTCACTCGATTTAAAGTGGAAAGTGACCGTTCAACAGAAGCTGTAGTTGCTGGTACAGTTAGATCTCAGTAGCCCAGATCTCTTTCGTTCATAATTTTCACTAATTTACCAACTGAGTTTCCTTCAAAATCTCTATTTCCAGAAGAGTACAGAACAATAAGCTCGTTCTTCAGAGGTACCGAATCAAAATTTGAGCCATAGGTGTCCAACAATTTTGAGCAATGGTGATCAAAAGAAGACGTTTTGTAATTCTTTAATTTTGAAGAATCAAGGAGAGCAAAGAAATGAAGACTTTCGTAGTCGGAAAAGCTATTTTGTGTTTGATAGAGCTCATTATCCAAAACTTCATAGAATATCCTCCTTAACACAACTTCAGTAACTTTCCTTGGTTCATTGTTCTTCCATTTCTTTTGTGCATGTTTATTTATCACTTGAGTAGAAATGCTTCGCCAAATATTTTGGAACCCTTCTCCTCTTCCTCTAAAGTGTTTTTAGTCTGGATTACTTTTGAATGGCAATATGCAATATCCATAGACTTGATTTGTAGCATGTTGAAGAGAATGTCGGTATGAGTAAATATTGCCGAAAATATTTTGACGAGGAAGACAGTATTCAATCGAGTCAACAAAATAAAGAAAACCTTATGCTTTAACCAATGTCAGGTTCCCAATCAACATTGTTTTCTGGTTCTTTCAGGAATTCAGGGAATAAAATCAGGTTATCGCGTTGCTCTTGTGGAGTGTTGACAAGGCGTGAATTGAAGTTCCAGCGTATTGGAGCCGCTTTTGGTAGCTTTTTTTTCATAAAAGCATGCAAAGTTTCCGTTCTTTTAGTGGAATGAGAAAAGAAATTAGGGAGCCCTAATAGAGTTTGAAAAAGTCTGCACTTATCAATACACATCGCTGCCTGTTGCAGAACCAAATTCAAAATATGACAGTAGCAGTGAACAAATAATGCCCCTGTGGAAATGCCACCTTTACTTTAGATTGCCGACCACCTAATCGACCAGACATTACGAGCGCACCACATGTCTGAGCGACAAATTTCTTACAAATATTCAATTCTTTAAATGTGTAAGTATAGGGTTGTAAAGAGCCTCTGCAGATCTGTCTGCACTGACAACTGTAAAGCCCATGAACCTTTCTTGAACTTCCCCCGATTTGTCCACATAGCGTAAAATGGTAGAGAGTTGGGATTTGTTCACTCCGTCTGAACACTCGTCTAGAAGAATAGCCACAAATTAGCGGATGCAAGTTCTTTTGTTACACAGTTAACCAAGACAACCCTAACAGCTTCGATTAAATTATTCTTAATGGATCACGAAGTGCCCCGGAAGCCTGTATCATTTTTTAAATGAATATTTAAAAGTTGATCATACGTACTGAGTAAATCCAATGTTTCTACGTAGTTACCTCTATTAAAGGAACTTTCTGACCCTCGTGTCCTCTAAAAGCTAATTCCTGCTTCCCTAAGTGACAAACAACATCAATGAGTCTATGCAATACTTATCTGTTCTTTTTTACCATTTCATTATCCTTTGAAAATTGTAATGAGTTCTGAGCATTTAGCTACAGTCTATTCGCCTATTGCCAAAGTTACAGAGAGCGAATGCACAACATATGTGATTTTTTGTTTTCTCATGCTTAATTAATGAACCAGTTAGAGAAACTATATTGTCGAATCCTTCTTGAGACCATATGGTACTGCTTTTGTTGTTACTAAATAGAAGACATGGCCAACAATAAAGTTTGTTTAATTTGGGACAACCAGTTAATCATTTGTAGCTAGAATAATTGCTAATGAGAAATGTCTGTTATACTCTCGTTTTCTGTCTCGACGTTTTGCAATCAGACCTGGTAGTTTGGAGCAGACCTGCTGTTGTTTTTTATTTAAGTTTTTCAGAAGATTCAAAACTCCGAAATCCAGTCTTTAACACATGTTCTACTGCACAGTCACAAGAACCACTAGCTTCAGTAACACTTACATCGGTCATTTTCACAAAAACTTACAAGCAAAACAACATTGATACACACTAGAAAAGATTGTCATTGGCAAAATTTAGCGGTACATTTCGACACCTAACGGCTGGAAGCCTTCTCCCTCGCTTCTCTAGTGGAGAATTTTGAGTGCCGCTACAACTTGCGATGGAGTAGATGCGCGCGCACATCAGTGCTGGCCTTGCCTAGAGAGGAGAATGCTGGGAGTATAGTTATTGTTTTAACTTGCGATGAGACAAATGTGTACGCACAAACTTGCATTTATTTCGTGTTTAGTTGAAGGGACATACAAAAATTCTGATTATGTTGTACGTTTATTGAGATTCGTTTTGAACCCTCTCAAGTTTAATACACCGGCGGTGTATGCGGTGTATAGGCGAATTCGCCGCTGATATCTGTGTCTGGGTGTATGAGTTTATGGGTGTGTCTGTATGTCTGTATGCGTCTATGTGTGAATGTGTGTATGAGCGTGTCTGTGTGCCTGTATATCTGTATTGTCTATGTGCGTATGAGTGTGCCTGTGTCTTTGTGTGAATGAGTGCATCTGTGTGCTTTTATGTCTGTATGTGTCTATTTGTACATTTGTCTGAGAGTGTATGAGTCTGTTTGTGTGCCTGTATATCTGTATTGTCCATGTGTGCATGAGTGTGTCTGAGCCTATATGTGTGAATCTATGCGAGTATGTGTGTGTGTCTATGTGAATATGCGTGTGTCTATATGCCAGCATGTGTGTCTATGTGTGTATGAGTATGTCAATGTGCCAGCATATTGTGTCTATGTGCCAGCATGTCTGTGTCTATGTGTGTATGACTGTGTCTATGTGCCAGCATGTATGTGTCTATGTGTGTATGAGTGTGTATGTGCCAGCATGCGTGTATCTATGTGTGTATGAGTGTGTCTATGTGCCAGCATGTATGTGTCTATGTGTGTATGAGTGTGTATGTGCCAGCATGCGTGTATCTATGTGTGTATGAGTGTGTCTATGTGCCAGCATGTATGTGTCTATGTGTGTATGAGTGTGTATGTGCCAGCATACGTGTATCTATGTGTGTATGAGTGTGTCTATGTACCAGCATGTATGTGTCTATGTGTGTATGAGTGTGTATGTGCCAGCATACGTGTATCTATGTGTGTATGAGTGTGTCTATGTACCAGCATGTATGTGTCTATGTGTGTATGAGTGTGTATGTGCCAGCATACGTGTATCTATGTGTGTATGAGTGTGTCTATGTACCAGCATGTATGTGTCTATGTGTGTATGAGTGTGTATGTGCCAGCATACGTGTATCTATGTGTGTATGAGTGTGTCTATGTACCAGCATGTATGTGTCTATGTGTGTATGAGTGTGTATGTGCCAGCATACGTGTATCTATGTGTGTATGAGTGTGTCTATGTGCCAGCATGTATGTGTCTATGTGTGTATGAGTGTGTTTGTGCCAGCATACGTGTATCTATGTGTGTATGAGTGTGTCTATGTACCAGCATGTATGTGTCTATGTGTGTATGAGTGTGTATGTGCCAGCATACGTGTATCTATGTGTGTATGAGTGTGTCTATGTGCCAGCATGTATGTGTCTATGTGTGTATGAGTGTGTTTGTGCCAGCATACGTGTATCTATGTGTGTATGAGTGTGTCTATGTGCCAGCATGTGTGTCTATATATCTTTGTGTCCATGCATGTATGTGAGTGTCTATGAGTGTGTCCGCGTGCCTATAAATTGTAACTATGTGTGTATGAGTATGTCTGCGTCCTGTACGTTTCTGTCTATTTGTGTATGTGTGTGTCTATGTGTGTATGTGTGTTCCTATATATATATATATATAACTGTGAGTGTGAGTCTGCATGTGTCTATGTGGTATTGTGTGTCTATTTGAAAGTGTGTATATGAGTGTATGTGGTCTTTGAGACTATATGTGTGTGTCTGTGTAAATATGTGTATAAGTGTATCTGTATGTCTGTATATGTCTATGTGTGCATTTGTATATGTATGCTCTTGTCTGTGTATGAGTGTGTCTGAGTCGCAGCGTGTGTTTTCATGTGCCTTGCCTGTCTGTGTATGAATGTGTCTGTGTCAAAGTGTATGTCTGTATGTGCCTGTCAGTGTCTGTGTTAATATGCATCAATGTATGTGCCTGTCTGCGTATAAGTGTTTCTGTATCAATGTATTTTCCTGTCTGGGTGAGAGTGTGCCTGTGTCAATATATTTGCCTGACTGGATGTAAGTGTACCTGTGTCAATGTATGTTCCTGACTGGGTGTGAGTGTGTCTGTGCCAATGTATGTGCCTGACTGTGTGTGAGTGTGTCTGTGCCAATGTATGTGCCTGACTGCGTTTAAGTGTTTCTGTATTAATGTATTTTCCTGTCTGGGTGTGAGTGTGCCTTTGTCAATGTATTTGCCTGACTGGGTGTGAGTGTACCTGTGCCTATGTATGTGCCTGACTGGGTGTGAGAGTGTCTGTGTCAATGTATGTGCCTGCCAGGGTGTTAGTGTGTCTGTGCCAATGTATGTGCCTGACTGGGTGTGAGTGTGTCTGTGTCAATGTATGTGCCTGACTGGGTGTGAGAGTGTCTGTGCCAATGTATGTGCCTGTTTGGGTGCGAGTGTGTCTGTGTCAATGTATGTGACTGACTGGGTGTGGGTGTGTCTGTGTCAATGTATGTGACTGACTGGGTGTGGGTGTGTCTGTGTCAATGTATGTGACTGACTGGGTGTGAGTGTGTCTGTGTCAATGTATGTGACTGACAGGGTGTGGGTGTGTCTGTGTCAATGTATGTGACTGACAGGGTGTGGGTGTGTCTGTGTCAATGTATGTGACTGACTGGGTGTGAGTGTGTCTGTGTCAATGTATGTGCCTGCCAGGGTGTTAGTGTGTCTGTGCCAATGTATGTGACTGTTTGGGTGTGAGTGTGTCTGTGTCAATGTATGTGACTGACTGGGTGTGGGTGTGTCTGTGTCAATGTGTGTGCCTGTCTGGGTGTGAGTGTGTCTGTGTCAATGTATGTGCCTGACTGGGTGTAAGTGTGTCTGTGTCAATGTATGTGCCTGACTGGGTGTGAGAGTGTCTGTGCCAATGTATGTGCCTGACTGGGTGTGAGTGTGTCTGTGTCAATGTATGTGCCTGTTTGGGTGCGAGTGTGTCTGTGTCAATGTATGTGACTGACTGGGTGTGAGTGTGTCTGTGCCAATGTATGTGACTGACTGGGTGTGAGAGTGTCTGTGCCAATGTATGTGCCTGACTGGGTGTGAGTGTGTCTGTGCCAATGTATGTGACTGACTGGGTGTGAGTGTGTCTGTGCCAATGTATGTGCCTAACTGGGTGTGAGTGTGTCTGTGTCAATGTATGTGCCTGACTGGGTGTGAGAGTCTGTGCCAAGGTATGTGCCTGACTGGGTGTGGGTGTGTCTGTGCCAATGAATGTGCCTGTTTGGGTGCGAGTGTGTCTGTGTCAATGTATGTGACTGACTGGGTGTGAGTGTGTCTGTGTCAATGTATGTGACTGACTGGGTGTCGGTGTGTCTGTGTCAATGTATGTGACTGACTGGGTGTGAGTGTGTCTGTGTCAATGTATGTGCCTGCCAGGGTGTTAGTGTGTCTGTGCCAATGTATGTGACTGTTTGGGTGAGAGTGTGTCTGTGTCAATGTATGTGACTGACTGGGTGTGGGTGTGTCTGTGTCAATGTGTGTGCCTGTCTGGGTGTGAGTGTGTCTGTGGCAATGTATGTGCATGACTGGGTGTGAGTGTGTCTGTGTCAATGTATGTGCCTGATTGGGTGTGGGTGTGTCTGTGTCAATGTATGTGCATGACTGGGTGTGAGTGTGTCTGTGTCAATGTATGTGCCTGACTGGGTGTGAGAGTGTCTGTGCCAATGTATGTGCCTGTTTGGGTGCGAGTGTGTCTGTGTCAATGTATGTGACTGACTGGGTGTGAGTGTGTCTGTGTCAATGTATGTGCCTGACTGGGTGTGAGAGTGTCTGTGCCAATGTATGTGCCTGTTTGGGTGTGAGTGTGTCTGTGTCAATGTATGTGACTGACTGGGTGTGAGTGTGTCTGTGTCAATGTATGTGACTGACTGGGTGTGAGTGTGTCTGTGTCAATGTATGTGCCTGACTGGGTGTGAGAGTGTCTGTGCCAATGTATGTGCCTGTTTGGGTGCGAGTGTGTCTGTGTCAATGTATGTGACTGACTGGGTGTGAGTGTGTCTGTGTCAATGTATGTGACTGACTGGGTGTGGGTGTGTCTGTGTCAATGTATGTGACTGACTGGGTGTGGGTGTGTCTGTGTCAATGTATGTGACTGACTGGGTGTGAGTGTGTCTGTGTCAATGTATGTGCCTGATTGGGTGTGGGTGTGTCTGTGTCAATGTATGTGCATGACTGGGTGTGAGTGTGTCTGTGTCAATGTATGTGCCTGTCTATGTATGAGTGTGTCTGTGTCAATTTGTGTGCCTGTCTATGTATGAGTGTGTCTGTATCAATGTGTGTGCCTGTCTATGTATGAGTGTGTCTGTATCAATGTGTGTGCCTGTCTATGTATGAGTGTGTCTGTATCAATGTGTGTGACTGTCTATGTATGAGTGTGTCTGTATCAATGTGTGTGACTGTCTATGTATGAGTGTGTCTGTATCAATGTGTGTGCCTGTCTATGTATGAGTGTGTCTGTATCAATGTGTGTGCCTGTCTATGTATGAGTGTGTCTGTGTCAATGTGTGTGCCTGTCTATGTATGAGTGTGTCTGTGTCAATGTGTGTGACTGTCTATGTATGAGTGTGTCTGTGTCAATGTGTGTGCCTGTCTATGTATGAGTGTGTCTGTATCAATGTGTGTGCCTGTCTATGTATGAGTATGTCTGTGTCAATGTGTGTGACTCTCTGTCTATGAGTGTGTCTGTATCAATGTGTGTGCCTGTCTATGTATGAGTGTGTCTGTATCAATGTGTGTGCCTGTCTATGTATGAGTGTGTCTGTATCAATGTGTGTGCCTGTCTATGTATGAGTATGTCTGTGTCAATGTGTGTGACTCTCTGTCTATGAGTGTGTCTGTATCAATGTGTGTGCCTCTCTGTGTATGAATGTGTCTACGTCTATGTGGGTCGTATGTGCCAATCTGTGTATGAGTGTGTCTATGTCAATATGTGTCTGTATGTGCCAATCTCTGTATAAGTGTGTCTATGTCAATATGTGTCTGTATCAATGTGTGTGCCTCTCTGTGTATGAATGTGTCTACGTCTATGTGGGTCGTATGTGCCAATCTGTGTATGAGTGTGTCTATGTCAATATGTGTCTGTATGTGCCAATCTCTGTATAAGTGTGTCTATGTCAATATGTGTCTGTATCAATGTGTGTGCCTCTCTGTGTATGAATGTGTCTACGTCTATGTGGGTCGTATGTGCCAATCTCTGTATAAGTGTGTCTATGTATGTGTCTGTATGTGTCAATCTGCGCATGAATGTGTCTATGCCAATATGTGTCTGTATGTGTCAATTTGTGTATTAGTGTGTCTATGTCAATATGTGTCTGTATGGGCCAATCTGTGTATGAGTGTGTCTATGTAAATATGTGTCTGTATGGGCCTATCTGTGTATGAGTGTGTCTATGTCAATATGTGTCTGTATGTGCCTATCTGTGTATGAGTGTGTCTATGTCAATATGTGTCTGTATGGGCCAATCTGTGTATGAGTGTGTCTATGTCAATATGTGTCTGTATGGGCCAATCTGTGTATGAGTGTGTCTATGTCAATATGTGTCTGTATGGGCCAATCTGTGTATGAGTGTGTCTATGTCAATATGTGTCTGTATGGGCCAATCTGTGTATGAGTGTGTCTGTGTGTCAGTGTGTCTATGTGAATTTGTCTGTATGTGCCAATCTGTTTATGAGTGTGTCTATGGCAATATGTGTCTGTATGTGTCAGTCTGCCTATGTCAATGTGGGTCTGTATGTGCCAATCTGTGTATGAGCGTGTTTATGTCAATGTGTGTCTGTATGTGCCAATCTGTGTATGAGTGTGTCTATGACAATATGTGTCTGTATGTGTCAATCTGTATTTGAGTGTCTGTGTCAAAATGTGTTTGTATGTGCCAATCTGTGTATGAGTGTGTCTATGTCAATATGTGTGTCCGTATTACAGATGACTTCACGAGTTAGATTGGTGTCGGAAATCAATACTTTGGACCATCTTGTCTCTGTGGTCTTCGTCCAGGAACTATGTATGTCTGTATGTTTATTTTCCATTATATTAATGATAACACTGTAAGGTTTACATTATGTGGTGCTGTTTGGCAGAAATGTTTACAGATTAATTGAGTGACATGCTTTCAAGTGATTATTTATAAACTTGGTCAGTTTCCATCATCAATGTGTACCGTGTTTGTTGCCTTGAGTCTTATATAAGATGGTTCACAGTTGTTGTGTGTTATTATAGTGAGAGGTGAACCCTGTGTAAGTATTCTTTGGTTTCTCCATGTCCTGAAACTAGCGCCGTGAATATCATTGTTGTGTGTTATTATAGTGAGAGGTGAACCCTGTGTAAGTATTCTTTGGCTTCGTGAATATCGTTGTTGTGTGTTATTATAGTGAGAGGTGAACCCTGTGTAAGTATTCTTTGGCTTCGTGAATATCGTTGTTGGGTGTTATTATAGTGAGAGGTGAACCCTGTGTAAGTATTCTTTGGCTTCGTGAATATCGTTGTTGTGTGTTATTATAGTGAGAGGTGAACCCTGTGTAAGTATTCTTTGGCTTCTCCATGTCCTGAAACTAGCGCCGTGAATATCATTGCTGGTTGTTATTATAGTGAGAGGTGAACCCTGTGTAAGTATTCTTTGGCTTCGAGAATATCATTGTTGGTTGTTATTATGGTGAGAGGTGAACCCTGTGTAAATATTGTTAGGCTTCGTGAATATCATTGTTGTGTGTTATTATAGTGAGAGGTGAACCCTGTGTAAGTATTCTTTGGCTTCGTGAATATCAATGTTGGTTATTATTATAGTGAGAGGTGAACCCTGTGTAAATATTGTTAGGCTTCGTGAATATCATTGTTGTGTGCTATTATAGTGAGAGGTGAACCCTGTGTAAGTATTCTTTGGCTTTGTGAATATCATTGTTGTGTGTTATTATAGTGAGAGGTGAACCCTGTGTAAGTATTGTTAGGCTTCGTGAATATCATTGTTGTGTGCTATTATAGTGAGAGGTGAACCCTGTGTAAGTATTCTTTGGCTTTGTGAATATCATTGTTGTGTGTTATTATAGTGAGAGGTGAACCCTGTGTAAATATTGTTAGGCTTCGTGAATATCATTGTTGTGTGCTATTATAGTGAGAGGTGAACCCTGTGTAAGTATTCTTTGGCTTTGTGAATATCAGTGTTGTGTGTTATTATAGTGAGAGGTGAACCCTGGTAAAGTATTCTTTGGCTTCGTGAATATCATTGTTGGTTGTTATTATAGTGAGAGGTGAACCCTGTGTAAGTATTCTTTGGTTTCTCCATGTCCTGAAACTAGTGCCGTGAATATCATTGTTGGTTCTTATTATAGTGAGAGGTGAACCCTGTGTAAGTATTCTTTGGCTTCTCCATGTCCTGAAACTAGTGCCGTTAATATCGTTGTTGTTTGTTATAGTGAGAGGTGAATCCTGTGTAAGTATTCTTAGTTGTGTGTTATATTGAGAGGTGAATCCTGTGTAAGTATTCTTTGTTGTGTGTTATAGTGAGAGGTGAATCCTGTGTAAGTATTCTTTGTTGTGTGTTATAGTGAGAGGTGAATCCTGTGTAAGTATTCTTTGTTGTGTGTTATAGTGAGAGGTGAATCCTGTGTAAGTATTCTTTGTTGTGTGTTATAGTGAGAGGTGAATCCTGTGTAAGTATTCTTTGTTGTGTGTTATAGTGATAGGTGAATCCTGTGTAAGTATTCTTTGGCTTCGTGAATATCATTGTTGTGTGTTATTATAGTGAGAGGTGAACCCTGTGTAAGTATTCTTTGGTTTCTCCATGTCCTGAAACTAGTGCCGTGAATATCATTGTTGTGTGTGAGAGGTGAATCCTGTGTAAGTATTCTTTGGTTCCTCTATGTCCTGAAACTAATGCCGTGAATGTCGGCATTGTTTCATATCTGCTCCCATTGCTGATATCATGCTTATACTATATAGGTTTTGATGGTACATGTTGATATCTTGTTGTATATAATCTGTAGCCCATTATCTTCAGTAGCGTCTTTTGTTAGTTGATGTGCTAACTCGTTACCATTAATACCCACATGTGCTGTGACCCACCTGAAGCATATTGGCCACTGGTTTCGTTCTAGTATGTGGAGTATGTTAGCGGTCTCCTCTGCTATAGTTATATTTATTGTTGCTCTGCCTAATGGTTTCGTTCTAGTATGTGGAGTATGTTAGCGGTCTCCTCTGCTATAGTTATATTTATTGTTGCTCTGGCTATTGGTTTCGTTCTAGTATGTGGAGTATGTTTTTGGTCTCCTCTGCTATAGTTATATTTATTGTTGCTGTGCCTAATGGTTTTGTTCTAGTATGTGGAGTATGTTAGTGGTCTCCTCTGCTATAGTTATATTTATTGTTGCTCTGCCTAATGGTTTCGTTCTAGTATGTGGAGTATGTTAGTGGTCTCCTCTGCTATAGTTATATTTATTGTTCCTCTGCCTAATGGTTTCGTTCTAGTATGTGGAGTATGTTAGTGGTCTCCTCTGCTATAGTTATATTTATTGTTGCTCTGCCTAATGGTTTCGTTCTAGTATGTGGAGTATGTTAGTGGTCTCCTCTGCTATAGTTATATTTATTGTTGCTCTGCCTAATGGCTTCGTATACATGACTACAGTCTTCACTTCATTCAACAAATCGGTACTTTCAGTAAAACATTTGCTCCGCCTGGTTCTTTGAACACCTTCCTTCTAGTTTGAGTTTTAAGTTGCCGAATTAATGTGTCGTTTTTAAGAACGTAGCTCCTTATTACTTTCTCTACACGTACGATGTACATAGTGTATAGAGAAGGTGTTGCATTCCACCTAAAAATTCGTTACCGAGATTTCTCCGGAAACACATGTTTTGGGTCCCCCTGAATCCAAAACAGCATTTTCAGAAAAAGGTCTGTGTGTGTGTCTGTGTACAGCATAGCTTAAAAACGAAAAAATCGTTGAATACCAAACTTGGTATTTAAGTTTGGCATCTTCCAAGGATGCGACCCGAAGATTTTGAAGAAAATGCCCCCATCCCAACTACCCTTTACATGGAACTTTTTTCGACCAATTTTTTTTACCTAATTATCAAAATGACTCTAACGATTTTGATTAAAATATTGTATATTGAAAATATTTACCTGAAAAATAAAATGTATATCTTGAATTTTCTGGGAATAACCTCTGAAGACAACTTTATTCTGAATGAATTTTACGGAATTTTGCATAACTGCCCTACCATAAGAGATGGGCCAATACTTACAACACAAAAAATGTAGAGCACATTAAAACACACCATTTATGTAATATATATTTTTTCGTGGAGTTAATAGTTTTTTTAGGTATTCTTTGTTTTTAGTTTCAGCTTTGAAAAATTTACTTTTCTCATACAGGAATTTGTCAACACTTGTCCATTCAAACAAAGGAACCTCGGTCACATAGCAACCAGCTTTTGACTATCACTTTAACCTATGGTACTTCCTTATTTTCTTCTGCTTATATGGAAGTAAGTAATAAGACTATTTTTGCTAATTATTTCTCGATTAGCATGAAGTAAATAGAAGCACACGCCTTTTAACAATAGTTTGTTGCAGAGATGTAGAGAAAGTCATGTGAATGGACCACATCAGATTTTTACTTTTGTCATAACCAGTAAATCATCGGCAAATGCCATTACTTCTTTCCACTATGTTAAGTCTAAACTTAATAAAGAATTGCAATATGCAGGCTCACAACTATCTTGTGGACCACTTCGGTTGGCTTTGACTTCTGTCTTGTATTCGTTGGTAAACACACTTGCTTTTAAAAATAATGTGTAACTTTGTACAGGTTTATTGCATCTCTCTTAAATTATTTAACACGCTGTGTCACCTTCAGTACCAAAAGTTGCTTTACGTCCAAACTCACTAAACACCATTAAGTGTAGACCTTCATCGCCATTGCTGCGTCCATTGTGCGTTTTTGAAATCCAAACTGTCTTGAACTGTAAAAGTTTTTTCAGTTGATATCATCTACTATTCTGTTTATCATTAATTTTACTTTCTCTACACGTACTGTGTACATAATGTATAGAGAAGGTATTGTAATGCACCCAAAAATTCCATACCGAGATTTCACCGGAAATACATGTTTTGGGTCCCCCTGTATAAAAAAGTATTTCTAGAAAAAGGTCCGCATGCGTGTGCGTGTGTATGTGTGTGTCTCTCGACAGCATAGTTCAAAAACAAAAAGATCGTTAAATACCAAACTTGGTATTTAAGTTTGATATCTTGCAAAGATCCGACACGAAGATTTTCAAGAAAATCCTTTCACCCCAACTACCCTATATATGGATCTTTTTTCGAAAGTTTTGATTTTCTTCAAAATGGTTATAACAATTTTGATTAAAATATCGTATATTAAAGATATTTACCTGACAAATATTATGTATATTTTGAATTTTCTGGGAATAGCCTTTGAATACTACTTTCTTCTGGATGAATTTTACGGAATTTAGCATAACTGCTAAACCGAGGAGATAGACAAAAACTTACCATACAAAAATATAGAGTACCTTAAAACATACAATCTATGTAATATGCTTTTTTTCGTGGAGTTGATCATTTGCCAGATATTCCTTGTTTTTCATTTCAGCTTTGAAAAACATACTTTTCTCAAGCAGGAATTTGTCAACTCCTGTCCATACAAACAAAGGAACTTCAATCTCATAGCAACCAGCTTTTGACTGTCACTTTAACCTATGGTACTCCCTTTTTTCGCTTCTACTTACAAGGAAGCAAGTAATAAGACTATTTCTGCTAAATTTTTCTCGATTAGCATGAAGCAAAAGCTTTTTAAGAATAATTTGTTGCAAAGATGTAGAGAAAGTCATTCGAATGGAACACATCAGATTTTTTGTGTATTAAGGATTTGTCTATCTCTTATGGTAGGTGCCTGTACCAGTTTTGCAAAAGTCATTCGGAAGGAAGAAAATTGCAAGAGCTAATCCCAAGATATTCGATACATACGTTGTATCTGACATGTAAATACATACACATTTTAATCAAAATTGTTAGAGCCACTTTAAGGGCATCGAACATTTAAAAAGAATGTTTCATGTAAGGGGTCGTTTGAGGAGGGGGACATCTTCTGAGGATCGTTGTGTCGCATTCTTGGAAACCACTGAACTTAATTGCCAAGTTTGGTATTTAACCTACTTTTATTACCTTCTCTATGCGTACTATGTGTAGAGAACTCCACCCAAATATTCGATACCGAGATTTCACCGGAAATATATGTTTTAGGGTCACCTGTATCCAAAAAAAAAAAAGCATTTTCAGAAAAAGGTCCGTGATGTGTCCGTGTATCTTTGAACACGATAAGTCAAAAACGAAAAGTCGGTAAAATACCACACTTGGTATTTAAGTTTAGTGCCGCCTGCGGTGCCATTAGTAGTTAAAGCGGGCGTTAAACACAACAAAAAAAAAAGTTTAGTATCTTCCTGGGATGCGACACGAACATTTTGAGAGAATTCCCGCCACCCCAAACTACCCTTTACATGGAACTTTTTTCGAAAATTTGGATTTTTTCAAAAATGACTAATATCGTATATTAAAAAGATTTACCTGACAAATAAAATGCATATCTTGAATTTTCTGGGAATAGCCTGTGAAGACTACTTTATTTTGAATGAATTTTACTGAATTTTGCATAACTGCTAAACCGTAAGGGATGGCCAAGAACTTACCACTTAAAAAATGTCGAGCACGTTAAAATACACAATTTATGTCATATAATTTTTTTTCGTGGAGTTGATCGTTTTTTATATGTTCCTTGTTTTTGGATTCAGCTTTAAAAAAATACTTTTCTCATATAAGAATTTGTCAACTCCTGTCCATACAAGCAAGGGAACCAGCTTTTGACTATCACCTTAACCTATGGTACTCCCTTGTTTCGCTTCCACTTACAAGGAAGCAAGTAATAAGACTTTTTCTGCTATTTTTTTCTCGATTAGCATGAAGTAAATATATAGAAGCATAAGCTTTTTAACAATACTTTGTAGCAGAGATGTAGAGAAAGTTATGTGAATGGAACACATCAGATTTTTTGAGTTATCCTGCACACAAACTCACACATAGGCAGACAGACCACTTGTACGTTTTTCTAAAATATTTTTAAATAGGGATCTTCAAAAGCTTTATTTCCGGTATCTAATTTGTTGGATGGGATGCTATACCTTCTTTACCTACCATGAACATTATACATATGTGCTAGAGAAAGTACACATTGTTTGTAATACAGATTTAGAACGACCGAGCAGTCAGTGCCTCAGACTGAAGAGCTGGTTATTGCAGAAGTGAAGGCATATTATTTTTTGAACAAGCTTCACCTAATGTCTTTTACTCGCAAGTTTAGCCGGAAAATGTGTTTGAAATATTATGCTAAACATTCACACCAAGTTTACTACGCTACAAGCCAGCGTGCGTGCCAGCACATCTCTATGTTAGGAGGTAGGACATAAGAGTGACGTCAGTGCAAACCGGTAAACGCAGGTTACAGCAGTAGCAAAGCTTCAAATGACTCCACGTATGTAGTAGACTCCGACAATAAAATTGTAGAACTTGGTTTAAATTAGAGGTGCGCGCAAACTTCTTTGTTTTCATTCGTCAGAATTGCGGACAACCTTCCGGTCGTACATCGATCACTTGCTGGAGACATTGCTGATGAGCGATATTGTCGAAATAATAGAACTTTTGTCACTTTCATGCCATTATATTTATTCCATTTAAGGCTTAATAACCGAGTTCCGGTAAGGGTGAACATGTGTCACTCTAGCTTTTAAATTTATTTATGTAGAGCAGGGAAAAAAGTATAAGCATTGGGAAATTTAAACCGAAAACAAAGAATATCTCGGAAATGATTAACTTCACATAAATAGATATATTTGACAAAATATTATGCTTAATGAGGTCTACAACTATACAGGTCGTTTCAAAACGACACCAAACGAAGACAGCAGTCGATTAGCTTACACTTTGACTTGTCCGAAGCTTGATATCGCATCTTACAAACTCTTCTATTTAAAGGTTGATGTATGTTTAAAAATCGCACACATTTGGGATTAGGCAGCGAAGGAACAACGGTTGTGTACGGCACGTAAACAACCTCAGAACGTGTTATAAGAAACACATAACAAAGCCCACATGCTAGTTTTACATTAGTAAGGTAACCTGTGCCGCGCCGGCGTGTCTATCAAACCACGCCTACATCACGCAACTAGAACCTTCGCTACCAACCGGCATCTCTCTTGAAGTGAGCCAGGCACTGGCCATTTGGTTATGTATGGCTGCCTAATCCATGGTGATTTTATGGTAGTTTTTGTATCTGCCGAATTTAGAGCTGCAAATTAGAGAAGGTATTTAATTCCAACAAAAAATTCGATCCCGAGTTTTCACGGAAAATACATGTTTTAGGATCCCTATATAAAAAGAGCATGTTTTGGAGAAAAAAAATCCGTATGTTCGTGAACAAAATAACCCCAAAACGAATGGTCTATAAAATAACAAATTTGGTACTTAAATTTAGTATCTTCCAGGAATAGAACACGAAGACTTTGGGGGAAATTCCTCCACCATAAACTACCATTTACATAGAAAAAGTTTAGCAAATTTTGATTTTTTCAAAATGGCTCTTAACATTTTGAAAAAGATGCCATATAAAGTAGAGCTGAAGCTTTCCTGGCGTCATATTAACTCTAAATGTTTTCAGACTTCTAACAAGGTGAAATCATGGATTGACTCAAACGCTTCGAAGATATACATCATGTTAATCTTCAGGGTAACTCAGAACTTGAAAGTCCAAATTCGTGTATGTATAGTGCCCGAGAGAAGCTAGCATCTGATTGGCTCACATGATATTTCAGTAGCAGTAGCAGGCTGAGGGCAGCCCGACGGTGGGTTAGTCGCGTTCCTATTCTTGTAAGAACTTCACCACGTAGTGACGGGATGGTTCACAGGATGGCGGGTGAGAATGAGGTTGGGGAGTGACAGGAGGAGGCAAGTGTGCTCCTCAACGGTTGCCAGTCATGGTGTAATTAATTTACAAAATATTTATTCTCGGGTTGAAATTTTGAAGTCCAAGCTACTCTTGAAGGATTGTAAGGAGCTTAGCCTAGCAGCTGTTGGAGGTGCTCCTTCGTTACCGGGGATGCCTGGAAGCCATGCGGGGCAGCCGGTATCGCCTGAAGCGGCGATTTCTAGGATTATAACCCCCAAGAGACCTATGGAATGGTAAACCTTCATTGAATTTTTTTGCCCGATTCCTAATTTCGTCCTCCAGGTATGGCAGACCAGAAGCTTTGTGCAGGAAATGAAATGAAGTTATATTTATGGACGCTCTTTTAACGGCTGTGGTTCTGAGCGACCCATTCTATACTGGGCGTGAAAGACCACTTAATTTTGCTCAGAGACCTCTCTATTAGGCTTGAGGTTCTTTTACGTGCCGTAAATCTATGACATGGGACCCACGGCTTTAATTCCCTTCCGAAGGAAGCCATGTTAAGGATTTTTATGCCCGAAAAATCCATCGTCCTCCGCCGGGTTTGAACGTACGACTTTGGGTATATTCGTGCAGGAGTCTCGTAGGAAATCCTCGAGGCACAGAATAGATGGCCCAAAGAAAGTTGAAGTAACAGCAGATTGGAGTCTGCCGCCATGCCCCAGATCTCATCGGCGTTAGATTAACAAGGGGACTATGAGAGCCCTTACAACTTAAGGAGAACCGGCATCGCGGACTACAGCATCGGGTACAAGGAGGCCGTAGCCCCAGTGCCCTGACACCTCAGCTCCCTGATATGCTCCCCAAAAGTGACGCCCTTATCAAGCTTCAGTCCCAAGTAGTTGGTGCTCGTCCATTCAATCCTTCGTCGGAGGTACGTGAATGAAGGGAAGTTTGCGGGAAAGCGGCGCTTGGTGAAGAGGATAGCGTGGCTTTTCTCCGGGTTGATGGACAACCGCCAACGCTCGCACCACTCTTGGAATAGGTGGAGGTGTGTCTGAATGGGGTAGAAGGCTCTGCGTGGGTTTTTGTTGGTACAGAATAACTGCACGCCATCAGCATATTGAGCTTTGTTGACGTCTGCTCTGTTGGAAGGTGGGCATGTAGACGCTGAAAAGACACCAATCTGGACTTTCAAGTTACCCTGAAGACGAACACTATGTACATCTTCGAAAAGTTGGAGTCAATCCATGCTTGAAGCCCGAGAACACTTACAGTTAGTGCCGTATGTTTAACGTATTTTCATGGCACATAAAATGCAGATCCTGAATTTGCTGAGAATAGGCTCTGAGGACCGCTTCATTCTGGATAACTTTTGCTTAACTGGTAAATCGTAAGATATAACAAAAACGTAATTCACAAAAAAAGAAGATCTTGTTAAAACATACAATTTATTTAATTTACATTTTTTCACAGAGATTCCGAGATATTCCCTCTTGATTTCAGAAATAAAATACCCACTTAAACTTTTCCATACGGAATTTGTAAACTCGGGGCCATGCAAAGAAACGAATTTCAATCACATAGAAACAATTTTCACAATATAAGATTATCGCTTTAGCCTGGTGTATTCCTATTATTTTCCTTCTAATTATAAGGAAGGAATTAGCCCCAGCACTTCTGCTATCTTCTGCTTAGCTTGATTAGTACGAGGATCAGCTTTTGTAAGAATAATCTGCTCCAATTAAGCTTGAGAAGTTCTTGTGAATGGTACACATAAGATTTTTTAGAATGTTGTTTGTGAGCATAATAATTGCAAAAGGCAAAAGTCGGTTAAATCTGTATTTAAGTTTAGTATGTTCCAAGTACGCGACACGAAGATTTTCACGAAAATTCACCCACTCCAAGCTACCCTTTACATAGAAAAATTTTAAAATTTTGAATTTCTCAAAAAAGCTCTAACGATTTTGATTAAAATAGCTGGGAGTAGCTTCTGTAGACTAGTTTATTCTGGATGACTTTTGCATAACTGGTAAATCGTAAGAGATAGAGAAAAACTTACTACACAAAAATACAGATTTCGAAAACACAATTTACTATATATATTTTCTCGTGGAGCTGAACATTTCAGAGGTTTTCTATGCAAGTGGTTTCAGTTTTAAAATACTTAAAAATTTTTCTCAACGGGAATTTGTCAACTCCTTGTCATGCAAAGAAAGGAATTTCAATCACATAGCAACCGACTTTTAAACTATTCGACTAATACTTTCCCTCTAACAAGGAAGCAAATAATTATGCTAATGTCTGATGTCTATCTTGATTAGCACGAAGAGATAGAAGAAGAATATTTTAACAAGAGGCGTAGAGAAAGGTCTGTGTAAGGATTTTTACATACGGTGTTTTAATAAAAAAACGTTAGATGCATTTTTGAGACAATCGAAATACCAGAAAAGCCTTCTTGCGCGATGAAATTTCCTGAAGATTTACGGGTCGCATCCTTAGAAAAAACCGATCATAAATACCGATTTCGGTGTTAAACCGACTTTTGGTTATTGAGTTATGGTTTTCACGGACACACAGTTAACTCACATGGACCTTTTTTTTTTTTTTTTAAAGATTGCCTTTTTAGATTTAGGGGACCTCAAAAAGTATATTCGGTGAAATCGTAGACTCGAAATTTTGGGTGCGAACAACAATATCTCTACCTACTATATACGTTGTACGTGATAGAGCAAGTAAACATGTATCCCTAATATAACAGTCACATGTTAAAAATCTGTATGACCAATAACATCGTTTAATATTCACATTGTATAATACTTTGATGGGTGACCAAAACAAAAAAGAATCTACGTCTATCACGTTCAAGAGGAGTTCAAAACTTGGTTCAGGTGAGTTATGTGGATACGATTTTTTTGTTTTGTTTCGGATTTTCCCTTATAGGTTTTACTTTCTCTACTGTGTATGTACATAGGCAGAGAAGGTATCGTATTCCATTCAAAAATTCGATATTGGGATTTCACCGGAAATGCAAGTTTCGAGGAATACTGCATCAAAAAAATCAGTTTTAAGAATAGGTCTATGTATGTGTCTGGGCGTTTGAACAGTATAGCACAAAAGTAAAAAGTTGGTTAAGCTCAAGAATGCGACAGGAACATTTTTAAGGAAATTCCCAATTCCAAATTTTTCTACATTTTCTCTAAAATGACAAACGACAAAAATGTACCATTAAATATTAATCATGCTTACACAGCACATGAAATAAATATCTATAATTTCCTAATAGCTTCTGAACGTATCTTTATTCTGGAGATCTTTTGTATAGCAGGTAAAACGTAAGAAAATACACTGTACATCTCATTAACACACACTTTCCTTCATATAAATGTTTTGTGAAATTAGTCATTTCCGAGATATTCCTTTATATTGTTTTAAACTTTGTAATAATTTAGACTTTCGATAGGTAGAGTCAGACTAAAAAATTCAATGCATAGCCGGGATTTGAACCACGGATTTCCGGATCTCTAGCCGCTTGTTCTACCACTGAGCTACCATGGCAACATACCGGCATAGCATTGAATTTCTCAACTGACTCGCATGTTTCGCGGTAAACCACAAGGTGTTCTCAAATTATTTTGAGATGACAAAGTCTACCTATCCAACTCCTGTCCTACACACGGCTTGTGTGAGGAAACAATTAAACAATTGACCATAATAGTTGGCTATACTGTGAATCCTGGGACCTAAGTACTTGCAACATTGTAAGTCGCCATTGGGGTTGTCATCTCAAAATAATTTGAGATCACCTTGTGGTTTACCGGGAAACATTCAATGCTATGCCGGCACATTGTCATGGTAGCGCAGTGGTAGAGCAGCCGGCTAGAGATTCGGAGATCCGTGGTTCAAATCCCGGCTATGACATTGCATTTTCTGACTACCTATCCAACTCTTGTCCTGCACACGATTTGTGTGAAAAGCAATTAAAACCAGTTTAGACTTTTCTAAAATAGGATGTTATTCACTTTTTTCATACTGATCTATTGCATCACATAGTGACCAACTTTTAGAAGATTCTCCTATCGCTTTAGCTTAGTTTATCATCTTTTCCCTAACACTTATAAGAGAACTAAGTAATAAGACCATTTTTGCTATTCTTTTTTAACCTGGTTCCTCATATCGGACGATGAATGATTGGTGAAATGTTGCTAAAATGATCTCGGGGTCAACATTCGTCTTCTCAGGATAAGGGAAAACCCCGAGAAAAAACCTTATCCGGGTAATTCACCCTAAGCGAGATTCGAACTCACGACCTTCTGAATGTGAAGCAGACACGCTACCACCACACCTCCCAGGCTATTGTTATCCTAATTAGTATGAAGTGCTATACTCTGGTTTAAAAGACCATTCAGTCTCGTGATGTTTATTCTTCAAATAAATTACTAATTCAGTTGATAAAATCATTACCAGCAGAAGACTCAATTACAATAGACACAAACCTATGGTTAGCGCTACAGATTTTTGCGCATTGTCCTTTAAATACTCCAACGCTACTACAGAAAAGTAAGCTTTCTTAAAAATCATTTGTTACGTGAATAGGAGCAGTTCGTGAAAATGGAAGATTTTTTTTTTTATTTGAAGCAATTTAATTACAAGTTGCATCAGGTGGCACATTTTGAATCTCCAGAAATATAGTAAAACTTTAAAACGAGAAAATGAGCTTTCAAGTTTTACAAGGAACGCTTGTCTACGTGCAAAGAACTTAAAAATGTCACGTGGCTTCAGCGCTACAAAAATACAGATTATGCATCTGACAAGATTCTGAGATAATTATAAGCATATAACAAAACAATATGTATTTTTACTTTCTCTACACCTACTATGTGCATAGTCTATAGAGAACGTAGTGTTGTGCACCCAAAAATTCGATACCGAAATTTCACGGGAAATACATGTTTTACTTGTTTTGGGTCCCCCTGAATCAAAAAAAAAAATTCTGGAAAAAGGTTATTGTGCGTGTGAGTGCGTGTGTGTGTGTCTGTGGACAGCATATCTCAAAAAGGAAAAGACCATTAAATACCAAATTTGGTATTTAAGTTTGGTATTTTGTAAGGATGCGACACGAAGATTTTCAAGATTTTCCCAGCATGGAACTTTTTTCGAAAATGTTCATTTTTTCAAAAATGGCTCTAACGATTTTGATTACCGTCTTTAATACACAAGATATTTACATGCCAAATAAAATGTATATCTTGAATTTTCTGGGAATAGCATCTGAAGACTGCTTTATTCTGGATGAATTTTACCGATTTTTGCATAACTGCTAAACCGCAAGAGATGGACAAAACTAACCACACAGAAAATGTAGAGAGCATTAAAACACAACATTTATGTTACATACATTTTTCCGTGAAGTTGATCGTTTTTAGGATATTCCTTGTTTTTAGTTTCAGCTTTGAAAAACTTACTTTTCTCATACAGGAATTTGTCAACTCCTATCCATACAAACAAAGAAACTTCAGTAACACAGCGACCAGCTTTTAACTATCACTTTAACCTATGGTGCTCCCTTACTCCGCTTCTACTTACAAGGAAGCAAGTAATAAGACTATTTCTGATAGTTTTTTCTCGATTAGCATGAGGTAAATTTAAGCTTTGTAACAATAATATGTTGCAGAGGTGTAGAGAAAGTCATATGAATGGAACATATCAGATTTTTTATACTGATCATACAAAGCGAAAATATTTATATTGTACAACAAAGTGACCAAGTTTTAGAAGATATTCTTCTCGCTTTTGCCTAGTTTACCACCTTTTCCCACTAAAACAATTAGACCATTTCTGCTAACTTTTATCCCAATTAGCATGAAGTAGGTTGTAAAATAAGCTTTCTTAAGAAAAATTTGCTACGCGAATAGGAAAGAAGTTCATGGAAATGAAAGACTTTTTTTTAATTTAAAGCAATTTAACTAAGCGCATTTTTAATCTCCAGATATATAGTAAAACCTTAAAACGAGAAAATGAGCTTTCAAGTTTTATAAGGAACGCTTGTCTACATGCAAAGAACTTAAAAATGTCACGTGGCTTCAGCGCTACAAAAAATACAGATTATGTATCTAGCAGATTTTGAGATAAGTATAAGCATAAAACAAAACAATATCTTTTTAAATTAATTTTAGTTATTTTCCGCCAATGAATACCCAAAAAGAGGAAAAGAAAGGGAAAGGAATGCATATGATTACTTTTCGTCAGTGTTGATTAGCACAGACCACTATAGCAGTAATAACGAGTGCGCATGCGCCAGGTTCATCCCTGTGATGCAATTTATGACAATTCACTCCCACAAAGATTAACATTCGACGCAGTAGGATTCCTATTTCGAGGCACCCTGTAGTCTCGTGGGAAAATGCATGTGATGCGGACATGCCGCGAGATTAAACGCGTCAGTTATGGGGGGGGGGTGCTGAAGTTCGGCAAAAGTATAGCACTGTAGAAGCGGTAACATTAATCCTTGCAGGAGCATTGGAAATGTCCGCAGAAAAACACCGCTATAAAATACATTAGGTATATCCTTTATTTAGGTTGCTGTAACTAACGTTTACTTTCTCTAGGTAGTAGGTAGAGAAGATATTGTATTCCATCCTGAAATTTCGTGCCGGAATTTCATCGGAAATACAACAGTGCTCCTAAATACAAAAATCTCATGTGTTCCATTCACATGACTTTGTTTAATAAACGTATGCCTCTATTTACTTCCTGCTAATCGAGAAAAAAGTTGCAAGAAATACTCTTATTACTTGCTTACTTGTAAGTAGAAGCGGAATAAAGGAGCACCATAGGTTAAAGTGATAGTCAAAAGCTGGTTGCTATGTGACTGAAGTTCCTTTGTTTGTATGGACACGAGTTGACAAATTCCTGTATGCGAAACCTATGCGTTTTTTAAAGGTGAAATCAAAAACAAGGAATAACTCAAAAACAATTAACTCCACGAAAAAAAAAGTATATAACATAAATTTTGTGTTTTAATGTGCTCTACATTTTTTGTGTGGTAAGTTTTGTCCGTCTCTTACGGATTAGTACCTATGCAAAATTCCGAAAAATTCATCCAGAATAAACTAGTCTTCAGAGGCAATTCCCAGAAAAGTCAAGATATATGTTTTATTTGTCAGGTAAATCTTTTTATATGCGATATTTTTATCAAAATTGTTAGAGCCATTTTTGAGAAAATCAAAATTTTCGAAAGGGCAGTTTGCGGAGGGGGATTTTTCTCAAAATCTTCGTGTCTCATTCCTGGAAGATATTAAACTTAAATGCCAAGTTTGATATTTTACCGACTTTTCCTTTTTGAGCTATAACGTTCACAGTCACACACGGACCTTTTTTTCTGAAAATACCTTTTTTTGGATACAGGGGACCCTAAAACATATATTTTCGGTGAATTCTCGGTGTAGATTTTTTTTCTGTACATTATGTACAAAGTACGTGTAGAGAAAGTAAAAATACATTTTAGGAAAAGGTCTGCGGGCGCATGCGTGTCTGTGAACAGCGTTAAATACCAAACTAGATGATTCATTCAATTCAAATCAGTGCATTTTTATCCCCTACATTTAGATAATACGGCAGCACTCTATACCTATTTTGTATATAATACTTTATAGATATTTATTACTTTCTCTATACGTACTATGTACATGGTGTATAGAGTAGGTATTGTATTGAACCCAAAAATTCCATATCGAGATTTCACCGGAAATATATGTTTTGAGACCCCCTGAACCAAAATACAGATTTTTTGGAAAAATGTCCATCTGTCTGTCTGTATGTGTATGCTGTGTGTCTGTGGCAGCATAGCTCAAAAATGAAAATACCGTTAAAAACCAAATTTGGTATTTAAGTTTGGTATCTTCCAAGAATGCGACACGATTTTCAAGAACATCCCCCACCCAAACTACCTTTTACATGGAAAAATTTGGAAGATTTTGATTTTCTTAAAAATGGCTCTAACGATTTTTATTAAAATCTCTTAAATTTAAAATATTTACTTGACAAACAAAATGTATATCTTGAATTTTCTGGGAATAGCCTCTGAAGAGTACTTTATTCTGGATGAGTTTTACGGATGTTTGCACAACTGTTAAACCGTAAGAGATGGACAAAAACACCACACAGAAAACGTAGAACACATTAAAACACATGATTTATGTTATATACATTTTTTTCGTGGAGTTGATCGTTTTTAAGGTATCCCTTGTTTTTGTTTTCAGCTATGAAAAACTTATACTTTCTCATACAGGAATGTGTCAACTCCTGTCCATACAAACAAAGGAACTTCAGTCACCTGGCAACCAGCCTTTGACTATCACTTTAACCTATGGTACACCCTTATTTCACTTCTGCTTACTAGGAATCAATTAATAAGATTATTTCTGCTAATTTTTTCTCGATTGGAATGAAGTAAATAGAAGTAAGAACTTTTTAACAATAATTTGTTACAGAGATGTAGAGAAAGTCACGTGAATGGAACACATGAGATTTTTTTACTGAAAAATGTTATAGCTTTTATATATTTAAATTCTTATATACTATAAAATACATTTGAATTTAATATTTTTTTTACAGTTTTCATCATTTCTCTTTTTTGTTTGTGTTCTTTGTTTCTTTTGGTAATTTATTGAATACTTTCAGTCCTATAATCTCTATAGAAAGATTATTCAACGTTCCTCTTAGTGGTATTTTCTGAAGTCAGCGTCCTTATTTCTCAGATGTTTGGGTACGAACCGTGAACCTTTTGTGCACTAGAATCTCTGAGATTCCCTCTGAGTTCTGTTGCTTGGGTTGTATATAATAGATGTCCCTTACGTTAAACTCATAATTTCACGTATTTTTGCGTTTTCTTGTATGTTCTTGAATGCCAGAATTGCGACTTGCATTCTGTATTTTGTTCAGATTTGTCATATACCTCTAGCCATAGAAATCTTGGAAGTGAATGTTGTGACCTAGGTCATAGTAGTGACCTCTGGCCAATTTATTACTTTCTCTGCATGTACTATGTGCATGGTGTATAAATGAAATGGAGTTTTATTTATGTTTAACTGCTGTGGTTCTCAGCGTCCCATGCTATACTGGGCGTGAAAGACCGCTTAATTTTGCTCAGAGGCCTCTTTACCAGGCTTGAGGTTCTTTTACGTGCAGAAAATCTACGACGCGGCACCCACGGCTTTACTTCCCTTCCGAAGGAAGCCATGCTAAGGCTTTACGCCCGAAAAAATCCATCGTCCTCCGCCGGGTTTGAACCCGCGACCTTGAGCATATGAAGTTAGCATGGTAACCATTACACCACGGTGGGTGACTACATAGTGTTAGAGAATGTATTGTAATGCACCCAAAAATTCGATACCGAGACTTCACCGGAAATACATATTTTTGAGACCCCCTGAATATATGTATTTAAGAAAAAAGGAAAAAAAGAGAATGTTTAGAAAAAGATCCGTGTGTGTATGTCAGTGGGTAGCAAAGCTCAAAAAATAAGCATTAACATCCCGTTAAATAACCAAACTTCGTATTTAGGTTTCGTGTCTTCCCTAACTACCCTTTACATGGAAGTTTTTTCGAAAATGTTGATTTTCACTAAAATGGCTCAAACGATTTTGATTAAAATATCATATATTAAAGGTATTTACATAATATATAAAATATTTATCTTTAATTTTCTGGGAATAGCCTCTGAAGACTACTTTATTCTGGATGGTTTTTACGGAATTTTGCATAACTGCCAAACCTAGCACACAAAACTGTAGAGGACATTAAAACGCGCACTTTATGTCATATACATTTTTTCGTGGATTTGATCGTTTTTGAGATATTCCTTGTTTTATGATTTCAGCCTTGAAAAACTTATACTTTTCTCATACAGGAATTTGTCAACTCCTGTCCATACAAACAAAGGAACATCAGTCACATAGCAACCATGTTTTGAGTATCACTTCAACGTATGCTACTCCCTTATTTGGCTTCTGCTTACAAGTAAGCAAGTAATAGGAATATTTCTGCTAATTTTTTCTCAATTAACAAGAAGTAAATAGAAGAATAAACTTCTTAACAATAATTTGTTGCAAAGATGTGGAGAAAGTCATGTGAGTGGAACGCATCAGCTATTTTCCTAATCGAACGACCTGCGGAAACTGAACATTAACTTTCTGACAGATAGTACACGTCAAATACTGCCCACCTGGTGTACAGGCTCAACTGTACCTTTTATAGTGACGTGTTTATTTACCATTTACCTTTCAAAATATCCGAGCGAGATCGCGAGGGCTGTGAATATTTCATTGGCCTCCGTTGGCTAATTATTCACGATTTGGCAACAGTGCTGCCGGTCTTAGCGCTGACTGGATAAAGATTCAGAAGGGGCCTCTTAGTGAGGATCGGAATAATGGCTTGCTCGATATCGTGATTTACACCTAGCTGGGTTAGCAGTGTGAGTTTTAACGACAGCTCTGCCAACGTGATGAAGGTAATTACCCTTCTACAGGCATTTTCCCTTCTCTTTTCGTAGCAACGTTGAAGAAGTTGTCAGCAGAAGCCTTTGCGATGCCTACACCGGCGCTTCTACTGCGTCCTCTGTTGCAGCAGATGTGAAAACAACGGTGTGTAGGCAAATAGCTTGATAAAGCTCCCCTCCCCATAAACACTAGGAGACCCAACCGCCTTTTATATGACGTGTGCACGGTGTGTAGGCAAATAGCTTGATAAAGCTCCCCCCCCCCATAAACACTAGGTGACCCAACTGCCATTTATATGACGTGTGCACGGTGTGTAGGCAAATAGCTTGATAAAGCTCCCCCCCCCCCATAAACACTAGGTGACCCAACTGCCATTTATATGACGTGTGCACGGTGTGTGTAGGCAAATAGCTTGATAAAGCTGCCACCCCCATAAACACTAGGAGACCCAACCGCCTTTTATATGACGTGTGCACGGTGTGTGTGGGAAAATAGCTTGATAAAGCTGCCACCCCCATAAACACTAGGAGACCCAACCGCCTTTTATATGACGTGTGCACGGTGTGTAGGCAAATAGCTTGATAAAGCTCCCCTCCCCATAAACACTAGGAGACCCAACCGCCTTTTATATGACGTGTGCACGGTGTGTGTAAGCAAATAGCTTGATAAAGCTCCCCACCCCCCATAAGCACTAGGTAACCCAACTGCCTTTTATATGACGTGTGGACGGTGTGTGTAGGCAAATAGCTTGATAAAGCTCCCCCCCCCCATAAGCACTAGGTGGCCCAACCGCCTTTTATATGACGTGTGCACGGTGTGTGTGGGAAAATAGCTTGATAAAGCTGCCCCCCCCCATAAACATTAGGTGACCCAACCGCCTTTTATATGACGTGTGCACGGTGTGTGTGGGCAAATACCTTTATAAAGCTCCCCCCCCCCATAAACATTAGGTGACCCAACCGCCTTTTATATGACGTGTGCACGGTGTGTGAGGGCAAATAGCTTGATAAAGCTCCCCTCCCCATAAACACTAGGTGACCCAACCGCCTTTTATATGACGTGTGCACCTTGTGTGTAGGCAAATAGCTTGATAAAGCTCCCCCCCCCCATAAACATTAGGTGACCCAACCGCCTTTTATATGACGTGTGCACGGTGCGTAGGCAAATAGCTTTATAAAGCTCCCCACCCCCCATAAGCACTAGGTAACCCAACTGCCTTTTATATGACGTGTGGACGGTGTGTGTAGGCAAATAGCTTGATAAAGCCCCCCCCCCATAAACACTAGGTGACCCAACCGCCTTTTATATTACGTGTGCACGGTGTGTGAGGGCAAATAGCTTTATAAAGCTCCCCTCCCCATAAACACTAGGAGACCCAACTGGCATTTATATGACGTGTGCACGGTGTGTGTAGGCAAATAGATTGATAAAGCTCCCCCCCCATAAACACTAGGTGACCCAACCGCCTTTTATATGACGTGTGCACCTTGTGTGTAGGCAAATAGCTTGATAAAGTTCCCCCCCCCATAAACACTAGGTGACCCAACCGCCTTTTATATGACGTGTGCACCTTGTGTGTGGGCAAATAGCTTGATAAAGCTCCCCCCCACCATAAACACTAGGTGACCCAACCGCCTTTTATAAGACGTGTGCACGGTGTGTGTGTGTAGGCAAATAGCTTGATAAAGCTCCCCCCCCCCATAAACACTAGGTGACCCAACCGCCTTTTATTTCACGTGTACACGGTGTGTCTGTGGGCAAATAGCTTTATAAACCTCCCCACCCATAAACACTAGGTGACCCAACTGCCTTTTATTTGACGTGTGCACGGTGTGTGTGGGCAAATAGCTTTATAAACCTCCCCACCCATAAACACTAGGTGACCCAACTGCCTTTTATTTCACGTGTGCACGGTGTGTCTGTGGGCAAATAGCTTTATAAACCTCCCCACCCATAAACACTAGGTGACCCAACTGCCTTTTATTTGACGTGTGCACGGTGAGTGTGGGCAAATAGCTTTATAAAGCCCCCCCCCCATAAACACTAGGTGACCCAACTGCCTTTTATTTGACGTGTGCACTGTGTGTGTATGGGCAAATAGCTTTATCAAGCCCCCCCCCCCCATAAACACTAGGTGACCCAACCGCCTTTTATTTCACGTGTGCACGGTGTGTCTGTGGGCAAATAGCTTTATAAACCTCCCCACCTATAAACACTAGGTGACCCAACTGCCTTTTATTTGACTTGTGCACGGTGTGTGTGGGCAAATAGCTTTATAAAGCTCCCCCCCCCCATAAACACTAGGTGACCCAACCGCCTTTTATTTCACGTGTGCACGGTGTGTCTGTGGGCAAATAGCTTTATAAACCTCCCCACCTATAAACACTAGGTGACCCAACTGCCTTTTATTTGACTTGTGCACGGTGTGTGTGGATAAATAGCTTTATAAACCTCCCCACCCATAAACACTAGGTGACCCAACTGCCTTTTATTTCACGTGTGCACGGTGTGTGTGGGCAAATAGCTTTATAAAGCTCCCCCCCCCCCCATAAACACTAGGTGACCCAACTGCCTTTTATTTGACGTGTGCACGGTGTGTGTAGCTTTATAAACCTCCCCACCCATAAACACTAGGTGACCCAACTGCCTTTTATTTGACGTGTGCACTGTGTGTGTGTGGGCAAATAGCTTTATCAAGCCCCCCCCCCATAAACACTAGGTGACCCAACCGCCTTTTATTTCACGTGTGCACCTTGTGTGTGTGGGCAAATAGCTTTATCAAGCCCCCCCCCCATAAACACTAGGTGACCCAACCGCCTTTTATTTCACGTGTGCACGGTGTGTCTGTGGGCAAATAGCTTTATAAACCTCCCCACCCCCATAAACACTAGGTGACCCAACTGCCTTTTATATGACGTGTGCATGGTGTGTGTGGGCAAATAGCTTGATAAACCTCCCCCCCCCATAAACACTAGGTGACCCAACTGCCTTTTATATGACGTGTGCACGGTGTGTGTGGATAAATAGCTTGATAAAGCCCCCCCCCCACCATAAACACTAGGTGGCCCAACTGCCTTTTATTTGACGTGTGCACGGTGTGTGGGCAAATAGCTTGATAAAGCTCCCCCCCCATAAACACTAGGTGACCCAACCGCCTTTTATATGACGTGTGCACGGTGTGTGTGGGCAAAATAGCTTTATAAAGCTCCCCCCCCCCATCAACACTAGGTGACCCAACCGCCTTTTATATGACGTGTGCACGGTGTGTATGGGCAAATAGCTTTATAAAGCTCCCCCCCCCATTAACATTAGGTGGCCCAACCGCCTTTTATATGACGTGTGCACGGTGTGTGTGGGCAAATAGTTTTATGAAAAGTGTTACGAGATAAAGTTTCCTTCCCCCCCCCCCATATACACTAGGTGGCCCAACTGCCTTTTATTTGACGTGTGCAGATAAAAGAATTGCAGAACTCAACGAGGCTATTCAAAGTTAAACCCCGCCAGTGGAGAACTGGCGAGAGCAACCTCTCAATGTGAACGACTCTCTCTGCAACTTCGTGCTCTCGTGCATGTTTTTACTTCACCTTCACAGTACATTGTATACCTATAGGTAGAGAAGATATTGCAATACAAAAATACACGTTTTAATGTTGCCTGTATGCAAATAAGATATTTCAAAAAATGGTTCGCTGTGTAGGTATATGTGTCCGTGTGCCTGTGAACACGATAAATAAAAAAAATCTGCTGTGACACTCACATGACTTTCTCAGCTGCTCTGAAAAAGATTCTTCTTCTTCTTCTTCTTTTTATTGCTTAACGTCCAATAACCTGGTTGGTCATATCGGACGATGAATGAATGAAATTGATGAAATGATACTCAAATGATCTCGGGGTCCATTGAGCTTAAAGTTACTCGACATTCGTCTTCTTAGGATAAGGGAAAACTCCGAAAGAAACCTTATCCGGGCAATTCACTCTAAGCGAGATTCGAATTCACGACCATTTGAATATGAGGTAGACACGCTACCTCCACACTACCCAGGCGGGCTTATTCTTCTTTGTAGACAATGCTAATCGAGATAAATATTAGCAGTATGTTCTTATTATTCTTAGGAGGGAATAAGGGAATGCGCTATGCTGAAGTGATCGTCAAATGTTTTAAAAGCTATCGTTATGCGATTGTTATTGCAAATCACATCTTTGCTTGGCCAGGAGTAGAACAAAAGAAAAACGGACACTTCCTGTCTGAGTAAAGTTTAAGTACATCACAATTGAAACCAATAACAAGGAATATCTCGGAAACGGTTACCTCCACAACAAAAACGTAAAGGACAGAAATTGTGTGTTTTGTCGTGATGTACATTTTTGTGTAGTGAGTTTTTTCTATCTCTTACGGTTTAGCAGCTAAGCAAAATTTTGCAAAATTCATTCAGAATAAAGAGGTCTTCAGAGGCTATTCCCAAAAGTTAGAGATATAAATTTTATTTCGGACATAACTTTAATATACGGGATTTTAATTAAAATCGTTACTGCTATTTTTAAGAAAATCAAAACTTACGAAATTTTTCCATGTAAAGGGTAGTTTATGGTGGGGAATTTTTTTTTAAAATCTTCGTGTCGCATCCTTGGAATATACTAAAGCTAAATACCAAGTTTGGTATTTACATTGTATATATGGGGCTAGAGAAAGTAAAAATCAAGACTTGGGAAAATACCAGCCTTGGTACTTAATTATAATGGTTATTCTCCTCTCTCTAAAGTAAGTGTATATATACACTTTAAATATATTTGAAAGGTACACTGGGGTCACTCTCAGTAAGTTAGAACCAGTTGAAAAGTTCAATGCTACAGTCAGGATTTGAACACGTTTCTCCCGCTCTGCGTGCGTTGCTCTGACCACAGAGCTATCGTGACAACTTGCCGATATCTCCCAACTGTGTTCAATGCCGGCTGTGGCATGGAATTTTTCAACTGGTTCTAGTTTAGTAATTGTGACCCCAGTGTACCTTTCAAATACATGAGAGACAGGAGCATTACCATCATAATAATAATATCCTGTATGTTGGCGAGAACATAGTAAACACGAGGGCCGTTGTTTTTCCAACTTCCGATAGGCTATAAATAAAAAACAAGTGCAGAGAAAACAATTATTTTATTACTAAAAGTTTTGTACATTTATGGTTACTTTGCAACATAATCATCAAAAAATTGAAACTTTTATCGCACCTGTGCCTAAGCTTTGCAATACCCCCTTAAAAAATGTTGCCATCAATGATTTCAAATGAGCATTGACGTTGTTTTGAAGATCTTTGCTGGTTTGAAAGTGCTGCCCTCCTAGCCACGTCTTCAGTTCAGGGAAAAGGTGAAAGTCGCTGGGTGCCAGGTCAGGACTGTACGGCGGATGATCGAAAATGTCCCAATCAAATTGTCCAAGGAGCCGATGGGTTGTGCCAGCAGTGTGTGGACGAGCATTGTCATGGATCAGCACAATTCCTGAAGTCAGCATTCCTCTTCGGTTGTTTTGAATGGCTCTCCGTAAACGTGTACGAAGATCTTCAAAACAACGTCAATGCTCATTAGAAACCATTGGCGGCAACATTTTTTGAAACTTTGAGGAAAATTCCCCATCCCAAACTACCCTTTACATGGAAGAAGTTTCGAAAATTTTGATTTTTTGAGAAATCTAAAATACTGTATATTAAATACATGTTCATGAGAAATAAAATGTATATCTTGAATTTCCTGGAAATAGTCTCTGAAGACCTCTTTATTCTGGATGCATTTTTCTGTATTTTGCATAAGTGGTAAACTTTAGGAGCCTAAGCTTATTACAAAAGACAAATAAATAAAAAAATACACATATCTTAAAACACATAATTAATATCATATGTGTACATTATTTTCGTGGAGTTGACTATTTTTGAGATATTCCTTGTTATTGGTTTCACTTCAGCCTTTCACATACGGGAATTCATCAACCCCTGGCAGTGCAAAGAAAAAGATTTCAATCACACGGCGACCGGCTTTTAAAAGATTTGAAAATCATTGTAATCTAGTGTATTCATTTATTTGCCTTCAAGAAAGCAACAAATAAGACCATTGCTGCTAACATTTATCTCAATTAGCATGGAGTAAATAGAAAAATAAACACTTTAAACAGTTGCTGGTAAAAGTAGATAATTTACCAGAAATCAATAGTGTTAAAAGTAGGACAATTCTGCCAATTAGTGTTATAACATTATGTAGTCACTTTGGTTTATGCGTCCACGGCCTCATTCAAGTAGGCTATCGATCCATAAAATAGCGGATGATTTGAATGTCATGAACATGGCATCTGCTGAAATTTTGCAAACAGCGGAGAGAGCAAAATTACTACACTGCCTCCGTTGTATAAAATGTTTCATTCTGTACGAGTAAGTAATAATGTCAATACTATTGCTAAGCAAGGCAACAACTGAATATCGCAGACCATTAAGTGTGAGCTCGTGAAACAGGTAAAACAATTTACTTATAATTATAACATGTCCTGCTCACAACATAAAACACCATTTTTACCATTGGATCATTAATAACTATTTTAACAATATTTTGTAACCGAGATGTAGAGATAGTCGTGTGAATGAAACATATCAGATTTTTGTTATTGTTTCATTTATATATCCTTTAACCTCTAAGATCATATCGGGGCTTTGCATATTAAACAACCCGTTTTCTGTAGGTTCTTTTACGTTTGGTTTAAATCATTTTATGTTCCTCAAACACACACACATTCACTCTCACATACATACTTCCAGACTCTGTGGGGGATAGGGAATGATTCTGGGTGAAGAAAACTTCCCCGCCCCAGCCGGGAATCGAACCTGGGACCTCCGGCTGAGAAATCACCTCGCTGACCACTCGACCACAAGATTTTGTGTTACGTACCTTAATGTTTTGATTTATTTACAAAACTAGCTCTTAGACGGAAACTGATGGGTGAAAGGAAGACTTTTTAGTTACTTCTCAATCTAAAAGGTGGCTTTATTCTCTCAAAAATAAAAGCTCTGTTAAACTTTTCGACCTGTTTGTACTGTTCTTGTAGATGGGATCAAGGACTGTAATACAATCCTGGGAACTGCTCTCAATGAGCGAGATTCCCTCACCGTGTCCACTGATATACAAGACGTGCACGTTGCTAATACTTCAACTGATTGGTATTTCCTAGGATTTGCCCTAATTTAAACCCCGAACAGAACTTCTGCACACGTGAAGTACGGCGTTGCTGGGCCATATACCGATAGACAAATGTTTAAGAACTAGTAGCTAAATATCGGCTTTGAAATTCCGCACTCTTTTCATTCAATCGCGAGATATAACTGAAAATCGCCAGAACTTTAATAGACCGAACCATTAATAATGGATACTTCAGAATGACTTCTGTCACAGAAGGTTTACTTGAAATAAGTTATATATTTTAAATGATTTGTGCAGTATGTTTTCATCAAATGCTTAACATTTACCTGTTATGTAAAATTACAATTTTTTATAAATAAAGTACACTTTATAGGCTATTTCCGGAAAATTCAATCTATAAATTTCGTTTGTTAAGAAAATAACAATGGTATTTTGGTCATAAGCGTAGGTCACTTTAAAACTACATTTTCTAGAAAATGTTAAATTCATATCTTTGGATGATATCTGCTAAGACTAAATACCAGGCTTGGTAGTTATTCTTATACGGGCTGTAGAGAAGGTATTGTATTCCACCTCAAAAATTCGATATTGAGATTTCACCGGAAATACACGTTTTGGGGTCCCTTTATCATTTTTAGAAACAGTTCTCATGTGCGTGTGTCAGTATGTCTGTGAACACAATAACTCAAAAACAAATAGTTGGTAGAATACAAAACTTGTTATTTAAGTTTAGTATTTTCCAAGGATACGACATGAGGATTTTGAGGAAAATCCGCTACCCCAAGCTACACTTTATATGGAACAATTTTCAAAGTTTTGGTTTTCTCAAAGCTGTCTATAACGATTTTGATTAGAATACCGTAGATTAAAGATATTTACATGGCAATTAAGATGTCCATTTTCAATTTTCTGGGAATAGCCTCTGAAGACATCTTATTCTGAATGAATTTTGCATAACTGGCAAACCGGAAAAGATAGATAAAAGCTTAATACACAGAAAAGTAGATCTCATTAAATCACAATTTGTCACATACATTTTTTTTTCCCTGAAATTGACTATTTTTGAAATATTCCTTGTATTGGTTTAAGTTTTAAAATAGTTAAAACTTTTCATATACGGGACATCGTAAACTCATGGCAATGCAAAGAAACGGATTTGAACCACATAGCAACCAGCTTTTAAAGGGTTTAACTAATGATTTAGCGTATGGAACTCTTCTATTTCGCTTCTACTTACAAAGAAGCAAGTAATAAGACTGCTAATTTTTTCTCGATTAGCATTAAGTAAATAGAAGAATACATTTTTTAATTAATAATTTATTATTGAGATGTAGAGAAAGTCATGTGAATGAAACACATACGATTTTTTTACAAATGACATAACTGGTAAACAGTAGCAGAAACAAAATCCTACTTCACAAAAACAGTGGGTCCCGTTAAAGCAGAAAATTTATATCAGATAAATAAACATTTACAAGTTACCTAGCTGCTGCTTCAAAGTTATGCTACCTTTCTCCAATGCAAATTAGTCATGTTAATTTCTCTAGCACGTGTGTAAATAATACATAGTGGATTGAGAGAGTATTGTATTCCACCCAAAATATCGATATCGATATTTCACCGGAAATACATGTTTTGACACCCATTAAATCCAAAAAAACATATTTGGAAACATCTTCATGTGTGTATGTGTGGGCAATATGTTCAAAAACAAAAATTCAGTTGAATTACAAACGTGGTATTCAAGTACAGTATATTCCAAGATGCGACACAAATGTTTTCAAAACACTCCCCCACCTCCACTTTACCTTTATTTGGAACACATTTTGAAAATTTTGATTTCCTCAAAAATGAATAAAATGTTTTATTAAAATGCTTAAGCGAAACAAAATGCATATTTAAATATTCTGGGAATACCCTCTGAAGACCTCTTCATTTTCAAGGAATTTTGTAAACCGTAAGTCATAGAGGACTTGACAAATTCCTGTATGAGAAAAGCATAAGTATTTTAAAACTAAAACTAATAACAACGAATATTTCAGAAACGATCAACATCACGAAAAAAATGCATATAACATAAATTGTGTGTTTTAACGAGCTGTACATTTTTGGTGATTAGTTTTGTCTATTTCTTACGGTTTATCGTTATACAAAATTCCGCAAAATTCATCCTGAATGAAAATGACTTCAGAGGATATTCCCAGAAAATTGAAGATATATGTTTTATTTATCATGTAAATATTTTAAATATAAAAGATTTTAATCAAAATCGTTAGTGCCATTTTTGGGAATATCGCCATTTTCGATTTCTTTTTCCATGAAAAAGGTTGTTAGGGATGGTGGGATTTTCTTGAAAATCTTCGTATCGCATCCTTGGAAGTTACTAAACTTAAATAGCAAGTTTGGTTTTTAACGGTGTTTTCGTTTTTGAGTTATGCTGTCCAAAGTGCGCGCGCGCGCGCACACACACACACACACACATACACACACACACACACGGAGAGACATACACGGTCATCTTCCTAAAAGTTTTTTTTTATTCAGGGGATCTAAAAATATGTATTTTCCAATGAAATCTCGGTATCGAATTTTTTGGTGCTATGCAATACCTTCTCTGTACACTATGTGCATAGCACGAGTAGAGAAAGTAAAAAGCTGATGTGTTCCATTCACATGATTTTCTCTACATCTGTATAACAAATTATTGTTAAACATATTCTCCTGTCTATTTCATGCTAACTGAGATAAACATTAGCAGAAATGCTTTCTTGTAAGTAGAAGGGACATAATAGAACACACTAGGTTAAAGCGATAGCCTAATCTTTTAAAAATAGGTTGCCATCTGAATGAAATAACGTTTCTTTTCACATACGGAAATTTGTCAATTCCTGGTAATTTCAAAGTATAACCAAATACACTATACAGGACAGTGTGTGATATTTCGCGCGACACGCGGGTCGGCCTTGAGCAGCGATAAGGGGGTGCTGCTGTAGCTTCAGTATAGCCTTCGTAAGAGCAATAATGATAATTAAAATGGAATATGTATACAGAGCGTTATAAGGATTATCAGACAGAATTATTGAACCATGTGCGGTAAGGTTTGTGCTGTGTTTGGCTGCAATAATGTTGAGCTTCTGAAGCTTTCCAAGTCCTTTCTCCGCTTTCCACGAAATAAAACAATGTAAGTAGATTATATTATTGTGAAACGTTAATATACATAACCACAGCAGGGACGCAATAATCTGAAAATGAGATTATTGCTGAACATCTCTGAGGAAAATCCTTTATTAAAATTTATAACAGTAGAGTCTATAAAATAAGAACTGAAGCTTTCCTGGCGACGTGTTAATTCAAAATCTTCTCGGGCTTCTAGCCAGGTAAAAACATCAGTTCACCCTGAAGACGAGGAAGATGCACTTCTTCGAAACGTTGGTGTCAAGCCAAGTTTTTACCTGGCTAGAAGCCCGAGAAGATTTTGAAAGTAGAGTCTATGTTTTCCATGATGCTCCACACCTGTTGAAATCACTGAGGAATAATTTGAAAAGGCATGATATATTCTGTGAAGATGGAAAGGTTTCTTGGAACCATATTGTAGAATTTTATTAAAAAGACAGAGCCATGAAACCTCGGTTAGCTCCAAGGTTGACCAGCCAATGTATTGAAATGCCACCATTTAGTCCAATGAGGTAATGCTTGGCTGTCGTGTTTTAAGCCTTTCTGTCAGTTGTTGCATTAAAACGCATCTTGCGTTTAATTCTATGTCTGATGAAACATTAGCTACCGCTAATTTCATTGAAAAAATGGACTATCTATTTGACATTTTCAACTCGTCTCAAAATCATTGTGCTAAAGAGTTGCGCTATGCAATAAATGACGAACGTAAACATTTACTGTATTTGAATGAATTATCAACATTCTTAGAATACATCATTACAATGAATAGTCAACGTAAGGAACCTCCTTGTTTTAATGCACATATTGGCATTAAAATTATTGTGGCAGGAGCTAAAATGTCAATATCGTCTCTCGTATGTACTTACAAGGCGACTCACACAAGATTGTTTGGAAATTTTATTTTCTGTTGTTAGGGGCAAGGGTAGGAACAATGTAACCCCAGATTCCTCAAAATTCGACTTGCAATTACAACTCAGTTATTACAATCGTCTGAAGACATAAATTGTGCAGTGGATATAAGCAAGTTTTTAGTTCTAAAGTCTGATTTATAGGAAAAATGTAATTCAGACTTCTGCACAAATTATACCAGAACAGCAAAGAGATGATTTTCCAGTTAATGTTCATCAGCGTGCAGATTCATATGTAAGCAGCTGAATATGTGCAACATTGCCTCATGAGGAATGTATAAACAAATTGGTAGACTTTGATGAGAGCAGAGGTAGTAAATTAAAAATGTACATATTACTCCGAAGCGTTATGAAAATGCTAGATTCATATTTCACAACGAATCTGCTTAGACAATGTACAACAGCATCAATACTCTATTTAATGAAAACTTTCTTCATTATCTTTCTGACTGTAGACTTAATGCTAAACTAGGTTAAATATATGTGTAGATGATACATTATTCACTTGCATATGTAAAAGTTGTAAATATGTGTTTATTAACAAAGCAATCAATGTGTTAATAAAATGTTATTTGAATGATGAAAATGGAAAAAAGAACAATGAAAAAAAAAACAGGTGGAAACATTCAAGAAAAAATTGTCATGCATCTAAAAACAATTCCTGTAGAGCCAATAGCTTTACATTGTTTCTCTGCATTGTTTTGTATTGTATTGAAAAAATATTGTTTGAATAAATAAAAAGCAATAATGCATAATACAATATCATTATTTGATTTATTCTTTTCCTAACATTCAAAATTGATGTCTTGTTCCTTAAGGCCAGGCCGCTAGGAGCGCCACTGTCTACCTATCTCTCAGCTTAACACAGGGGAAAATGGAAGTGTCCAGTATTAAGCTATAGTGTATTTGGTATAACTATTCTAAAACTGACACAAATAACAAGGAATATCTTAAAAATGGTGAACTCCATGAAAACATTAGATAACATAAATTGTATGTTTTAACGAGATCTACATTTTATGTGCAGTGAGTTTTTGTCTATCTCTTACGGTTTACTAGCTATGCAAAATCCAACAACATTATTCCAGAATAAAGAGGTCTTCAGAGGCTATTCCCAGAAAATGCAACATATAAATTTTATTTGCCATACAAATACCTTTAATATAAGGTATTTCAATCAAAATCGTTACAGCCATTTTTGTGAAAATGAACATATTCGAAAATTTCTCCATGAAAAACGTTTTTTTTTTTTTTTGGGGTGGGGGGATTTTCCTCAACATTTACGTGTCGCAGCCTTGAAAGATACTAAATTTATGTAGCAAGTTTGGTATTTTACCGTCTTTTCGTTTTTGAGTTATCGTGTTCACACACACACACACACACACACACACACACACACACACACACACACACACCATTGGACCTTTCTGTAGAAATATTTTTTTTTGGATTCAGGGGAACCTAAAACGTCTATTTCCGGTGCAACCTTGGTATCAATCTTTGGTTGGAATGCAATGCCTTCTCTATACTCTTATGTACACAGTGTAGAGAATGTAAAAGAAATGATGTTCTCCATTCACATGACTTTCTCTACATCTCAGTGACAAATTATCGTTAGTAAGCTTATTCTTCTATTTAATGGTAAAACATTAGCAGAAACGGTCTTATTACTTAGTTCCTTTATAAGAAGAAGGGAAATAAGGGAATGCACTGAGTTAAACTGACAGTCATATGTTTTAAAATGTGGTTGCTATCGGATTGCAATCCATTTCTTTGCTTGGCCAAAAGTTGACAAGTTCCAGTATAAGAAACGTTTAAGTATTTTAAAACTAAAAAAAAAAATAAGTAGAAATTATTCCCTATCCCCCACAGAGTCTGGAAGTATGTATATGAGAGTGAATGTGTGTGTGTTTGAGGAAAATAAAATTATTTAAACTAAACGTAAAACAACCTACAGACGAGTTTTTCAAGTGCAAAGCCCTCGATATAGCCTTAAATGTTAAAGTGGCCATATAAACGAAACAATTAAAAAAAATAATAAAAAGAAGTCTTTCGAAAAAATATGTACAACATAAACTGTGTGTTTTATTTTGATCTCAAATTTTGTCTATCTCTTACGGTTTATCAGTTATGTGAAATTCAATAAAAATCATCCAGAGTAAAGAGGCTATTCCCAAAAAAGTTAAGATATACATTTTATTTGACATGTAAATATCTCCATAAGAGATTTTAATCAAAACCTTTATAGCCATTTTTAAGAAAATCCAAAGTTTCGAAATTTTTCCATGTAAAGGGTAGTTTGGGGTGGGGATTTTCTTGAAAATCTTTATGCAACATCCTTGGAAGATACCAACTTAAATACCAAGTTTGGTATTTAACGGTCTTTTCGTTTTTGAGCCATACTGTCCATAAACACACACACACACATACGGTCGTTTTTACAAAAATGCTTTTTCTGGATTCATGTATTTCCGGTGAAATCTCGGTATTGAATTTTTGGGTGTATTACAACCCTTCTCTATACACTATGTCCATAGTAATGTAGAGAAAGTAAGACCTTATACATACGGTATTTAATCAAAATTGCTACAGCCATTTTTGAGCAACTAAAAAAAGAATTTATTGTTGGTTCATGTAAACGGTACTTTGGGGTTCTAGGGGTTGTGCTGAAAAGCCTTGTGATCTTTTAAGATGCTAAACATTAATACCAAGTGCGGTGTTTAACCGACCGTTTACTACTTTCTCTACACGTATTATGCACATAGTGTAAAGAGAAGGTACTGTAATGCACCCAAAAATTCCATACCGAGATTTCACCGGAAATAAGTGTTCTGAAACACCCTGAATCCAAAAAAGACATTTTTAGAATAATGTCCGTGTGCGTCTCTGTCTGTATGTATGTGTGTTTGTCATCGGGCAGCATATCTCAAAAATGAATAGACTGTTAAATAGCAAATTTGGAATTTAAGTTTCATATCTTCCAAGGATGCGACACCGAGATTTTCAAGATACTCCCTCCACGCCCAACTATCCTTTGCATGTAACATTTTTCGAACTTTTAGATTTTCTCAAAAATGGCTCAAATAATTTTGATTAAAATATCTTATATTTAAAATATTCACATGAAAAATGAATGTATATCTTGACATTTTTAGGAATAACCTCTAAAGACATGTTTATTTCGAATGAATATTGCTGAATTTTGCATAACTGGTAAACCGTAAGAGATAGATGAAAACTTACTTGATAAAAATGTAGAGCTCGATAAAAAACACAATTTATGTTATATGCATTTTTTTCGCGGAGTTGACCGTTTTTGAACTACTCCTTGTTATTATTTTCAGCTTTAATACTTCTCTAACATGGGAATTTGTCAACTTCTGGTCACGCAAAGAAACGTATTTCAATCCCATAGCAACCACATTTAATACATGTGACTATCGGTTTAGCCTAGTGTACTCCCTTGTTTCCCTCTGCTTATGTGGACCTGCGTAATAAGACCGTTTCTGCTACTGTTTATCTCGTTTACCATGAAGTAGAATAAGCTTATAAACAATAATTTATTAGGTAGATGTAGAATGGAACATATCAGATTTTTTGGCATTGACATTGTTTTGAGGATCTTCGTACTTTACGACGTTTGCGGAGAGTCATTCAAAACAAACGAAAAGGAATGCATGACAACGCTCGTCCACACACTGCTGACACAACCTTGCACAATTCCAATGAGACATTTTCGATCATCCGCCGTACAGTCCTGACCTGGCACCCAGCGACTTTCACCTTTTCCCTGAACTGAAGACGTGGCTAGCAGGGCAGCACTTTCAAACCAAAGAAGATCTTCAAAACAACGTCAATGCTCTTTTGAAATCATTGGCTACAACATTTTTTGAAGCGTGTATTGCAAAGCTTGTGCACAGGTACGATAAGTGTCTCAATATTTTCGGTGATTATGTTGAAAAGTAAGCATAACTGTATAAAACTTTTAGTAATAAAATAATTGTTTTCTTTGAGCTTGTCTTTTATTTATAGCTTATCGGAAGTTGAAAAAATAAACCGGCCCTCGTATATGTAATAAGGAAAGGAAAAACAAAGGATGACTGTATTTAGAGTTCGGGTGACGCACTGAAAGTATACATTCCAAGCTACTAGATCTAGCTCTAAGCTCATCTATTTGATTTGGGTATTAGTTTTTTGAAGCAACCCTTTAATGAAAGCTGGGTTGCAGGTTTACACAGGAGTATTCCTTACTGCACCAGTTTAATTTCCAAGGGAATATCCCTTTATTTACGTCCAACGCAACTGATAGCCAACCAAGATGGCTACTATAAATCACCACCAGCAAGAGAACGAAATCTGTCCTTACACTGCGCTTCTAGCGACCGATGCGCTCCCGTCCTATCTCAGCGGAGCTTTAATTAAGTACTTCTCCTATATAGAGCGCCATCGATAGCTCACTCGCTAATCTGCGCTGACTGGAATAAGGATTCGCCACTATTTCAACACTCTGATGCCTTTTTCTACTCATTCCTCAACTATTATTACAATATGTATTCTTTTACTCCTTGTTATAAAAGATGCCTTTTCACTAGTCATATATTTACAAATCGGTCGCTATGCGATGGATTTGAAATTAAGTTAGTTTCGCATGGGTACGAGAAAGAAAAAAATCTGATGTGTATCACTCACATGACTTTCTCTATATCTCGGCAGCAAATTATTGTCAAAAAGCCAATGCTTCTATATACTTCAGGCTAATTGAGAAAAAATTAGCAGGAATAGTCTTATAACTTGCTACCTTGTAAGTAGAAGCGAAATAAGGGAGAACCATAGGTTAAAGTGATAGTCAAAAGCTGGTTGCTATGTGACTGAAGTTCCTTTGTTTGTATGGAGACGAGTTTACGAAATTCCTGTATCAGAAAAGTATAAGTTTTTTAAAACATAAACCAAAAACAAGGAATATCTAAAAAAAAACGACCAACTCCATAATAGCAAAAATTGTGTGTTTTAATGTGCTCTACATTTTTTGTGTAGTCAGTTTTTGTCTATTTCTTACGGTTTAACTGTTATGCAAAATTCCGTAAAATTCATCCAGAATAAACTAGTCTTCAGAGGCTATTGGTCAAGTAAATATCTTTAATATACCGTATTTTAATCAAAATCATTACAGCCATTTTTGAAAAAAATCAATTTTTTTGTAAAAAGTACCATGTAAAAGGTAGTTGGGGGTGGGGGTATTTTCTTAAAATCTTCGTGTCCTATCCTTGCAAGATACCAAACTTTAGTACCAAGTTTGGAATTTAATGTCCACACACACACGTGCGTGCGCGCGCGCAAACAACGACCTTTTTCCAGAAAATATATTTTTCGATTCACAGAGACCCAAAATATGTATTTCCGGTGAAATCTCGGTATCGAATTTTTAGGTGCATTACAATACCTTCTCTATGCACTATGTACATACGAGTAGTATGTGTAGAGAAAGTAACAAGATTAGCGAATAGTAATTAGAAAAGTATAAAGAAACTGAAAATTCGCACCAATAACAAAGAATTTATTATCAAAGGTGTTCAACGCCATAACTCGTAAATTGTGTATTTCAAAGAGATTAAAATACTTTTGTGTTATTATTTTGTCTTTCTGTTTGGTTTTCTCAATTATACAAACCTGTTAAATAAAGGGGACTTAATTACTCCTAGAAAATTCAAACTATGTACTTTATTTTAAACGAACGTATTTTTAATTAAAAAATATAGAATTAATATGCATGAAAAGAACTATTGGGAGTGGGGGAGTTTTCTTGTAAATCTTCAATGCGAATCCTTGAAAAATAAACTTAGTAGCATTATTGGTATGTTTCCGAACTTAGTTTTAGAGACACTTCGCAGGTACACGGACACATTCACACATACTATTTTCTAAAAGGCAATTAAATTTGGGATCCTCAAAACATGTATTTGAAGCGAAATCTCTACATCGAATTTTTGGGTTGAATGCAATACCATTTATATTTACTTTACAAAGTAAAAAAGTTAGAAACGTATACAGGTTGTAATAATAAATTTTTGTGGAAGAATAAAGGGGAACCATACACGAATACAGCTCATTAGATTGTTACTTTCTCTACTACGTAAAAATAGTAGGGGAAATTTTGTATTCTAGCAAAGCAATAAATATCGAGATTTCACAAAAAAAAAAAAATGCTTTGTGGCCACCTGAAACCCCCAAAAGAATTTTAACATTTTACCTTTTCTAACACGTCACTACATAATTAGAGAAGGTCCACCCTAAACCGATACTCAGATTTCACTGAAAACACGCGCGGGCGCGTGCGTGTGTGTGTCCGTCTATAATCAGCATAACTGAGAACGAAAGTAATTTGGTATTTAAGTTCAGCATCTTTCAAACGTGAGACACGAGGGTTTCTAAGAAAGACCCTTTATCCTATTCTACTCTCTAATTAAAACGTTTTTCGAAAATTGCTATTTTATAAAATGGCTGAGATAATGTGGATTAAAACAGCATATGTTTAAAACACTTTTCATGAAAAATTAAAATGAAGGTACTAGGGTCGGCTGATAAGTCCCGGGCTTACGCAGATGTGGCGCTACTACGCCAGTTAGACAGTAGCATCATATAGTTTAACTCTAGACTAGCTTGTGTCTATAGTTACAGGTTAATAACTTTTCGAATGATAGCGTTTTAAACAAGACAACTTTAAAGTTTTCACGAAAATGGAGCATTTAGAAAAACGAGCAGTGATTAAAAATTTTCATTTGAAAGACTTCACGCCTAAAGAAATCAAGGAAGAAATGGACAGCACATTGAAAGACTCTGCTCCTTCATATTCAATGATTAAAAAGTGGGTTGCAGAGTTTAAAATGGGACGTACGAGCACTAGTGACGAGCCTCGCTCTGGACGCCCTGTAGAAGTGACAACTCCAGAGACCATTGAAAAAAAATCATCGTTTAGTGCTGGAAGGCCGCAGATTAAATTTGTTTGAGATAGCAGATGCTGTAAACATATCAAAAGAATGTGCAGGTAATATCTTAAGTAATGCTTTGGGCATTCACAACGTCTGTGCAAGATGAGTACCGCGTTCGTTGACATTTGATCAATCGTTGCAAAGAAAAACTGTTTCTGTTAAGACTGTGGAGCTGTATCGTAAAAATCCCAATGAATTTTTGAGCGGCTTATTACCATGGACGAAGCTTGGATATATCTCTACACTCCAGGAAGTAAATCACGGTCAAAACAAGTGGATTGCGCCAGGTGAACCAACCAAATAAGGCAAAGTCAATTTTGTCAGCTAACAAGGTTATGGCGAGTGTTTTCTGGGATGCACAGGGAATTATTTTTATTCCTTACCTATAAAAGGATTAAAGTATCGCTGGTGACTACTATGCAAGCTTACTGCAACGTTTGAGTGATAAGGTGAAAAGAAAAAGACCTCATTTGAAAAAAAATGAAAGAATTGTTTCATCTCGACAATGCTCCGGCCCATTGTTCAGTCACTGCAATAGGGAAAAATGTGTGAATTAAAGTTGGAATTGCTTGAGCATTCCCTCTATTCACCAGATCTAGCACCCAGTGACTACCATCAGTTCTCAAACCTCAAAAAACATCTTGAAGGACGAAGATTTCACAGCAACGAGGCGATCATTTATGCGGTAGATAGTTATTTTGAGGACCTTGGTAAATCGCACTACAGAGATGGTTGAATTAAAGTAGAACACCGATATGACAAATGTGTTAGCCTTTCTGGAGATTTTGTTGAGAAATAGATAAAAAAAAAATTAATGCTGTTTTCATTGAGAGGCCCGGGACTTATCAGCCAACCCAAATATATCTAAAATTTTATGGGCATATCCGCAGAGATCCTCTTCATTTTGGATGAATTTTTAATAACTGATAAACTATGAGGAACAGACAAAATATTGCTTCACAAAATGCATACATATGTTGTTAAATAACAAAACTTATGTCAGATCTTTGTGGAGTTAATCCCACTCTAGGTATTCCTTGTTTAAGTTTTACATTTTATAATACGCGTACTTTTCACAAATGGGGAACCGTTTTTCCTTAACCCTTTTATAACTCCTAGCCATTCAAAGAGGACCGAATTTAAAAGCCACCACAAAGAGACCAGCTCTTGAAGGATTTTACTATAACTTTAGCATGTTGGAGACCCGTATTTCTGGAAAACCAAGTAATGGGGCATTTTTGATAATGCTTATCTTGATTAGCTTGACGTAGATAACGTCCTTATTAGAATTGTTTGTTTTACAATAGATAGAGAAAGTTTTAATAGATGGAACACATCATATTTTTACTCTCTCCACACGTACTATGTACATAGTGTATAGAGAAGGTATTATATTGCACCCAAAAATTTGATACCGAGATTTAACTGGAAACTAATGTTTTGAGACCCTCTGAATTTAAAAAAAAACATTTTTGGAAAAAGATGCGTGTGTGTGCGTGTTTGTCTGTGTGTCTATGTGTTTGTCTGTGTGTCTGTGGACAGCATACCTCAAAAACGAAAAGACCGTTAAATACCAAACTTGGTATCTTCCAAGGATGCGACACGAAGATTTTGAAGAAAATCCCCTCACCCCAACTACCCTTTACATGGAACTTTTTTTTTTTCGAAAATGTTGATTCTCTCAAAAATGGCTCTAACAATTTTGACTAAAAATCGCATATTAAAGACATTTACCTCACAAATAAAGTGTACGCGTTGAATTTTGTGGGAATAGCCCCTGAAGACTACTTTATTCTGGATGAATTTTACTGAAATTTGCATAGCTACTAAACCGTAAGAGATGGACAAAAACTTACACACAAAAAACTGTAGACCACATTAAAACACACAATTTGTCATATACAGTTTTTTCGTGGTGTTTATCGTTTTTGAGATACCCCTTGTTTTTTGTTTTCAGGTTTGAAAAACTTATACTTTTCTCATACAGGAATATGTCAACTCCTATCCATACAAACAAAGGAACTTCAGTCACATAGCAACCCGCTTTTGACTATCACTTTAACCTATGGTACTCCCTTATTTCGCTTCTACTTCAAGGAAGCAAGTAATAAGACTATTTCTGCTGATTTTACTTTCTCTATACCACTATGTATACCCAAAAATTCGATACCGAGATTTCACCGGAAATATATGTTATGAGACCCCCTGATTCCAAAAAAGAATTTTTAGAAAAATGTCCGTGTATGTGTCTGTCTGTTTGTGTGTGTGTGTGTGTGTGTGTGTGTGTGTGTGTGTGTGTGTGTCTGTAGGCAGCATAGTCCAAAAATGAAAAGACCGTTAAAAACCAAACTTGGGATTTAAGTTGGGTATCTTTCAAGGGTGCGACACGAAGATTTTCAAGAAAATCCCCAACCCCAAACTACCCTTTACTTGGAAAAAATGTCGACCATTTTGATTTTCTTAAAAATGTCTCTAACGATTTTGATTAAATACTCGTATATTTAAGATATTTACCTGACAAATAAATGGTTTATTTTGAATTTTCTGGGAATAACCTCTGAAGACTACTTTATTCTGAGTGAATTTTACAGATTTTTGCATAACTGCTAAAGCGTAAGAAATGGACAAAAACTAACTACACAAAAATGTAGAGCACATTAAAACACATTTTGTGTTGTATACATTTTTTCGTGGAGGATCGTTCAAATGACACCCATATATGTTTACGCTTATACATGAAATATTATTAATTGTTTACTCATCTCATCTCCAAGAGAGATGCCGGTTGGTAGCGAAAGTCCCACTCGCGTGGTTTGATAGACGCCGGCGCGGCACAGGTCACCTTATTAATGGAAAAAGTAGCACATGGGTGTGGCGTATTACAATCGTTGTTCCTTCGCTGCCTAATCCCAAATGTGTGCGATTTTTAAACACACATAAAACTTTAAATATAAGAATTTGATAGTTGCGACATCAATTTCGGACAAGTCAAAGTGTAAGCTAATCGACTGCTATTAACGTTTGGTGTCGTTTTGAAACGGCCTGTGTGTGTGTTCATTTTTATATATAGCTAAAAATGAACACATTTTTTCCCTGCAAAATACAACTTGATCAACAGTCAATGAAGACGATTTTGAGGGAAGAGAACAATTTATTGAATATGTGTCTCGGAGAATCGAGGATGATCTAAATTTAACACAAAGTATTTTTTACCTTTTCCTTAAATGGATGAGACAACATATACAATTGCAGTACTGGGGCATTGAAATTCCTCACATAGTTCATGAAGCTCATACTCTTTCCGTGGAAGGTCAATGTGTGGACTGGAATTATGTGGAATGATATTGTTGGAGTGGAGAAATGCATCTGAACGTATTGGTACATGTAACGCGCACACTTGCCACACTGTCGCTAGAAGCCAAGGCAATGAAGGAAACGTGGTGATAGATGAACAAAATTTGAATTTTCAACAGGACGTATCACCCTCACACTATGCAATACACATACGGCAATGAGAGGATAGAAGATGTTCACGAAAATGGTTTACTAGTACATATGTTTTAACCGTGGAGGGGGAAAATGCATCCGCGGAAGTGTTTGAAGTCTAGGATGCTGCGGAAACGGGTAAAAGGTTGTTTCTAGGCTTCAGCCTTGAACCTGACTGCAGCCTAGGGGAATTGTAACGAAAAAAGTTGGTTCGTGTGTATTTAATGTTCTTAAGTTTTTATACTTTTACCATGTAGATTCTTTTCTCTTCTCAGGTTAGTGGTATATGAGACGCATTCTGGATTTTGGTTTCAGTTACCATTAAATATTGTTGTTATTCTTTCTGAATTTATTGTAAATCTTGCTGACACATAAACATACACAGAATCAAGTTATAACGCTTCTTTTTCACAAGAATACATCTTTTACTCCCTTCTGGTTTCGTTGTTAAGCAAAACAATCTTCCTTTTTCTTTACAGCAATTATAAACAGAAATATCTGTGTTGCCATGCGTTCATTCCAAGGCCGTGTGACGTATGTATGTGTTAGCAATGCACATGCGTATAAGTCTTTCCGTCTCTTTCTGTCATTGTTGCGATTGTTGGTCACGTCTCCAGCCAACACATTATAAACTCCTTTACTTAATTAATAAGCCTTTTTGCATTAGAATAAACACAGCGTCTTCCTAATATATTAATAACGCAAGTAAATTAATTCAGCAATAACAATTCACACAAAAACTAACACTTAAATGTATGCTTTAAGCGATTTAGCCAAATGAATTTCAAGCTAATAATAAAATTACAAAATAAAAACCTTATATGTTGTGTCTTGTGGCCTTAATATTGTCACATAGTTAAAGGTGACGTTGGGAAGGAATGTAGGTGTAGATTGTGCAGGAGTTTAGCTGCTGAACTTGCATGTGAATCGGACGATTCTTGTAGTCTTGGACGAACGTTGTCCTCGCTGTTCTGGCGTTCGATCGATGCTGACAGGAGCGTCCCGAAGTTCTATGGTGTGTCTGTGCCCCTTAGCCTGAGCAGCAAGAGCAGCGGTGTCGAGCTGGTGATTCGAGCGGAATAGCTCGGCGGAGTGGGCAGCTTGCTGCAGGAGCACCTGCTTGTAGACGCCTTCCACACGTGCTAACAAGTCAGCTGTTGTGGTGACCGCTGCAGTGTGTCTGTGCCCTCAGTCTGAGCATGAAGAGGAGCGGTGTCGAGCTGGTGATTCGAGCGGAATAGCTCGGCAGAGTGTTCCCCAAAAGTAACGCCCTTGTCAAGCTTCACCCCAAGTAGGTTATGGCGTTCGTCCATTGTATCCTTCGGTTGAGGTGCGTGAATGAAGGGAAGTTTGCGGGAAAGCGGCGCTTGGTGAAGAGTACAGCTTGGCTTTTATCCGGATTGATGGACAACCGCCAACGTTCGCACCACTCTTGGAGGAGGCGGAGGTGTCTCTGAATAGGGTTGAAGGCTCTGCGTGGGTTTCCGTTGGTACAGAATAACAGCACGTCGTCAGCATATTGAGACACCCTGGCACGCGGGTCTGCTCCTTAAACTCATCCGTCTGGAGCTTCCGACACACATCATTCATCTTCTACACTCATACCTCAAACACAGATCTTTTGTTGTTTCAGTTGCGGGACACAAATCAACACTTAGGCGAATAAGAGGCGGAGTCCCCGAAGGCTCTGTACTATCCCCTTTGCTATTCAGCGCCTACATGGCCGACCTACAAACAGTGCAGCACGTCAACATAGCTCAATATGCTGACCACTTGCTGTTATTCTGTACCAACAGAAACCCACGCAGAGCCTTCAACCCCATTCAGAGACACCTCCGCTTCCTCCAAGAGTGGTGCGAGCGTTGGCGGTTGTCCATCAATCCGGATAAAAGCCAAGTTGTACTCTTCACCAAGCGCCGCTTTCCCGCAAACTTCCCTTCATTCACGCACCTCAACCGAAGGATAAAATGGACGAACGCCATAACCTACTTGGGGGTGAAGCTTGACAAGGGCGTCACTTTTGGGGATCACATCAGGGAACTGAGGTTACGGGGCTACGACCTCCTTGTACCCGATGCTGGTCCATGATGCCGGTTCCCCTTAAGTTGCACCTTTTGAGGGCTCTCATAGTCCCCTTGTTAATCTACGCCTCTGAGATCTGGGGCATGGCGGCAGACTCCAGTCTGCTGTTGCTTAAGCGGGAATAGAATAGATGCCTTCGATCTATCTATTCTGTGCCTCTCACACTTCGTGGTCTACCATACCTGGAGGAGGAGATTAGGCGCTGGGCAAAAAAATTCAACGAAGGGTTACCATTTCATCGGAGCGCCCTCGTTAGGTCTCTTGGGGATTACAATCCCACAAACCGCCGCTTCCCCGCATGGCTTGCGGGCATCCCCGGTAACGAAGGAGCACCTCCAACAGCCTTTACGTCTAAGCTCCTTACAATCCTTCAAGAGTTGCTTGGATATCAAAATTAAAACCCTAAAAAGTAAAAATTTTGAAAAATTAATGCACTAGCGGTACACAAGGGCCATTGCACCATAATAGGCAACCGTTGAGGAGCAATAATTGCCTCCTGCTGTCACTCCACAACCCCATCTCTCACCCGTCATCCTGCAAACCCCACAATCCTGTCAGACCGTGGTTAAGTTCTCTTTGAGAACAGGGACACGTCTAACACAGCTCGGGCTGCCCTAAGCCTGCTCTGGTCTGATCTCTACCCCAAACCCATCTCTCACCCGCCATCCTGCAAACCCCACAATCCCGCCAGTACGTCGTTAAGCTCTCTCCGAGAACAGGGATACATCTAACACACCTCGGGCTGCCAACTGCTCTGGTCTGATCTCTACCACAACCCCATCTCTCACCGCCATCCTGCAAACTCGACAATCCCGTCAGTATGTGGTTAAGTTCTCTTTGAGAACAGGGACACGTCTAACACAGCTCGGGCTGCCCTCAGCCTGCTCTGGTCTGATCTCTACCCCAAACCCATCTCTCACCCGCCATCCTGCAAACCCCACAATCCCGCCAGTACGTCGTTAAGCTCTCTCCGAGAACAGGGACACATCTAACACACCTCGGGCTGCCAACTGCTCTGGTCTGATCTCTACCACAACCCCATCTCTCACCGCCATCCTGCAAACTCAACAATCCCGTCAGTATGTGGTTAAGTTCTCTTTGAGAACAGGGACACGTCTAACACACCTCGGGCTGCCAACTGCTCTGGTCTGGTCTCTACCACAACCCCATCTCTCACCACCATCCTGCAAACCCCACAATCCCGTCAGTACGTGGTTAAGCTCTCTCCGAGAACAGGGACACATCTAACACACCTCGGGCTGCCAACTGCTCTGGTCTGATCTCTACCACAACCCCATCTCTCACCGCCATCCTGCAAACTCAACAATCCCGTCAGTATGTGGTTAAGTTCTCTTTGAGAACAGGGACACGTCTAACACACCTCGGGCTGCCAACTGCTCTGGTCTGGTCTGGTCTGGTCTGATGATGACTCAGAGTACGTGGTTAAAAGCTTGGAAATTAATCCAACACTTACCTGGCTCACATCCCGAGAAGAAACCTTTACTAGAATATAATGCTTCCTCTACTTATCTACTACACGTAGTAAAGATAGTAAAAGTAAAGAGCAGTCGATTCTTGGTATATTAAATACTGAAAACAATAAAAATGGGAAATAGAATATTTTTACTTTCTCTATACGTACTATGTATAGTGTATAGAGAAGGTATCGTATTCCAACCAAAATTCGATACCGAGATTTCACCGGAATTACATGTTTTCGGCCCCCACGAAACAAAAAAAAAAAACATTTCTGGAAAAAAGGTCCTTGTATGTGTGTGTGTGTGTGTGTGTGTGGGTGGGTGGGTGTATGTGTGTGTGCAAAGCATAGCTCAAAAACGAAAAGACCCTTAAATATCAAACTTGGTATTAAAGTTTGGTGTCTTCGAAGGATGCAACACGAAGATTTTCAAGAACATCCCCCACCCTAACTACCCTTTATATGGAACTTTTTGTAAAATTTTTATTTTTTCAAAAATGTCTCTAACGATTTTGATTAAAATATCGTATATTAAAAATATTTACCTGACAAAATAATGTGTATATCTTGAATTTTTTGGGAATAAACTCTAAAGACTACTTTATTATGGATGAACTTTACGGAATTTTGCATAACTGCTAAACCGTAAGATGTGGACAAAAATTTACCTCACAAAAAATATAGAGCATGTTAAAACACACAATTTGTGTTATATAATTTTTTTCCTGAAGTTTTTCGTTTTTGAGATATTCCTTGTTTATAGTTTCACCTTTAAAAAATTAAACTTTTCTCATACAGGAATTTGTCAACTCCTGTCCATGAACTTCAGTCACATAGCAACCAGCTCTCCCTTATTTCGCTTCTACTTACAAGGAAGCAAGTAATAAGACTATTTACGCTAATTTCTTCCCGATTAGCATGAAGTAAATAGCAGCAAAAGCGTTTTAGCAATAGTTTGTTGCAGAGATGAAGAGAAATTCATGTGAATGGAACACATCAGATTTTTGAGGTAGTTTTCATATGAAATACCCCTTAGTTCCGTCACGTTGGAGAATTTCAGTCGAGATTTCTTCTTCGCGTATAGAACTATTATTTTTTGAAAGGATGTTTGGTTTGGTTTCTTTTTCAGAAAAGCGACACTATACAGAATAGGAGAGCAGGATGAAAGGAATGAGCAATTCTAGACGCCATATTACCACCGCCATTTACACTCAGCGGATTCGGTTTCTTACCAGAAGCGAATAATCCAATTTTCTCGGAGTGTTTTTTTTTTTTTTTTTTTTTTTTTAGTTTCCTTTTGTTTTCTGAGAAAACCTCGCTTCGCCATTAAGTACCTCAACACATGCACACATTTCTGAAAAGTTTTTCAATCCAACTGTAAAATTTCCACTTCGTTTAGTTGGAAAGCTTCCGAGAAAAAATTCAATCTGCGCGAAGGAAGCCAATATTTGCGGAATAAAATTGATAGCTACTTAAGACTCGATAACAAAATTAGTTCCTTTGAGCGCGGGAATATTGGTAGAACTGCTTCAGAATTCCTTTTATCATCATGCAAATTTGTATTCCTTATTTACCTGATGTTATAGAAAGCCTGTACACTGATAAACAGCGATGCCTACCTCCATGCAGTAATTCTGATCCTTTAAGTTCTCAGGCTTGAACAGAGCGATGTGGTGTCTCCTGTACTCGCATTCGGTATTTGGGAGGTCCCGAGTTTGTTTCTCTGTGACGGTTCACTTGCCCAGGTCGTTCATTGGTTTCTCCCGTCCCTCCTCATAACGTTCATACCGCTCGGTCTATTTCTGGTGTTTCGGTGCAGCATGTGTCGCGGGAATCGGTGTCTCGTTCCAGCAGTGTCCCGGCGTTGATGAAGATTCCAATCCTGATCGCCTAATTAAAATTATCTCAGGGGTTTGAGGTGAGGCTAATATTAAAACACTGCATTTCCCTTACGACTTGAATTTATTGTGCCATGGATTTAAGCTCGCGGCTAACTTGTTTCCTTACAAATTGTGTTATAAATAAATACCGTCCCACCACTTAAATTATTAATCAGGAGCCTAAACTAACCATCTGCACATCACTCTCTTACCGCGTGGAGATGCGCGTAACACAATGTGATGTGAACACAAGCTCAAAAGAGAAATAGTAAGAGAGTACCCACATAAGAGATCTGCCGTTCATTGAATACTGATCCTGGGTGACGCCAACTTTCGCGCAACAAAATGTATCAGTGTCTCTTATTGGCTCTTAGTAAGCATCACCTCACAAGCTATGAGAAAAATTATGCCAAGTTCTGGCGTCATAGCGAGCACATGAGGCGTTTGGAAAAAACCAATGTTTCCTCTAATTTTAACTTTATGCTTGCTTTGTCTGTTTTACCAATGTCCTGTTCTACTTGGAAGACAAGTCACTATACCTGTCTCATTCTGTATATGCCTGTTCCTTTCTATCCTACATTCTTTAGCCCAAGCCCTGTGCTCATTAGCAGGTGGTGGTTGTTGAACTGTTACCTGGAATTAAGCTAGCTCACCTTGCCTTAATTACCTAAGTTACAACAACTTGCATTGATGCATATTTCTACCCTTAAATATTCACAATTGTTTTATATTGCTTTCTATAAGCTAATAATACTATATACCATTTATGTTTTTATATATTTTGTGACCATGTGGTATGTGCTTCTATATATAGCACAAGAAAAGCATGCTCCATGTGGATATTTTTATATATTTTGAGAGCATATGGTATGTGCTCCTAAATATGGCAGAAGAAAAGCATGCTCCATGTGGATATTTTTATATATTTTGTGAGTATGTGGTATGTGCTCCTACATATGATAGAAGAAAAGCGTGCACCATGTGGATATTTTTATATATTTTGTGAGCATGTGGTATGTGCTCCTACATATAGCACAAGAAAAGCATGCTCCCTGTGGATATTTTTATATATTTTGTGAGCATGTGGTATGTGCTTCTACATATAGCACAAGAAAAGCATGCTCCCTGTGGATATTTTTATATATTTTGTGAGCATGTGGTATATGCTCCTACATATAGCACAAGAAAAGCATGCTCCCTGTGGATATTTTTGTATATTTTGTGAGCATGTGGTATGTGCTTCTACATATAGCACAAGAAAAGCATGCTCTCTGTGGATATTTTTATATATTTTGTGAGCATGTGGTATGTGCTCCTACATATAGCACAAGAAAAGCATGCTCTTTGTGGATATTTTTATATATTTTGTGAGCATGTGGTATGTGCTTCTACATATAGCACAAGAAAAGCATGCTCTCTGTGGATATTTTTATATATATTTTGTGAGCATGTGGTATGTGCTCCTACATATAGCACAAGAAAAGCATGCTCTCTGTGGATATTTTTATATATTTTGTGAGCATGTAGTATGTGCTCCTACATATAGCACAAGAAAAGCATGGTCCCTGTGGATATTTTTATATATTTTGTGAGCATGTGGTATGTGCTCCTACATATAGCAGAAGAAAAGCATGCTCTCTGTGGATATTTTTATATATTTTGTGAGCATGTGGTATGTGCTCCTACATATGGCAGAAGAAAAGCATGCTCCCCTTTTATATTTTTATATATTTTGTGAGCATGTGGTATGTGCTCCTACATATAGCAGAAGAAAAGCATGCTCCCTGTGGATATTTTTGCGTTTCTTGGCGTTTGTTGGTTGTTAGGGTATATACGAACTTCGGAGATTGGACTCTCAAGATGGGAAGGGGGTGCCCGAATTGCTGACTGACTGCTGGAGCGTCCGAATTTGGAAACTCTGTGGACTATATCATTGTTGTGCCGCCACTCAATGTCTTCTATCACCTCATCCCTGCCGCCCGAGAGCTCAAATGTCGTATCCCTAAACAGTCCTAAAACATTCCCTGGCCTAAATATGAGCACAATATAAATCAACTTTGGAATGAATGACCAAAAAGACTCATTCCGTTCATAGAACTTCTCCATCCATTAATGTTTTCTTTAATGTAACTTCTACAGATTATGCTTAATGAAGTTTATTTTTAATTTGCTTCATCTAAATACAAATAAATATTTCCGGAACTAGTTTGAAATACACATGTTGTTGCAGGTACACGGGAGTAGAGCAAACGGAGTTGTAAATCACAGACTCGTGATGTACGTTGAAATTACATACTCTTTCAATCACATTGCGAGAAATAACTAAACTTTCATGGAGAACACTTTACGGTGGAAACTGTGAACTGACAGTCACATGACCTATTTCATAGTTCCTCTCTCTCTTGCATCGCACAAGTTGTATAGAACTCCATTTCTATGTCCTTAATCGATAGGGACGCTGTAATTCCTGGTTCCGGCCGCCCAGTGTAACCTCTGAGCTCATTCCTCCCTTCTGGGCGCCCCTCCTACAATAGCAAATGTCCAGTCCTACTTGGTATCTATCGAGAAAGTAAATGTTCACTGTTCCCGGGTCAGTATCATCAGGAAGAATATGAAAATGAAATCGGCCAGAGTCGCAAATGTGTATTCTGTGATCGGAAGATTTTAAGGCCTATTTCGTCACACTATGGCCTGGAACTAAATATCACAAATCAAGCTGTAATTCTATTGCAGGTCAGCTATTAGGTTCATGACCTTGAAGAATATACAAGCAAACGTAAAAACACGTGGAATTATGATTTTAATTCAACCATCCCTGTATATAAGCCAAACACGCCCCTTAGTGCTAAAACGCTCCCTGAATCAAGGGTTCGTGGTTCGACCTCAAGCTTATGATACAAAATTTTATTGCATTTTTACTTTTTCTACACGTACTATGTACATGGTGTATAGACAACGTATTATGATGCACCCAAAAATTCTATACCAAGATTTCACCGCAAGTACATGTTTTGGGTCCCCAAAAAGGAAAAGTATTTAAGTTTGGTATCTTCCAAGGATATGACACGAAGATTTTGAAGAAAATATCCCCACTCCCAACTACACTTTACATGGAACTTTTTTCGAAACATTTGATTTTCTCAAAAATGGCTCCAATGATTTTGATTAAAAATCGCATATTTAAGATACCTACCTTAAAAATACAATGTATATCTTGAATTTTCTGGGAATAACCTCTGAAGACCACTTTATTCTGGATCAATTTTACGGAATTTTCCTTAACTGCTAAACTGTAAGAGATGGTCAAAAGCTTACCATACAAAAAATGTAGACCACACAATTTATGTTGTATACATTTTTTCGTGGAGTTGATTGTTTTTGAGATATATTTTGTTATTTGTTTTAGCTTTAAAAAACGTTTATTTTTCTCATGCGGGAATCTGTCAACTCCTGTCGATACAAACAAAAGAACTTCAGTCACACAGCAACCAGCTTTTGACTCACTTTAACCTATGGTACTGCCTTATTGCGCTTCTACTTACAAGGAAGAGAGTAATAAGACTAATGCTGCTAATTTTTTTTTTTTCTCGATTAGCATGAAGTAAATAGAAGCACAAGCTTTCTAACAATAATTTGATGTAGAGATGTAGAGAAAGTCATGTGAAAGGACACATCAGATTTTTTTTATTTGGTAAGTCGCTGTAAACGAACTGCTTTAGCTACATGATTTCGAAAACAATTCCAGGAGTTTGAATACCAATTTCAATGAAAGGTTGCATACTATCTCGTCGCTACAATAAAATAACAAGAAACTGATAACTCACCCGGAGGTCTCGGGTTCGATTCCCGGCAGAGTCTGGAAGTATGTATGTGAGAGTGGATGTGTGTGTGTGTGTGTGTGTCAGGAAAATAAAATGATTTAAATCAAACGTTAAAGAACCCACAGACAACGAACGAGCTGTTTCAAGTGCAAAGCCCCCGATGTGACCTTACATGTTAAAGGGGGCTATATAAATGAAACAATATATATAAACTGATAAATTCTCAACACTTGAAAATATAGTTGTGTATAATCCAATAGAATAATACATAAAACTAAAATTGTGTACTATACGTAACGACTTACGTATAGTAGCTCTTTTATCAGAAGGAAGACGATAGCCAAGAATACAAACTGAACAACTGTTTCAAAGCTGCGGCCAAGACACGCATGAAACATTTTAAAAGGAATTAGCTTCTTTTCTCTAGCACGTATGCACATAAAATGTACATAGTAGCTAGAGAAGGTATTGTATTCCATAAAAAAATTCGATGTTGAAATTTTACCGCTAATATATGTTTTGAGGTCCCCTGAAGTCCGAAAAAAGCATTTTAGCAAAATATACGTATGTATGTGCTCAAAAACGAAAAGACGTTGTACACCAAATAGGATAGTCTTGTTATTGGTTTCAGTTTTAAATTACCTTACTCAAACGACATCAAAGCGAATCGAAACTCAATTGTTTCACATGGCGACCAGCTATTAAAAGATTTGACAACTTTAGCAGAATATATTCCCTTACTTTCTACCCCCAAGGAACTAAGTAATAAGACAATTTCTGCTAATGTTTATCTTGATTAGCAAGAAGTAGATAAAGAATATTTTTTGTAAGAATAGTTTTATATGGAACAGCTACAGAAAGTTATATGAAAGGACATATCAGATTTTTAAAGTATAATTATAACACATTTAACTAAAACATTTTACAGAGTTAGAATTAGTAACTGATTTAAGGATGTTAATATTTAATTCGTACATTTTTATTTTTAATTATTATTTAATTTTTACTTTTTCTATATAGCACATACAGGTATAGAAAGTACTGCGCTCCACCCAGAAATTCTACACAGGGATTTCACCGGAAATACATGTTTTAGAGTCCTCCGTATAAAAGATCCATTTTTAGAAGAAGGTTCACGAGTGTGTGTCCATTGTCCGTGTCTTTGAAAACGATAACTAAAAGCGAAAGTCGGTGAAATATCGAACTTAGTATATAAGTTTACTATCTTCCAGAGATGCAACAAAAAGATTTTCAGAAAAATTCCGCCTCCCCAAATATCTTTTACATAGAAAAATGTCTAAACATTTTATTTTCTCAAAAATGGCTCTAACGATATTGATTAAATTAATATATATGAAAGATATTTACACGACAATAAAATACATATCTTCAATTTTGTAGGCATAGTCTCTGAAGAACTTTTCATTCTGGATGCATTTTGTAAAACTGGTAAACCGTTTGAGATAAACCAAAACTTACTACACAAATATATTTCTCGTTAAAACACACAATTCCTGTCTTATAATTGTTTTCGTGGAATTGATTATTTCCGTTAATAGTTTCAATTTTAAAACTCTAAAATTTCTTTTTAAACTCCTGACTTACAAAGAAACCGATTTTAGCTCTATGACAGCAATTTTTAAATGATTACTTTGACTATCGCTTTGGCCTAGTGTATTCCCTTATTTCCCTTCCACTTACAAGGAAGCAAGTAATAAGACTATTTCTGTTAACGTTTATCTTGATTATCATGAATTAGGTGGAAGAATAAGCTTTTTAAAAATAATTTGTTACAGAGATGTACAGAAAGTCAAATGAGGGGAACACATTTATCGACCTTACAGATTTATAGAATATGTATTTCTCCCCGAACAAGTAGAAACAAAAGAATTGAAAGAAGAATGAAATCTCGTATTTTAAAATCTGACACAGCTGCAATTACATCCTTTATTATTCCCTGCTTATACACAATTACATTTGCATCTGCATGTTTATTTTTTAAGATGAGAAATTATCAGTTTCTTGTTATTTTCTGTTTTAATTTATTGTTAGAACGAGATGGATTGTATACAACATTGCAATTATTCTTAAAACTTCTAAAATTTTCTTCGAAATCATACACGATATTGGCTCAGTTGCAAGGAAACCCTAAATTGGTTCGTTACTGCTTGTTACAGATAAAAAGGGGCACTTTGTGGTGGGGGGGATTTTCTTGAAAATCTTTGAGTCGCATCTTTGGAAGATATTAAAACTTAAATACCTAGTTTGGTTTTCACACTATGAGCTATGCTGTCCACACACACACACACACACACACACACACACACACACACACACACACACACACACACACACACACACACACACACAGGCCGCGCCGTGGTCGAGTGGTCAGACCACTCGCCTTTCACCTAGACGGCCCAGTTTCGATTCCAAGCAACCACATGTGAGATTTGTGGTGGACAAAGCGGCGCAGGGACGGGTGTTCTCCGGGTTCTACGGTTTCCCCCGCCATCGCATTCCACCGGTGCTCCATCTTCATCACCAGTGTCATCGCCTGCGGTGCCACAAGTAGTAAAAGCGGGCGTTAAACACTACAAAGACACACGCGCGCGCGTACCTTTTCTAAAAACGTTTTTTCGGACTTGGGGGACCTTAAAACATATATTTCTGTTGAAATATCGACATAGAATTGTTGGGTAGAGTACAATACATTCTCTATTGACTCTGTGCCTTCCCTGACGGCACAGCGCCTTGTATACACCATCCGCGATACAGTTGTGTGGCGGCAGCAAGTTATGAATTTTAATATTATTAACTCAAATATCAATAATCATAATCAAATACCTAACTTAAGCTTCTGCAGCACAAGATTTTCAATATCAACTAAAAACATTAACGACAAAAAACATGATACAGTTTTGTATTGTACGGCATTACTAAACTTGCCATGTGTATTCGCTATAGCGCTACGACAAAACGTAGGTTACTCCTTTGCTGATGGTCGTACGTTCGCTTCTCACATATAGCAAACATTTTTTATTCTTCTCATAAGATGTTGATTCAACACATGGCGGCTATTTACTTTAGACATTCCTATTTACTACACGACATTCTGTACAGCTAATAATATGATAGTCATTATGACGATTTTTTGAGGACTAATTCTACCGAACAGCAATATGCTGCACACGAAAGCACGTGGACAAAAGATGGCACAAAATCAAGAAGCCTGGGATCCTTTAGCTTCTCGTCCACTTTAGTGCAGGCATTTAATGTTGTCTATGCCCTGAAGATTGAGGACAATTTTACGGACTGAAGGCTCATACACCCGATATTAATTATGTTTATTTTGTGTGTTTTAGTTTTAGAAGATATTTGTTTATTTACACTTGTTACTTTCTCTATACGTACTATGTACATTGTGTATAGAGAAGGTATTGCATTGAACCCAAAAATACTATAACGAGATTTCACCGCAAATACATATTTTGAGACCACCTGAATCAAAAGAAGCTTTTTTGGAAAAATGTTCGTGTGTGTGTCTGTGCGTGTGTGCGTATGTCTGTGTACTTGGTATTTAAGTTTGGCATCTTCCAAGGAAATGCATGAAGATTTATAAGAAAATCCCTCCACCCCAACTACCCTTTACATGGAGCTTTTTCGAAAATGTTTATTTTCTTAAAAATGACCCTAACGATTTTGATTAAAATATCGCATGTTAAAGGTATTTACCTGAAATATAAAATTTATATCTTGAATTTTCTGGGACTAGCCTCTGAAGGCTACTTTATTCTGGGTGAATTTTACGGAATTTTGTAAACTACTAAACCATAAGAGATGGACAAAAACTTAACACACAATTTATGTAATATACATTTTTTTCGTGGAATTGATCGTTTTTTAAGATAATCCTTGTTTTTGGTTTCCTTTGAAAAAGTTATGCTTTTCTCATACAGGAATTTATCAACTCCTGTCTATGAAAACAAAGGAACTTCAGCCATATAGCAACCAGCTTTTGACTATCTTTTTAACCTATGGCACTACCTTATTTCGCTTCTACTTACAAGGAAGAAAATAATAAGACTATTTCTGCTAATTTTTTCTCGATTAGATGCATAAGTTTTTAACAATAATTTTTTTGCAGAGATGTAGAGAAAGTCATGTGAATGAAACACATCAGATCTTTTTTAGTTATTTAATAGGAGTGTTAGTGGTTGGTTGGCTGCTAATGCTCAGCATATTGGAGTTGTTCCATTTGCCTTCCTGCTTCCCAGCAGCCCAATGAGAGATCTGTAGCTGTTAAATTTGACGTTTCTTACGAGTGTTAGTAGAATTATGTTTTGTCTGCATAGATTTTCCCATAAATTCAAATTCCAAAGTTATATTAATGCAATATTATGTTCTACATATCCAGTCATAAAATTAACAGACATAAATAAATGACAAGCTGTGTAAGATATGAACCTAGAAACGTATGACTGTAAGCAAGGTCTTCTTAGCCTCTCAGCCACCGGAACGTTGTTTTGCGACGTGTTTTCAGGACTCATAAGTTAAGCATTACAGTATCAGTCAAAGGCCATTGTACAGTTTTATCTGTGCATTGTGAACGTAGCCCTGGGAATGATTCATTTTTTGTGTCCACTGATGCACATACGGGCTAGAAAAAATAAAAATCTGATACGTTCCAGTCACATGACTTTCTCTACATCTCGGCAACAAATTGTTAAAAAGCTTATGCTTCATACTAATCGAGAGAAAATTAGCAGAAATAGTCTTATTAGTTGCTTCCTTGTAAGTAGAAACGCAATAAGAGAGTACCATAGATTAAAGTAATAGTCAAAAGCTGGTTGCTATGTGACTGAAGTTCCTTTGTTTGTATGAACAGGAGTTGACAAATTCATATATAAGAAAAGTTTCTCAAAGCTGAAACCAATAAAAAAGAATATCTCAAAAACGATCAACTCCACGAAAAAAAATTATATAACATAAATTGTGTATTTTAATGTGCTACATTTTTGTGTGGCAAGTTTTTGTCCATCTCTTTCGGTTTAGCAGTTATGTAAAATTCCGCAAAATTCATCCAGATAAAAGTAGTTTTCAAAGGCTATTCCCATAAAATTAAAAATGTACATATTATTTGTCAGTTAAATACCTTAAAATACAATATTTTAATAAAAATGGTTACAGCCATTTTTGAAAAACTTAACATTTTCAAAAAAAGATCCATGTAAAGGGTAGTTGAGGGTATGGGAATTTTCTTGAAAATCTTCCTGTCGTATCCTTGGAAGATACCAAACTTACACACCAAGTTTGGTATTAAACAGATATTTAACGGTCTTTTCGTTTTTGAGCTATCTTGTCCACAGACACACACACACTCATACACACGCACACACACACACACACGGACTTCTTTCCAAAATTTTATTTGTTTTTTTTTTATTCAGGAGGACCCAAAACATGTATTTCCGGTGAAATCTCGGTATCTAATTTTTGGGTGCATCACAATACCTTCTCTATACACTATGTACATAGTATGTGTAGAGAAAGTAGAAATGCAATAAAAAGTATAGTCATATGCTGTAGTGAGACCCTTGCCGCATTTGATTGAGTGAGCGTTTTTCCACTAAGCTACGTTAGCAGAGCTTGTTACAATGTATAAACATAGATGGTGGTTGTGTCAAATCACAGTTTACATAGTCTCTAACGCCAGGTAGTCAATAGCACAGATGTAACAGAATTGCAACTTGATTTGTAATATTTAGTCCATAGTTCGTCATACTGGGCTAATATTCCTGTCGTTATTTTCAAAGTGAGGACAAGTTAAAATGGCGACCGCAGTAATAACATGGCCGATTTAGCTTTATCACCTGCTAATTGAATACCTGAAGATACTGACCCGCGAAAAGCGCTCATTTACACTCTTGAAAGATACCACATATGTGCTAGAGAAAATGTAAGGTTTGAAAGTCATCCCTAGGCCAAACCCCTACACGCCTACCTGAGCAGAACAGATAAAGTGTCGCAATATGAAGTGTGGTGGAGGTCAAGAGAATCCCTAGGTCGCGAGCAATACATTGGTTGTAATGGGAAAATAGTGACATTTTAAACAGCTATAATTACGTCATAAGGATACCTGAGAAGGAAATACTTGCGCCAGCACATTCTTTGTGTACGTTAGCAACTATGCACAGGGATTAGATCTTGAATGTTCTGTTGGAGGTTGAATAAAATCACTTCATTTGACTGGATGGAATTTCATCCCACAGCTGAACAAAACAGAAGTAAATATTATCATTGAACTTGAATATCGCACATCTGCATTTAAAGTTTTTTTACGAACTGGATGTAAGCATCACAGAGAGCATAATTCAGCTTTAATTGCGTTCTCTCAGTTTCTTCTCAGTGATTCCAAGTATACTTTCTGCTGTTTACTTTAATGCACAAAGTCGTCAACAAGAATTATAAAGAGGGTTTGTTAAGAGTATATCTGCAGTAAAGTAGTCATAATGCTGAATTAAGAATGAAAACATGCCGGGTTCGATTCTAGTCTGATGAAGCTATTCTTATTCCCCACCCTCAAGAGCCTGGCAATAAGAATGCGATACTGAATGTGTGTCATGTTAATCGAGAATTACAATTTTAATGTGCACCTCAAATTTAAGCAGTTGTTAAAGAAGATCAAAATGGTAATACGACGATATTACCTAAGACAGCATGTAAATAAATAAAAACAAACAAATAAATAAAATGATTATGCAGAAAAAAAATATACGGTACTGGATTTTCAGAGATGGTATATACAGTAAAAAGATAAAATAAACGTGAAATTATGTACCTGTATTCCTCTTCAGTAAACTATATTCAAGACGTTAAGAAAACATTTTCTATCAGTATTTGTGGTATATTTGAGTTAGATATGATAGATATATTAACATTTGCCCAACAGGAGAGTATGGTCTGTGCTTCCTGAAATAATTTATAAACAAATCTAAAATTAGAATCGATTATTACTTAATATTCTTTATGTTCTAACACGTTTGCAAAATTCCTTTTTGCACCCTGTGAGGTGGTGTTTCATTTCTGAAATTACGGATTTGAATAATTAACTTAATCGAGATTTCGGGTATTTTTTATTATATTTAGGACAAATTATAATATTGAATCTAATATTTTAGCACTGGCTTCTAATGCTAATAAAGTATATACAAAATAGTTATAAGAATAAACTTAGCGTTCTCGTTACCTTTGTCAGATAAGAAGGGAAACTAAATACTGAAGGAACTGTCAGGGTTTAGCATCATCTGGGCTTTATTCTCATGGAAACAATTATTCGCAAAATGCACTGAGTATAGCCTGTGATATTTCTATGGCACAAATTTGTTATTTCTAGGAACAACCGAAACAAATTTACTCAATAATTGTAGTTTATGTATTAGGAACCTAGAATAAATAATTATGCGCTTAGTGACCGAGGAAACCCACGATAATAAATCGGAATGAATTTGGAACACAAATGTTACAATTTGTTCTTACCGATGGAAAGTGATCTCGGAATCATTTTTCCGGTGGTTGGTACAGATATGCAGCATAGAAGTGCACCATGTTAATTATTAAACCCTAATACCCTTAAACCACCTCACTTTTAAGGCCTTTTAAGTGTACTTACTGAACATACGGCAAAAAGCACGTTTGCCCTCCACCTGGCTATGAGCGAGAGGTTTCAATTAGCGACAGCAACACCAGCACCAACGGTGAATCTAGGTAATATAGCTCCAAGGTCTTTGGCCTGAAGGTTCCCGCGAAAAGCGTTCATTTACACTTTTGAAAGATAGTACATACGTGCTAGAGAAAATAATAGGTTAGAAAGCTCAGTCATAGCGCCCCAAAGAAATTAACCGCATCAGCGAACGCAACTAAAAATGTATTCTGGAGAAATGTGCTATTTTTAACTAAACCGAGCATGCAGAATACAAACCACCAATAGCATGTTAGGTTTCACATTAATAGGACGGTACAACAAGTTGGGTCTAACTTTGAAATGCCTATATAGCGCTGCAAACGTCATTGCTCGTGGTAGAAAAGCAGTGCATGTGGCATGGGATGTTAAATTAAAGGCTAGTAGACTGCAGCATGGAAGCACGTTTTATCCTTGACAGTTATTTGCGTTGCGTTGGTAGTATTGTGTTTCATCAGCCCATTCCACGCTCGAGTTTCATTAAGCCAGGGCCCTGCATTCGGCGTAAACTTTGATAAAGTAACGTAGCAAAGATGCGCTCATATTTAATGTAAACTGCTACCTTCAACTGTTGCCCTGTAATGTCGGTCGTGGGTTCAATCCCTGCACAGACTCATTTCAGAAAATGGAACACACTGATGTTTTCATTTCATTTTCTTTTAATTTTTACCGGTTATTTGCAAGAAACGCAAAAGGCAAAATACCTTCCTACTTTCTATAGCACGTATGTAGCTAGAGAAAGTATTGTATTCCCCCATAAATTTGATGTGGAGCTTTCACCGGAAACATATGTTTTGAGGACCTCTGAGTCCGAAAAAGTCATTTTTACTTTCTCTAGCTCATATCTCCTGTTCAATGCATACAGTGGATAGAAAAGGTATTTTTTTAAAATGTCATTAAAAATGGCTCTAATGATAGATATTGATTAAAATACCATATATTAAAAATGTTTATATGACAGATAATTTTCTAGAAAGAGCCTCTGAAGTCCTCTTTTGTTCTGGTTGAGTTTTGCAACATTTTTTATAACGGTTAAACAAAAGCTTACTACACAAACGATGTACATCTCGTTAAAACGCATAATTTATGTCCTATACGCTTTTACTTTCTCTATAACCCTGCAACAAATTATTCTTAAAAAGCTTATACTTCTATTTAAGCTAATCAGAAAAAAGTAGCAGAAATAGTCTTATCACTTGCTTACTTGTAAGTAGAAGCGAAATAAGGGACTACCATAGGTTAAAGTGATAGTCAAAAGCTGGTTGCTATGTCAATGAAGTTCCTTTGTTTATATGGATCGGAGTTGACAAGTTCCTGCATGAGAAAAATATGTGTTTCATAGCAGAAACCAAAAACAAGGAATTTCTCAAAAAACGACGAACTCCACGAAAATAATGTCTATAACATAAATTGTGTGTTTTGACGTGCTCTACACTTTTTGTGTAGTAAGTTTTTGTCCAGCTCTTACGGTTTAGCAGTTATTTAAAATTCCGTAACATTCATCCAGAATAAACTACTCTTCAGAGGCTATTCCTAGAAAATTCAAGATATACATTTTATTTGTCAAGTAAATATGTTTAATATCCGAAATTGTAATCAAAATCGTTAGAGCCATTTTTGAGAAAATCAAAATTTTCGAAAAAAGGTCCATGTAAAGGGTAGTTGGGGGTGGGGGGATTTTTCTCAGAATCTTCGTGTCGCATCCCTGGAAGATACTAAACTTAAATACCAAGTTTGGTATTTACCGACTTTTCGTTTTTGATTTATCGTGTTCACAGACACACGGACACGGACACACACACACACACACACACACACACACGGACCATTTTGTGAAAATTATTTTTTTGGATATGGGTCCCTAAAACATATATTTCCGGTGAAATCTCGGTATCGAATTTTTGGGTGGAGTGCATTACCTTCTCTATACACTATGTACATAGTGCGTATAGAGAAAGTAAAAATCTGATGTGTACCATTCACATGACTTTCTCCATATCTCTGCAACAAATTATTCTTAAAAAGCTTATACTTCTATTTACTTTATGCTAATCAGAAAAAATTAGCAGAAATAGTCTTATTACTCGCTTCCTTGTAAGTAGAAGCGAAATAAGGGACAACCGTAGGTTAAAGTGATAGTCAAAAGCTGATTGCTATGTCAATGAAGTTCCTTTGTTTATATGGATAGGAGTTGACAAGTTCCTGTATGAGAAAAGTATACGTTTTTCATAGCAGAAACCAAAAATAAGGAATGTCACCAAAACGACGAACTCCACGAAAAAAATGTGTATAACATAAATTGTGTGTTTTAAAGTGCTCTACATTTTTTGTGCAGTAAGTTTTTGTCCATCTCTTACGGTTTAGCAGTCATTCAAAATTTAGTAAAATTCATCCAGAATAAACTACACTTCAGAGGATATGCCCAGAAAAATCAAGATATACATTTCATTTGACAGGTAAATATGTTTAATATCCAAAATTGTAATCAAAATCGTTAGAGCCATTTTTGAGAAAATCAAAATTTTCGAAAAAAGTTCCATGTAAAGGGTATTTGGGGGTGGGGGGATTTTTCTCAGAATCTTCGTGTCGCATCCCTGGAAGATACTAAACTTAAATACCAGGTTTGGTATTTTACCGACTTTTCGTTTTTGAGTTATCGTGTTCACAGACACACGGACACACACACGCACACACAGACACATACACACACACACACACACACGCACGTACACATGGACCATTTTGTGTAAATGTTTTTTTGTTTTTTGATACAGGGATCCTAAAACATATATTTATATATCCGGTGAAACTTTTGGGTGGAGTGCAATACCTTCTTTATACACTATGTACATTGTATGTGTAGAGAAAGTAAAAATTAAGAAATAGAAAATGGAATTTGCATTCATTTTAATTCTCTAAGCAGTTGCAGACAGGCAAATGTTTTGTTGCTTCTTTATTAAGGGAGAAAAAAATGATGAATGTCTTCTTCATAGTTTTTAAAAGGAAAACAGATATTTTATTCTTTCATCAATATGAAAAAAAGTAAATAAATAATTATTATACTGTATAGCCATTGTTAAAACCATGATTAAATTTAAGAACAGACTGGTAAACAACTGCATCGCGTTGAACATTTTAAAATTAGGAAAATGTCGAAAGTAACGAAACCGAGAAAATTAAGTACGTGAGAGTGGGATTTGAGCTGCGAGTACGCTGGTCCCGTCCGGTTGCTCTGACCACTGAGCTATTACCGTAATGAGACTCGACAAAGTGCCCAGTAAAGCGCAAAATATCTGAAATTATTTGGAGTTTGCATATCCCATTGGCGACTTACAATATCAGGTTAAATTTTACTTCGACAACAGAACGGATTACACATGCTTTTTTACTTTCTATACTCCATATGTACAATGTCCATAGGGATAGAGAAGGTATTGTAATGCACCCAAAAATTCGATACCTAGATTGCACCGAAAATATATATTTTGGTGTTCCCTGAGTCTGAAAAATGCATTTTTAAAAAAAAGGTCCGTGTGTGTGTGTGTGCGTGTGTCTGTCTATCTGTCTGTCTGTGTGTGTGTATGTGTGTCTGTGTGTGTGGACAGCATAGCCCCAAAACAAAAATACCGTTAAATACCAAACTTGGTATTTAGGTTTAGTATCTTTCAAGAATGCGACACGAAGATTTTCAAAAAAATTCCCCCACCACAAACTACCCTTTACATGGAAAAATTTAAAAAATTTTGATTTTCTTAAAAATGGCACGATTTTGATTGAAATCCCGTATATTAAAGCTATTTATATCCGTAATAAAATGTATATCTCGAATTTTTTGGGAATAGCCTCTGAAGACCTCTTTATTCGGGATGAATTTTGCTGAATTTTGCTTAACTGCTGAACCGTAAGAGATAGAAAAAAACGTACCACACAAAAAATGTGCTTCATGATAAAACACACAATTTTTGTCCTTTACGTTTTTGTTGTGGAGGTAACCGTTTTCGAGATATTCCTTGTTATTGGTTTCAGTTGTGAAATACTTAAACTTTTCTCACACAGGAAGTGTCTGTTCTTCTTTTGTTCTACTCCTGGCCAAGCAAAGAAGTGATTTGCAATGACAATCGCATAACGATAGCTTTTAAAACATTTGACAATCACTTTAGCATAGTGCATTCCCTTTGTTCCCTTCTACTTATAAGGAACTAAGTAATAACATTCTACTAACATTTATCTTGATTAGCATTGGTACTAAGAAGAATAATCTTTTGTAGGAGTTTTGTAGAGCAGTTAGAGAAAGTCATGTGAGTGTAACACATCAGATTTTTTTACTTTCTGTACACGTACTATATACATAGTGTATAGAGAAAGTATTGTATTGCAACCAGCAACTCGATACCGAGATTTCACCGGAAATATATGTTTTAGGGTCCCTTGCGTCCAAAAAAAAATCTGATATGTACTATTCATATGACTTTCTCTAAATATCTGCAAAAACATTATTAAAAAGCTAATGCCTCTATTTACTTCATTCTAATCGGAAAAAAATTAGCAGAAATAGTCTTAATACTTGCTTTCTTGTAAGAAGAAGCGAAATAAGGGAGTACCATAAGTTAAAGTGATAGTCAAATGCGACTGAAGTTCCTTTGTTTGTATGGACAGGACTTGACAAATTCCTGTATGAAAAAAGTTAAGTTTTTCAAAGCTGAAACCAAAAATAAGGAGTATCTAAAAAACGATCAACTTCACGAAAAAATGTAAATGACATAAATTGTGTGTTTTAACATGCTCTAGATGTTTTGTGCGGTAAGTTCTTGTTCATCTCTTACGGTTTAGCAGTTATGAAACATTACGTAAAATTTATTCAAAATAAAATAGTCTTTAGAGGCTATTCCTAGAAAATTCAAGAAATAAATGCTATTTGTTAGGTAAATTCTTTAATGTACGATATTTTAATCAAAATCGTTGGAGCCGTTTTAGAGAAAATCAAAATTCCACGTAAAGTGTAGTTTGGGGTGGGGAGGAATCTCTTCAAAATCTTTGTGTCGCATTCGTGGAAGATACCAATCCTAAATACCAGGTTTGGTTTTTAACGGATTTTCGTTTTTGAGCTATGCTGCCCACAGACACACACACACACACACACACACACACACACACACACAGGGATACTTTTCTGAAAATGCTTTATTTTTATTCAGAGGACCTCAAAACATGTATTTCCGGCAAAATATGGGTATGGAATTTTAGGGTGCAATACATCTCTATACACTATATACGTAGTAAGTGTAGAGAAAGTAAAAGGCACTTTTGGAAAAAAGACCGTGTATCTGTGTGTACGTGTTTGAACATAATAAGTCAAAAACGAAAATTCGAATAAATACCAAACTTGGTATTTCAGATTGGACTCTTCCAGGATGCAACACAAAGATTTTGGGAACAATCTCCCCACCCCAAACTACCTTTTACATGGAAAAACGTTCTAAAATTTTGATTTTTCTGAAATGGCCCTAACGATTTTGTTTAAAATACCGTGTATTAAAGATAAAATGTAAGATAAAATGTATACCTTTAAATTTCTGGGAATAGCCTCTGAAGAGCTCTTTATTCTGAATAAGATGTGCTAAGTTTTGAGTAACCGGTAAACCGCAAGAAATAGACTGAAACTTACTACATAAAAAATGTAGATCACGTCAAAACACACGATTTATGTCATATAGGTTGGAGTTGACCATTTCTGAGGTATTCCTTGTCATTTGTTTCAGATTTAAAATACCTAAACTTTTCTCACACGGAAAGTTGTAAATTCCTGTCCCTGCATAGAAACGCATTTCAACAACTTGGCAACCGGCTTTGAAAAGATTTGACATTCGGTTTAGCCTAGTGTATTCCCTTATTCCTTCTACTTTAAAGGAAGCAAGTAATTAAGACAACGTTTATCTCGATTATCATAAAGTAGATAGAAGAATAATCTTTTTAACAATGTTTTATTACAGCGATGTAGAGGAAGTCATGTGAATGGATCACATCAGATTTTTATTTCCCAAAATCTTAATTGGCATTGCTTCTTCCAAATACGCAGAGATAGTTTTCGGAAACTCCATGTTTACCCCTCATTTGACCCAACTCATATTTTATACTAAAGCTATCCTGCACCTGAGAGGCCTGTCGTTTGTTGCGACTCGCTGTGGCCCAATGTCACGTTTTTATAACCACTTAGAAATCACAAGGTACTTTGAAATTCAGGTTACCTTAATAATTTGGCGGACAAAACGCCGTTTAAACAGGGTGTTTCAAAACGACACCAAACGAAGATGTGGACCTTGTTGGTCATACCGTACGTGATACGTAAATATAATTTTCAGCTCTAAATTCGGCAGATACAAAAACGGCCATAAAATCACCATGGATTAGGCAGTTGAATATAACCAAATGGCACTTGCCTGGCCCACTCCAAGAGAGATGCCGGTTGGTAGCGATGTACCCAGTCGCGTGGTGTAGGCGTCGTTTGCTAGACACGCCGGCGCTCCACAGGTCACCTTAATAATGGAAAACGTAGCATGTGGGTGTGGCGTATGACAACCGTTGTTTCTGCGCTGCCTAATCCCAAATGTGTGCGATTTTTAAACACGCATAAAATTTTTAATAGAAGAGTTTGAAAGTTGTGACATCAAATTTCGGACAAGCGAAAGTATAAGCTAATCGACTGCTATCTTCGTTTGGTGTCGATTTGCCTGTATATCTGTGTTTAATAAATAGCTCAATAATTAGCTCTGAGAAAAACCCAAAATAATTCACTTTCCGAGGTACAGAACATTACGGCATATGGCTGTTTCTTTTACAGTTCATAGCTGTTAACCAACTCAACATATCAAATCAAATCCTGAATATTATTGGCCACAACATCGTTCGTAATAATTAACTTAATACCCTCTGGAACATTCCCGGGTATTCCACGTTTCTAAGTTTAGAGGTTAGACCAAATTTTAATAAACATTAATTACTCAGGAAGCACGCACTTCCGAAATATAACCCAAACAGAACCGTTTCCAAACTAACTGCAAGTATATTCTGTGCTTAAAAATCTGTTGTTCCAATCACATGACTTTCTCTGCATTTCTGTAACAAATTATTGTTAAAACGCTTATTCTTGTATCCACATCATGCTAACCGAAATAAACATCAGCAGAAATTGTCTTTATTACTTGCTTTCTTGTAAGAAGAAGGAAAAATTTAATGTGTTCCATTCACATGATGTCCTCTAGCTATACGGCAAACAAACATTTCATTTAAAAACATTAGTTATCCACATCATGCTATGAGTTAGCGGCCCACAAACCCACACACACGCATACACACACTGACCTTTTTCTAAAAATATTTTTTGGATACAGGCATCCTCAAACAACAGTATTGAATTTTGGGTGGAATACAATACCTTCTCTATTTACTATGTACATTGCTTATAGATGCTAGAGGTGGTAAATACTAGAGAATAGAGCGACCCTTGAGGGACAAGGGACGAGTCAGTCACCTTTAAGGCTCATCCTGTTCTCATTTGTATGCATTACAGACTTCGATAAGGGATCTTTGTTCCTCCTTCTCTTTTATTATTTCTTCTGCTTTTATCTTGCCTTTGTTCAGTCAGATTTTGTTTGTCTCTCATAAGCGCCCCCTGGGCGGTGGAGTGTGCAGTTTAATGCGTGAATTAATAATGGGCACTTTCCCCTTAAGGAGGGGTCCCAGTATCGCTTTAAAGGGCCCCATATTTACTTAGCACTCACATGAGGCACTTGAGGCAGTCGCTTTTCATTTTTAATACATTACGGTTCCCCCACTCACTTTCCTTTTTGCATGTCAAAGACCTCTCTCTCTCTCTCGCTCTCTCTCTCTCTCTCTCTCTCTCTCTCTCTCTCTCGCGTGGACATTATATAAAGTCTTTGTTGTGATAATGAAAAAACAAATTTACTGACAAAATAAATATTCACATTACTTTCTCCACCTATTCTGTAACAAAAGATTACTCTTGTATCTATCTCATACAAATCAAAATACACATTAGCAGAAATGGTCTTATTATAACTAGAATAGAAATAAAAGAATACACTACACTAAAGCGTTAGTAAAAGATTTTAGAAGCCTGTTTTTATGTGATTTAAATTCGGAGCTCTTTGAATGGTCAGCAGTATAACAAAAGAAAAAGGAATGATACATTTCGTGCGAGAAAAGTTTAAATATTGTAAAATTAAAACCAATAAGAAGGAATTCTCGGAAATGGCTAACTCCACAGTTTAAACATACATAACATAACATAACATAACATACCATACCATACCATACCATACCTTACCTTACCATACCATACCATACCTTACCTTACCTTACCTTACCTTACCATACCATACCATACCATACCATACGTCGAATTTTCGTTTTTGGATTCCGGAGACCTCAAAATATACGCAGTTTCCGGTGAAATCTTGACATTGAACTTTTGGGTGGAATGGAATACCTTCTGTATACATTATTTACATAGTACGCGTAGAAAAAGTAAAATTGCTTCTTTTGGAAACAGGTCACCCTGAAACGTGTATTCTGCTAAAATTTCAGGTTCGAATTTTTGGGTGTAGTGCAATACATTCTATATCTATGTATTGTGTACTATGTAGAGAGATATTTTACTCCCGCGAATGTAGAGCTAGAAGCATGTTGGACGCTACTGGCAGGCACGGAGGACGTGGACGGGCTAGGTAAATTTATACTTAAGGCAAGACAGCTGAGATCTGAGAAGGCTGGCAATAGTGAGGAGGGGAGGGGGATAAGAATAGTTAAACAAAAGTGACTACAATGTTTTTACATATATTTTGTGTCATACTTATGTCATTATGTGTGTCTATTATAAGAGGGTAGATTAATGCATCTGAATAAGGTGTACTTTGTGTTGTAAATTTAAATTGCCGTATTTGAATATCCTTGTATTTTTATTGTCGTGTTTATTCTTTTAATTCCTTCTTGTTTTCGTTGTTTTAATATTGCTTACTACGTTGTGTATTACAAACACGTACGGTCTGTGGACCCGTGCGGTTGAAATTCAATGTACGATACTGTTATTCCAATAAATACACTATTCATTCATGTAGAGACAGTAAAAATGTTTTTGGATGCAGGAGACCCTAAAACGTGCCTTTCCGGTGAATCTCGATCTCGAATATTTGGGTGGAGTGCAATACCTTCTCTACTCAAGTATCATGTACTATGTAGAGAAAGTAAAAATTCAGGTTTTGTACTCGGGGACCTGAAAACATGCATTTACGATGAACTTGAGACATCACTTTTTGGATGGAATACAATATCTTCTCTACCTACTATCTAAATGGTGCGTGTAGAAAAACTAAAAATAAATTCGCTTTGGAAATACTGGTAAAATAATTGAACTGGTAGGAATATAACATCAATGACTATTATTTGCTTACAATTTACACAGAGAAATCAGTAAGAGATACTTTTCTACGTTATACAGCTGTTTTATTAGCATACTTACGTAACAATGTAAGGCAACAGCTGGAAATGTTGAGTCCGATTATTGACATTTATTATTCTAACTTCAATGACGTTTTGAACGTCATAAAAGCGCGTTTGCGTCGTAATAGAAGAGTGATAACAATGAGTTCAAATGTGCATTTTGTTTGAAGTGTACCCACATAGTATACGTGATAAAAGTGAATTATTATCAATTAACTGTCGGTATTAGAAATAGGAGCTCTGTATTAGAAGTTCGGAATCCTGGTGATAGCCCGCAGACACTTAAAGATATCGGAGCATTTAGTTTCGCCGGCTACACATAACCTCAAAATTCTAAATTAGCAAATTACGCAGAGTGGCACAAACATTCACTCTTGTAACCATAACTTACATTTTCGTATAACGGCAATAACATGTTTAATAACTTTACGGAAATCATTTAATTTTCTCTGTCACGTACATGTACATAGCAGGTAGAGAGGGCATTGTATTCCATTCAAAAACTGATGTAGAGATTTCGAAGAAAATAAAAATTTTGAGGTCCCCTGGATAAGAAAAAAAACATTTCAAGAGTAAGGCATCTGTCTGTCTTGTCTGTGAAAGCACAACTTACAAACAAAAAGTCCGTTGAATACCAAGCTTAGTATTTAAGTTCAGCAACTAGCAACAAAGCGGGAGAAAATCAAGAAAAACAAGCACCCAAATCTACCCTTTTAGGGAAACTTTTAAATTTTGATTTTCTCAAATGTCGCTCAATCGATTTTGATTAAAATGCCGTTCACAAATATTAAGCTTGGCTGATCAGTCCCTGACCTCTCAATAAAACAACATTAAAAAAAATTGCTTTATTTCTCAACATAATCTCCAGAAAGGTAAAACACATTTGTCATATCGATATTATAATTTAATTAAACCACCCCTGTACTGCGATTTATCAAGGTCCTCAAAATAGTTGTTTGCCGCCTTAATGACCTACTCGTTGCTCTGAAATCTTCGTCCTCCAAGACATTTTTTTGAAGTTTGGGAACAGGTGGTAGTCACTGGGTGCTAATAGGGTAGATGTTCAAGCAATGCCAACTTTAATTCGCACATTTGTCCCATTGCAATGCCTGAACGATGGGCCGGAGCATTGTCGTGATGAAACAAGATTTTTTTTTTTTTTTTTTTTTTGTTGCCAAATGAGTTCTTTTTCTTTTCATCTCATCACCCAAAGTTGCAGTAAGATTGCGTAGTAGACACCAGTGATACTTTTACCCTTTTCCAAGTAATCATTAAAAATAATTCTGTAGCATCCCAGAAAATACTCGCCTTAACTAGACAAAATTGACTTTGCCTTTTTTGGAGTTGGTTCACCTGGCGCAATCCACTGTTTTGATTGTAATTTACTTTCTAGAGTGTAGTGATGTTTCCAAGTTTCATCCATAGTAATAAGTCGTCTCAAAAGATCATTGGAATTTTTACGGTAGAGCTCTACATTCTTAACAGAAACAGTTTTTCTTTGCCAGTTTTGATCAGGTGTCAACAAACACGGCACCAATCTTGCACAGACCTTGTGAAAGCCCAAAATAGTACTTAAAATATTACCTGCACGTTATTTTAATATGTTTACAGCCTCTGCTATCTCAAACAACTTTAATCTGCGGTCTTCCAGTACGAAACGATGCATTTTTTTTCAATGATCTCTGGAGTTGTCACTTCTACAGGGCGTCCAGGGCAAGGCTCATCACTAGTGCTCGTACCCCCATTTTAAACTCTGCAACCCACCTTTTAATCATTGAATATGAAGGGGCAGAGTCTTTCAATGTACTGTCCATTTCCTGCTTGATTTCTTTAGGCGTTGAGCCTTTCAAATGGAAGTATTTAATCACTGCTCATTTTTCCAAATCCTCCATTTTCGTGAAAACTCTGAAGTTGCCTTGTTTAAAATGCTGTCATTCGAAAACTAAAGAAGCTATTGACCTGTAACAATGGATACAAGCTAGTCTGGAGCTAAACTATACCATCTAACTGGCCTAGTGGCGCTATATCTGTGCGAGACCCGGGACTTATCAGCCGACCCTCGTAAAATGTATCTATATTTCTATATTCTGTTAATAGCCTCTCAAGTCCTATTCATTTTGGATGAGTTCTCCATAATACACAAGTATATAAAAGGAATAAAAAATTATGAAGTTAACCATTTCTGAGGTATTTTTACTTTATCTAGCCCGTATGTACAATGTACATAGTGAATAGAAAAGGTACTGTATTCCACACAAAAATTCGATGTCGAGATTTCACCGGAAATATGTTTCGAGGTTCGTCATTTTTTTAGAAAAAGGTCCAGGTCTGTATGTATGTGTATGTGGAGAGCATAGTCCAAAAAGAAAAGACCGTTAAACACCAAACTTGATACTTAGGTTTAGTACCTTAAAAGGATGCATCATGAAGATTTTGAAGAAAATCCTCCCACTACAAACTATCCTGTATATGGAAAAAATTCGAATATTTTGATTTTCTCTAGCATGACTTTAAAGTTTTTGATTGAAATCCTGTTATTAAAAATATTTACATCCTAAATAAAATGTAGATCTTGAACTTTCTAGAAATTGCATCTGAAGATCTTTTTATTCTGGATGAATTTTGCGGAATTTTACTTAACTGCTAAACCGTAAGAGATAGACAAAAACTTACTACATAAACAATGTAGATCTCGTTAAAACACACGATTTAGGTCCTTAACGTATTTGTTGTGGAGGTAACCGTTTCCGAGATATTCCTTGGTTTAAATTGTAAAGTACTTCTACTTTTCTCCGACAGGAAGTGTCCGTTTTTCTTTTGCTCTATTCCTGGCAAAACAAAGATGCGATTCGCAATGACAATCGCTTTTAAAACTCTTTAGCCTAATGCATTACCTTAGTTGCCTTCTACTTATAAGGAACTAGTAATAAGAACATTCTGCTAACGTTTATCTCAATTAGCCTGGTGTAGAAACAAGAATCATTTTTGGAAGAAGTGTGTTTGTAGATCAGCTAGAGAAAGTCACGTGAGTGTAACACATCACATTTTTTTAATCTTAGTTTTAAATTCGTAATACTTAAAATGTTCTCAAATGGGAAGTCGTTATTAAATTTTCTTGCTGCCGGTCATGCGAAGTGAAGGGCTTTTCAAAACCATCACATAGTGACGTTTTTTAATAGCATTATCTTATTGAGTTTCTTATCCCTCTGTACAAGGAAATAATCTTAGAAAACTGTTTTTACTTTCTCTAGCCCCATATGTAATGTACATAAGGATAGAGAAGATTTGTATTGCACCCAACAATTTTATACCGAGATTTCACCGAAAATATATATTTTGGGGTCTCCTGAGTCCGAAAAAAGCATTTTTAAAAAAAGGTCCATGTGTGTGTGTATCTGTCTGTCTGTCTGTCTGTCTGTCTGTCTGTCTATGTATGGACAGCATAGCCTCAAAACAAAAAGATGTTAAATACCAAACTTGGTATTTAGGTTTAGTATCTTCCAAGGATGCGACACGAAGATTTTCAAAAAAATCCCCCTACGACAAACTACCCTTTACATGGAAAAAATTTCGAAAATTTTGATTTTCTTAAAAATAGCTCAAACAATTTTGATTAAAATCCTGTATATTAAAGCTATTTATGTCCGAAATAAAATGTATATCTTGAATTTTTTCGGAATAGCTTCTGAAGACCTCTTTATTCTGGATGAATTTTGCCTTATTTTGCTTAACTGCTAAACCGTAAGAGATAGAAAAAATGTACATCACGACAAAACACACAATTTATGTCCTTCACGTTTTTGTTGTGGAGGTAATGTTTCCGAGATATTCCTTGTTATTGGTTTCAATTGTGAAGTACTAAACTTTTCTCAGACAGGAAGTGTCCGTTTTTCTTGTGTGCTACTCCTGGCCAAGCAAAGAAGTTTTTTGCAATGAAAATCGCGTAACGATAATTTTTAAACCCTTTGACAATCACTTTAACATAGAGCATTCCCTTATTCCCTTCTACTTATAAGGAACTAAGTAATAACGTTCTGCTAATGTCTATCTCGATTAGCATTGTGTAGAAAGAAGAATAATCTTTTGTAGAGAAGCTAGAGAAGTCATGTGAGTGTAACACCTCAGAATTTTGATAATGTATATCTTGATAAGCGTGAAATAAACAGAAGTTTTATGGGAAATAGTTTGCTTCACCATAAGTAGAGAAAGTTATATGATAGCAGACTTCAACAGAAACTACTCAAACCTTTATCTTAACTCATGTCCCACTCATTTTACTTTCTCTACACGTACTATATACATAGTGTATAGAGAAGGTATTGATTGCACCCAAAAATTCGATACCGAGATTTCACCGGAAATACATGTTTTGGGTACCCCTGAATAAAAAAAAAAACAGTTGTGGAAAAAGGTCCGTATGTGTGTGTGTGTGTGTGCGTCTGTGGACAGCATAGCTCAAAAACGAAAAGACCGTTAAATACCAAACATGTTATTTAAGTTTGGCATCTTCCAAGGGTACGACACGAAGATTTTCAAGAAAATCCCCCCACCCCAAACTACCTTTTACATGCTACTTTTTTCGAAAATTTTGATTTTCTCAAAATTAGCTCTAACGATTTTGATTAAAATAGCAATTATTAATGATATTTACCTGACAGCTAATATGTATATCTTGACTTCTCACCCGGAGGTCCCGGGTTCGATCCCCGGCTGGGGCGGGGAATTTTTCTTTAACCATATTTATTCCCTATCCCCCACAGAGTCTGGAAGTATGAATGTGAGAGTGAATGTGCGTGTGTATTAGTAATATAATAATGATTAACCTAATGTTCTAACCTACAGTAATACGAGTTGTTTCACAAGTCAAAGCCCCCGATACGACCATTGAAGTTAAAGGGGGCTATACAAATGAAACAATAAAACAAATGTATATCTTAAATTTTATGGGAATAGCCTCTGAAGACTTCCTATTTCTGGATGAATTTTACGGAATTTTGCATATCTGCTAAACGGTAGGAGATGGGCAAAAACTTAACCCGCAAAAAATGTAGATCACATTAAAACATACAATTTATGTTATATACATTTTTTTCTCGGAGTTGATCGTTTTTGACATATTCCTTGTTTTTGTTTCCAGCTATGAAAAACATACTTTTCTCATACAGGAATTTGTCAACTGTTCATACAAACAAAGGAACTTCAGTCACATAGCAAGCAGCTTTTGATTATCAGTTTAGCCTATAGTACTCCTTTATTTCCGTTCTACTTACAAGGAAGCAAGTAATAAGACTATTTCTGCTATTTTTTTTTCTCGACTAAAATGAAGTAAATAGAAGCATAAGCTTTTTAACAATAATTTGTAGCAGAGATGTGGAGAAAGTCATGTGAATGGAACACATCAGATTTTTCATTTGAGTTTTGCTTATAAATTTTATAGTGATACTTAAGTAAGATTGTATGAGTGTCCCTTAAGTAAGAACAATGAATCTGGCTTTTAGTATTTTAGTCAACGAGGGGATATCGTTTATTAACTCTCTAAAACAGGATTGTCAGCCCCGTGTTTATATGAATCCTTTTCAAGTTGAGAAACATTTGACGTCAATACAAATGCACCCTTTTTACTTTATCTACACGTACTATGTACATTGTGTATAGAGAAGTATTGCACTCCACCCAAAAATTCGATACCGAGATATCACCGAAAATATATGTTTTAGAGTTCCCTGTATCCAAAAAAAGCATTTGCACAAGTGTGTGCGTGTGTCTGTGTGTGTCTGTGGACAGCATAGCTCAAAAACGAAAAGATCGTTGAAAACCAAACTTTGTATTTAAGTTTAGTGTCTTCCAGGGATGCGACACGAAAAATTTGAGAAAAATCCCCCTACCCCAAACTACCTTTTATATGGAAGTTTTTTCGAAAAATTTTATCTTCTCAAAAATGGCTTTAACGATTTTGATTAAAATATCGTATATTAAAGATAACAAATAAAATGTATATTTTGAAGTTTCTGGGAATAGACTACTTTATTCTGGATCAATTTTACGGAAATTATCATAACTGCTAAACCGTAAGAGATGGACAAAAACTTAGCACACAAAAATGTAGAGCACGTTATAACACACAATTTATGATACATACATTTTTTTCGTGGAGTTGATTGTTTTTGAGATATTCCTTGTTTTTGGTTTCAGCTTTAAAGAACTTCTCCTGTCCATACAAACAAAGGAACTTCAGTCACATAGCAACCAGCTTTTGACTATCACTTTAACCTATGGTACTCCCTTATTTCACTTCCACTTACAAGGAACTAAGTAATAAGACTATTTGTGCTAATGTTTTCTCCATTGGCATGAAGTAAATAGAAGCATAAGCTTTTTAACAATAATTTGTTGCAGAGAAAGTCATGTGAATGGAACAGATTTTTAGGTAAGCAATAGAGAAAGTAAAGGAGGCGATTAGTAATGAAAACTATCTTAGCTCGAGCTAAGTCGCAAGGAAACTGTTTAAACAGATTCCATTAGCGAGGAAATAAAATGGTGTTGAGAGAGGGAGATACAACGGTAGAGAGAGAAATAAGAAAGCGACAGCGAAAAGGAGGTACAAAAAGTTAGTCTACATTTTTGCTGACACTTGCCAAACCTTGATTAACTAAAAGCTGCAGGACTTTAAATGTAACAAACTTTGACAATGGGCTGGCGTTTGGCTGCCTCAAGTCTGTCCTCTATTGTGTAGAAGGAACAACTGGGGAATAAACCAAGCAGTTGGTACAACTGTTCCTAGCCTTCCCAACTAAACTCCACGCTATTCTTTTGTCTTGCCTTCCGTCCGAGCGAATAATCCCTGCGTCCTTCTGTAATGTGGGTATTTCCTAACCATCGTCACGAAGTACAAATCTTGTGTGTTACACTCACATGAATTTCTCTGCCTAATCTCCAACAAACAATTCCTTCTTCTATCGTATTCATATTAATCGAGATAAACGTCTCCAGAACTAATTCTATTACGTATTTTCTTATGAATACAAAGAATACAAAATGCACCACACTACTAGGAGAGGGAAAATTTTTAAGAACTGGTCGTTATGTAACGACTTTGAAATTCGGTCCCTTTGCATGATAACAAGAAATGAAAAACTGATCTTTAACATTTGTATAACATTCTCTAACCTTTATAGTTTATTAGTTAGTATAAAACTTATTCACACAAAGTTTATTTTTTCCCTAAACATATTATGTACCTAGTAGGTGGAGAATGTATTGCATTACACACAAAATCAATGTGGAAATTTCAACGAGAACAGATATTTTGTGGTTTCTGAATACAAAAACTTCATTTTTAGAAAAAGAACGCGCGCGCGCGCGCGTGTGTGTCTATGTGTCTTTAACAGCATAAATAAAAACCGAAAAATTCATTAAATATCAAGTTTGGTATTTACATTTAGCATCTTCCAACGATGCGAAACGCTTTACATAAAACATTTTTCGTAAGTTTTGATTTTTCAAAATGGTTCTAACTATTTTGACACAAAATATGCAGATCTCGTTAAAATCCACAATTTATGTGATATAATAGATATATTTTGGTAGAATTAGCTTTTTTTTTTTTTTTTTTTTTTTTTTATAGATATTCCGTGTTATAGGTTTCAATTTTAAGCTACCCAAACTTTTCTCAAACTGGAAGACATCTTTCTCTTCGTCTGTCTTTAGTTTCAGAACATAATATCACTTGGTTCACATAGCGACCGGATTTGTAAAGGATTTGATTTGATTAGCCTAGTGCATTCTCTTATTTCCGTTATTCTTATAAAGAAGCAAGTAAAATAATCTGATGTGTTCCATTCGCATGACTTTCTCTACATCTCTGCAACAAATTATTGTTAAAAAGCTTATACTTCTATTTACTTCATGCTAATCGAGAAAAAGTTAGCAGAAATAGTCTTACTACTTGCTTCCTTGTAAGTAGAAGCGAAATAAGGGAGTAGCGTAGCCTAAAGTGATAGTCAAAAGCTGGTTGTTATGTGAATGAAGTTCCTTTGTTTGTATGGACACGAGTTGACAAATTCAAGTTTTTTAAAACCGAAACCAATAACAAGGAATATCTCAAAAACGATCAACTCCACGAAAAATAATGTATCACATAAATTGTGTATTCTATTATAATCTACGTTTTCTGAGAAGTAAATTTTGTCTATCGCTTACGGTTTACCAGTCATGCAAAATTAAATAAAACTCATCCGGAATAAAGAGGTATTTAGAGACTATTCCCAGAAAATTCAAGATATACATTTCTTGTTCTAGTAAATATCTTTAATATACCATATTTTAAACCAAATCTTTAGAGCGATATTTCAGTAAATTTAAAATGTCAAAGATTTTCCAAGTAAAGAATTAGATGTGGCTGGGGGGATTTTCTTGAGAATCCTCGTGTTCCATCTTTGGAAAATACTAAACTTAATTACTAAGTTTGGTATTTTACGGACTTCCCGTTTTTTTAGCTATGCTGCACACACACATACACACACAGCTAGACACATACGGACCTTTTTCTAATTTTTTTTTGTTTCAGGTGAAATCTAGGTATCGAATTTTTGGGTGCATTTAAATACGTATGTACATAATACCGGTAGATAAAGTAAAATGAGTGTATGAACATTCAAACCAATAACTAGGAATGCTTTTCAAATTGGAAAGTTAAAATGTTTACTTTCTCTACACATACTATTTACCATAATAAATAGGGAATTTTTAGAAAAAGGTCCGTGTGTGCATGTGTGAGTGTGTGGACAGCAAAAATAAAATATAAACGGCGTGTTATTTATGGACGCTCTTTAACTGCTGTGGTTCTCAGCGTCCCATTCTAAATTGAGTGTGGACATCAAGCTTGGTTTTCAAGAATGTTGTTTTTCTCAAAAATTACTATAACGATTTTAATTAAGATACCACATATTAAAGCCATTTCCATCACTAATAAAATGTATATCTTTAATTTTCTGGAAATAGCTTCTGAAGACCTGTTCGATCTGGAGGAAGTTTGCTTAACTTGGTTTTTAAGTTTGGTATCTCCCAAGGAAGCGACACGAAGATTTTCAAGAAAATCCTCAAAGCCCCATCTACCCTTTACATGGAAAATTTGATTTTCTCAAAAGTAGCTCTAAACATTTGGATTAAAATACCTTATGTATAAGATAGTTTTATGGCAAACGAAATGTCTTCAACAGCCTCTGAAGATCTCTTTTTTCTGGGTGACATTTATATAACTGGCAACCGTAAGAGATATCCAAAAACTGAATACACAAAAAATGTAGATCTCATTAAAGCACACAATTTATATCATATACATTTTTTTATTTATTTATTTGTTTGTTTATTTATTTATTATTTTTTTTTTTGTAAGGTAACCGTTTTCAAGATATTTTAGGTTATTGATTTCAATGTTAAGCCACTTAAACTTTTCTTAAACAGGAAGACATCTTTTTCCTCGTTGCTCGTTTGTTTACTCCTGGCAAGCAAAGATATTGGAATTTCAATTGTTTCACAAAGTGACCGGCTTTTAAAGGACGAGACTATCTCTTTAGTCTTTGGATTTCCTTATTTCCCTTCTGTTTACAAGGAAGCTAATAATAAGATTAATTCTGCTTATATTTGTCTTGACCAGCATGATGTATATAACAAATTAATGCTTTGAATAAAAGGTTTGTTTACGGAACAGCAAGAGGACACCAAGTGAATGGGACACATCAGATGTTGCCCTTCTGCTTACAAGGAACGTAGTAATAAGGACAATTTCTGCTAATGTTTATCTAATTATCATGAATTTGATAGAAGAATAATGTTTACAGAGGTGTAGTACAGAAAGTCATGTGAATGGAACACATCATATTTTAGAAAAAGGATCTTGTGCTCCTGGATGTGTGTGTGTGTGTGTGTGTGTGTGTGTCTGTGGACAGCATAGCTCAAAAACTAAAAGAACGTTAAACTCCAAACTTGGTATTTAGAAAGTTAATTATCTTCCAAGGATACGACACGATGACTTTCAAAAAAATCCCCTTATCCTAAACTACCCTTTTACATGGAAATAGTTTTGCAAATTTTGTTTCCTCAAAAACTGCTCTAACAGTTTTATTTAAAATAACGTGTATTAAAGTTACTCACAATTCAAATAATATGTATATTTTTAATTTTCTGGAATAGTCCCTAAAAAGCACTTTGTTCTGGTTGATTTTTGCAAACTTTTGCATAACGGTTAAACCGTAGGAGATAGGCAAAAACTTACTTCATAAACAATGTAAATCTCATTAACACACAGTTTATGTTATATGTTTTTTGTCGTACAGTTGACCGTTTCAAAGATATTTCTTGTTATTGGTTTTAGTTTAAAAATGCTTACACTTTTCTCAGAAGACAGGAGATGTCCGTTTTTCCTTTGTTCTATTCCTGGCCAAGCAAAGAAGCCAATTTGAATGACAATCGCATAACGATAGCTTTTAAAACATTTGACTATCACTTTAGTATAGCACATTCCTTTAGTTCCCTTCTACTTATAAGGAACTAAGTAATAAGAACATTCTGCTAATTACTAACTAGATTAGTATTGTTTAGAAGGAAGACTGGTCTTTGTAAGAGGTCTGTTTGTAGAACACTTAGAGAAATTCATGTGAGTGTAACACATCAGATTACTGCATATTAAGGCTTTGTCTCTCTCTTTCGGTTCAAAAATTAAATGAAAGTCATTCAGAAAGCTATTTTCAGAATATTAAATTATAATTGAAAATATGCTAAGCGTCTGCAACTTCAAATAAAATCGTGGGAGTCATTATTTAAAAAAACCTGATGTGACTTTCTCACGTGACTTTCTGCACCAGCTCTACAAACAAATTCTTACATTTTTTTGTAGCTTAACGTCCTTTAGCCTGGTTGGGCATGTCGAACGATATGAAATCATATTCAAATGATCTCAAATGATATCGGGGTCCATGGAGCCTAAGTTACTCGACCCCGAAAAAAACTTTAACCGGGTAACTGACCCTAATCGAGATTCGAACTCGCCTATTGAATATTCTTCTTTCTACTCCATTATAATCGAGATAAACATTAACAGAATGTTCTTACTACTTAGTTCCAAATAAGTAGAAGGGAAACATGAATGTGCTATGTTAAAGTGATAGTCAAATGTTTTAAAAGCTAACGCTATGCAATTGTCATTACAACTCGCTTCCTTGCTTGCCCAGTAGTAGAATAAAAGAAAAACGGACACTTCCTGTCTGAGAAAAGTATAAGTGCTTTACAATTGAAACCAATAACAAGGAATGTTTTGGAAGCAGTTACCTTCACAACAAAAAACGTAAAGGACATAAATTGGGTCCTTTGACGAGATCTACATTTTTTGTGTAGTAAGTTTCTGTCTATATCTTACCGTTTAGCAGTTAAGTAAAATTCGACAAAATTCGTCCAGAATAAAGAAGTATTCAGAGGTTATTCCCAGAAAATTCAAATATACATTTTATTTGCCATGTAAATATATTTAATATACGGGATTTTAATCAAAATCATTAGACCAATTTGTTAGAAGAAATTCAACATTTTCGAATTTTTTTCCATGCAAAAAAAGCTTCTGGTGGAAGGATTTTCTTGAAAATCTTCGTGTCGCATCCCTTGAGGATACTAAACCTAAATACTAAGTTTGGTATTTATCGGTGTTTTCGTTTTTGAGCTATTCTGTCCACAGACACACGATTTTTTCGGACTCAGGTGGAATACAATACCTTCACTATGTACATTGTACATGCGGGCTAGAGGAAGTAAAATCCATTTTTACATGTCTTTATCCACATATTTATCAACAAATTATTTCTGCATAAGCTTATTTTTCTATCTCCTTCATGCCAATTGCGATAAAAATTAGTAAAAAGAACAACAAAAAAACAAACCTCCAATTTCCGTGTAAAGGCTACTTTGAGGTGGGTCATTTTCTTATACTCTTCCTGTTACAACCTAGGAACATTATCAACTTAAATATCAAGTATGGTATTTAATGAACTTTTTATGTTTGATTTATACAGTTCACAGATACACATACCCTTTATTTAAAAATGTTTTTTTTACTTTCTCTATACGTACTATGTACATAATCTACAGAGAAGGTATTGTAAAAAAATTCGATACCGAGATTTCACCGGAAATATATATTTTGAGAACCCTTGAATCCAAAAAAAAGCATTCTTAGAAAAATGCTCGAGTATGTGTCTGCGTGTGTGTATGCCTGCGTGTCTATCTGTTTGTGTGTGTGTTTGTGTGTGTGTGTGTGTGTGTGCAGCATAGCTCAAAAACGAAAAGAGCGTTAAAAACCAAACTTGGTACCACATAAAAAATGTAGAGTATGTTAAAACACACACTTTATGTAATATATATTATTTTTCGTGGAGTTGAGATGTTCCTTGCTATTGATTTCAGCTTTAAAAAACTTATACTTTTCTCACGGGAATTTGTCAACTCCTGCCCACACAAACATAGGAACTTCAGTCACATACCAACCAGCTTTTGACTATCACTTTAACCTATGGTATTCCCGTATTTCGCTTCTACTTACAAGGAAGGAGGTAATAAGACTATTTCTGCTACTTTTTTTTTTTTTTTTTTTTTTTTTTTACCATGAAGTAAATAGAAGCATAAGCTTTTTAACAATAATTTATTGCGGAGATGTGGGAAAGGTCATGTGAATGAAACACATCAGACTTTTTTATTTAGGGGAATTCCAAACATGTGTCTGTTGAAATTACATGCTTTCTCTACCTGTTATGACATCGTGGTAGAGAAGATAAAACAAATTCTGATGTGTTCCACTCACATGACTTTCGCTATATCTCTGCAAGAAATATTGTTAAAAAGCTTATATTTCAGTCACATAGCAACGCTGGTTGCTATGTGACTGAAATTCCTTTGTTTGTATGGGTACTAGTTGACAAATTCCTGTATGCGAAAAGTATAAGTTTTTTAAAGCTGAAACCAAAAACAATGAATATCTCAAAAACGATCAACTCCGGGGAAAAAAATGCATTAAACATAAACTATGTGTTTTAACATGCTCTACATTTTGTGTGTGATAAGTTTTTGTCCTTCTGTTACGGTTTAGCAGTTATGAAAAATTCCGAAAAATTCACCCAGAATAAAGTAGTCTTCAGAGGCTATTCCCAGAAAATTCAAAATACACATTTTATTTGTCAGGTAATTATCTTTAATACGTATATGATATTTTAATCAAAATCATAAGATCCATTTTTTCGAATATCAAAATTTTCAAAAAAAGTTCCATGTAAAGGGTAGTTAGAATTGCGGAATTTTTTGAAAATCTTCGTGACGCATCCTTGGAGGTTACCAAACTTAAATACCAAATTTGGTATTTAACGGTCTTTTCGTTTTTGAGCTATGCTACACACAGGCGCGCGCACAAACACACACACACACACACACACACACACACACGCACACACACAAATACATTTTTCTAAAAGTGCCTTTTTTGGATTAAGGAGGACCTAAAACATGTATTTTTTTGTCATGTAAAGAGTAGATTGGGGGTGGGGGGATTTTATTGAAAATCGTCGTGTGGTATCCTTGGAAGCTACGAAACTTAAATACTGAGTTCGGTTTTTAACGGTCTTTTCTTTTTGAACTATGCTGCACACACATACACACACACACAGGACAATTTTTCTAAAAATGCTCTTTTTTTGGATTCAGGGGGTCTCAAAACATATATTTCCGGTGAAATCTCGGTATCAAATTTTTGTATACACTATGTATATAGCATGTATAGAGAAAGTACGAACATAGATCTCGTTAATACATACGATTTATATCATATATAGCTCTTGTGGCCATGTTTAGTTATTAAATTCTCTGCCATGTACATAGTAGGTAAAGAAAGTAAAGGATTATTCCCAGACATTCTATATCGAAATATCGCCGGAAATACATGTTTTGAACTCCCATAAATATCATTGCCAGAAAATTATTATGCATGGGTTTGCGTGTACGCGTAACAGCGGGTGAAAGAGAGGGAGTGATAGCAAGAAAGGGAGAAGGAGAAAGAGCGGGAGAGGGAGAAAGAGAAGAAGAGGAGATAGAGGGAGGGGAGAGGGAGAGAGAGAAAGAGAGGGAGAGGGATAAAGAGAGGGAGAGCAAGAAATAGAGGGAGAGGGAGAAAGAGAGGAAGAAGAGGAGACAGGGGTGGGAAAAGGGAGAGAGGGAAAGAGAGAGAGAGAAGAGGAGGAGATAGGGGGAGGGGAAATGAAGGGGAGAAGAAGAGGGAGAGGGGGAAAGAGAGGATGCGGGAGAAAGAGATGGAGAGGGAGAAAGAGATGGAGAGGGAGAAAGAGAGGAAGAGGAGGTAGGGGAGGGGGAAATGAGAGGGAGAAAACGAAGGAGAAAGAGAAGGGGTGGGAGAAAGAGGGGTAGAGGGAGTGGGTGTGTGGGAGGGAGAGGGGGAGTGAGAATGGAGTGAGAGGGGGAGATAGGTAGGGGAGAGGGAGGAACGTGAAAAAGGGGGACTGAAGGAGAGAGGGAGAAAGGGAGGGAGGGGAGAGAGAAAGAGGAATGGAGAGAGAGAAAGAGAGGGAGAGGGAGGGAGAGTGAGAAGTTTTGTGACTGTCTCACAATGCCCAAACTTTTGTGACTGGTTCCCGGTTACTATTCCTCGTGCCTCGGCTAGTCTGTCACAGGTTCGAATCTCGTTTCCTGCAGAAGGCTAGATTAGTTTCTGGGAACGCGGATCGGTAGAGCCTGTGTTCGGATCCTAGTAAGAATGTTACCGGAGATCTCAGTGGTGGAATGAGAAACACGGCACATGGTTTTCTCTCTTTGCTTTACTGGTGAATCAACAAATTACACTTCGTATCACAAAGGTTCTCACAAGTTCTGGTTGCAGCTACGAACTGGCTGGTTGGATTTTTCTAACGACTGACCTTTGTTATTTCGGGGTCCCAAAACGCTCAACAGAATCCTCTGGCGCCAATTTTGTACTACGCCCAACGGATTTACAACACACTATTAGTCTAGGGCTAATTTCGGAATCACAAACAATAGAATTGCGCACTGCGCGCTAATTGCCTGTCCGCCGCACTTAATGATTTCGCGAGTTACTAAGATTTAAAGTTAACCCGCACATTTTGCGCGCGCGCTCCCGTCCAATCTGGGCATAGCTTCGCCGCCAGTATCTTCCAGGAAATGTGCGTGCCGTCCTGATTCTTCCTTCCTCTTTACATGAATTTGAGATTTGATTCGTTCACGCCTTTACTTTTGCGGGATTGGTGGATTTTTCGCGCTTTTATTAGCGTCTATCACCTTATTCCCATTACACGATTCGTCTGTTTAGTTTCGTCATGCGACCATTCTCCGTTACTTTGCGCAAGTCCATCGGCCTGCGTGACCTTTAGTTCACTCTGCAGTAACGGGACTTAATTTAAACAAAGATGTTTACGATTTTACCCTCGCTGAAATACAACGGACCGGGCGCCAACAACCTGCGGATTCTGACTGATCTTGCTACTTCTACAGATTCACTCCAGTCAATTCTTAACTTCAACACTTAATAACTTAAAACACACAAAATCTTCTCAACTTATTTACATAACCTCGATAATGTCATTGCCTTGGCACATACGTACTTCTATTAATACGCAATCGACTGTCATTAATTTAATATATAGGGCTAAATTTTGGCTCAGTTTTCAAGAAAATCTCCCTCCCCAAAGTACCTTTAATGTGTAATATTTTTGGAAAAGTATGAATTTCTCAAAAATGGCTCTAACTATTTCGATTACAATATTTTTTTAGCAAATAAAACGTGACTGTTGAATTTCTTGGAAATAATCTCTGAGGTCCTCCATAGTTGGTAATATATAGACAAAATCTTAGTACAGAAACATCTAGATCGCATCAAAGCACAGATTATACCAGATATATATATATATATATATATTTGTAAAGTGAAACATTTTCAAGATATTCCTTTTTATTGGTTTGAAATCTCGAATACATATTTTCTGAAGTTAATAATAGAATTGAATTATAGCATTCCAATTTAGAATATGGATTGGGTTTTCTTAAGAAATTTAAATATATATATATATATATATATATATATATATATATATATATATATATATATATATATTTATAAAATGCCGTACATTTTCGTTGTAAATGTAGGGCAAAAATTGCAGGACACATTCCTCTGATACAGATGAAGAAATTATGTTATATGAACATGGAAACGCTTTCTTACCACGTTACAACTCATTTTCTCAAACTCATTAATCACGGAAAACACATAAGAGAACATACTAGCAAGCCACATACAAGTGTTTCTCACAGGATATCCCTGGAGTACTGCTTATTGCTTCGCAGCCTTCCATAATTTGGGCACGGAGACTCTGAACATCTGGTACTGTGGCTCCTCACACAAGAGCTTTCAAATGCCCCCACAAATAAAATTACAGTGGATTTAAGTCCGGGGAATGTAGAGACCAGGCAATTGACCCACCTCTACTTATCCATCTATCACTGAACCTGTTATTTAGAAGTCGACGGACATTGACACCTTTGTTCTAGAAATTCTCCCGGTACAAACATTGCCGTTTGGTAATCCATACAGCAAACGGTACACCGAATGCATTTGGTACACCGAATGACTGCAGGAACATGTAAAACAAAACACTTATCATAATAACCAAGAGTGCATGTTTCCCATGATTCTAACGTTCTATTCTCGTTTGTTTCCCATGATTATTGAGTTGGGGTTGTAACTAGGCGTTTCCATGTTCATATAACACAATCTCTTTGTCTACGTGTGAGGTCTTCCTGCAAATTGAGCCCTACAGTTTTGTTACATCCTGTATTTGGTGCAATTAAATCAAAGACTGTTTTAGTAGCGTTAAAAAATCTGATGTGCTCCATTCACATGACTTTCTCTATATCTCTGCAGTAAATTATTTTTAAAAAGCTTATGCTTCTATTTACTTTCTTTAATGGATGTAGATGCTAAATAAGGGATACCATAGGTTAAAGTGATAGTCAAAAGCAGGTTGCTATGTGACTGAAGCTCCTTTGTTTGTACGGATACGAGTTGGCAAATTCCTGTATGAGAAAAGAATAAGTTTTTTAAAGCTGAAACCAAAAACAAGGAATAACTCAAAAAACGATCAACTCCACGAAAAGAATTGCATATGACATAAGTAGTGTGTTTTAACGCGCTCTACATTTTTTGCGTGGTAAGTTTCTGTCCATTTCTTATGGTTTAGCAGTTATGCAAAATTCCGTAAGGTTCATCGAGAATAAAGAAATCTTCAGAGGCTATTCCCAGAAAAGTCATGATATATATTTTATTTGTCAGGTAAATATCTTTAATATACGATACTTTAATCAAAATTGTTAGAGCCATTTTTGAGAAAATCAAAGTTTTCGAAAAAAGTTCCGAGTAAAGGTTAGTTTGGGATGGGGAGATTTTTCTCATAATCTTCGTGTCGCATCCCTGCAAGATTAAATACCAAGTTTGGTGTTTTACCGACTTTTCGTTTTTGAGTTATCGTGTTCACAGATACACGGACACGGACACACACACGGACATTTTTCTGAAAATGCTTTTTTTGGATACAGGGGACCCTAAAACATATATTTCCGGTGAAATCTCAGTATCGAAATTTTGGGTGCATTACAATACCTTCTCTATACACTATGTATGTACATAGTACGTATAGAGAAAGTAAAAAACAATGTAGCGTCATTATCACACAACATTCAAAAAACGAAGATTCTATGTTATGCCATGCATTTTCTTGTAACTCCAAAAAGAGAGAAGTTAACATGATCAAATGTTAAAACAACAATTTTATCGGCCTAGCGGTACCGCACGGTACCTCCCCCAGATCCGTGCTTTAAAACTAAACTGATAACTTTAAAACAACTCAGTATGTTACAAGGCCATCAGATAGAACAAATTGCTACATGTCAGAAAACCAGGCAGATTAGGGTTAACGTATTTGGTTATTTCCGTTGTACCTACAAGCAAATAAGTAAAAAGCTAATTTCTGTTCACGTTTATCTGCATCTGTGGACAGAAGAATGAATTAAATAGAAATACAATCGTTTGTAGACAGTTTGTTATGGAATAGGTGGAGAAAGTTATGTCGGCGGAATGCATTAGATTATTATTATTGTTGTTGTTATTATTATTATTATTATTATTGTTAACATTTTATTATTGTTGTTAAAATTGTTATTATTGTTATTTATCATTGTTATTATTATTATTTTATTATTATTGTTATTATTGATGTTGATATTGTTACAATTGTTATTATTGTTACTTAATATTGTTATTATAAAAATAATTAGTATTATCATTATTATTGTTATTATTAGTGTTAATATTATTATAATCATAATTATTGTTCTGATTATAATTATTATTGTAATAAGTATTATTATCATAGTTATTATTATCATCATTATTGCTATTGTTATTATTATCATTAAATTATTGTTATTATATTATGATGGTGATGATGATTATTATTATTATTATTATTATTATTATTATTATTATTATTATTATTATTATTATTGGGTTCGGGTCATAACTATTTCAGGTGAAATCTGAGTGTCGAATTTTAGAGATGAAATACGACAAAGGACAGAGAAAGTCATGTGAATGTAACATGAAATAATGTTTTCCCTATAGGAGCTGAGGGCTTCGGCTATGTTTCTGTGTTTGGAGAATGGTTGGAATTTTATGCTCCTTGTGTTACTGAAACAACTGAATGCTTCTTACGCGCAATTGTCTGTCGGGGTATTAACAGTGAAATTCGCATTGTATAGACACGTTCCAAGTGATATAATTCCACGATTCCGGAATTTCTATTGTACACGAGGACAATGAAGTATAGCCTCAGCAGGGTTGCCATACACCCCATCCAATACAAAGGTGGGCAGGTGTCGCCTCTAGTGGTCATTGGTCACATCATTTCTTCTGTTCAAGCGACAAGTATTTTCCTTTGTGCTTCTGAAAGGATGTCACGCTGGGACGCTATATTATTTCGTGATTTAATAATGCCAGTTCAATGTTATAATGAAAACAATTGCATAACAAATCTACACAAAGCAATGTAGTTTTTGAAGTATTGTTTATCAGTAATATTTCAAACCTTTAGAAAGCCCAAACAGCACAGCATAAAAAGAATCTGATGTGCTTCCAAACAAATGACTTTCTCTAACTACTCTTATAAAAGCTTATGTATTCTTCTAACTACTTCATAGATCTTACTGAGATAAACATTAGCAGAATGGTCTCATTGCTTAGGTTTACACAAGGGAAATAACGGAATACATGAGGGTAAAACGATTGACTAGTTTTTACTTTCTCTACACGTACTATGTGCATAATGTATAGAGAAGATGTTCTATTCCACTCAAAAATTCGATACCGAGATTTCAGCAGAAATACATGTTTTGGGTCCCCCTGAATAAAAAAAAAATCTGATGTGTTCCATTCACATGAGTTTCTCTACATCCCTGCAACAAATTATTGTTAAACAGTTTATGCTAATATTTACTTCATCCAATCGAGAAAAAATAAGCAGAAATAGTCTTATTACTTGCTTCCTTGTAAGTAGAAGCGAAATAAGGGAGTACCATAGGTTAAAGTGATAGTCAAAAGCTGGTTGCTATGTGATTGTAGTTGCTTTGTTTGTATGGCCAGGAGTTGACAAATTTCCGTATGAGAAAAGTATAAGTTTTTCAAGACAAACCAAAAACAAGGAATATCTCAAAAACGATCAACTGCACGAAAAAAATGTAAGAAGCATAAATTGTGTGTTTTAATGTGCTTTACATTTTTTGTGTTGTAGGTTTTGTCTATCTCTTACGGTTTAGCAGTTATGCAAAATTCCTCAAGAATAAAGTAGTCTTCAAATACTATTCCCAGAAAATTGAAGATGTGCATTTTATTTGTCAGGTAAATACCTGTAATATACGATATTTTAATCAAAATCGTTAGAGCAATTTCTTAGAAAGTCAAAATTTTCGAAAAAAGTTCCATGTTAACAGTAATTGGGGGTTGGGGATTTTCTTGAAAATCTTCGTGTCACATCCTTGGAAGATACCAAACCTAAATACCAAATTTAGTTTTTAACGAAGCTTTCCTTTTTTAGCTATGCTGTCCACAGACAATACAGACACACACACTTTTTTGGATTCAGGGGGACCCAAAACATGTATTCCGGTGAAATTAAGGTATTGAATTTTTGTGTGAAATACAATATCTTCTAAATACACTATGTACATAGTTCGCATAGAGAAAGTAAAAAAAGCATTTTTGGAAAAAGGTCGCGCCTGTGTGCGTCTGTGGACTGCATAGGTAGCTCAACAACGAAAAGTCTGTTAAATACCAAATTTGGAATTTAAGTTTAATATCTTCCAAGGATGCGACACAAAGATTTTCAAGAAAAGCCCCCCTCCCCCAACTACCCTTTACATGGAACTTTTTTCCTAAATGTTTGATTTTCTCAAAAATAGCTATAACGATTTTGATTAAACTTTCATATATTAAAGATATTTCCCTGACAAATAGAATGTATATATTGAATTTTCTAGGAATAGTCTCCCAAGACTGCTTTCTGTTGGATGAATTTTACGGAATTTTGCATAACTACTAAACCGTAAGAGATGGACAAAACTTACCACACAAAAATGTAGATCATGTTAAAACACACAATCTATGGTTTTTTTTTGTGCAGTTGGTCGTTTTTGAGATATTCCTTGTTTTTAGTTTTAGCTTTGAAAAAGTTATAATTCTCTCATATAGGAATTTGTTAACTCCTATCCATACACACAAAGGAACTTCAGTCATTTATAAAATAAATTGTGTGTTTTAATGTGCACTACATTTTTATGTGGTAAGTTTTTGTCCATCTCTTACGATTTAGCAGCTATGCAAAATTTCGTAAAATTCATCCAGAATAGAGGAGTCTTCAGAGGCTATTCACAGAAAATTCAAGATTTATGTTATCTATCAGGTAAATATCTTTATTTTGTGATATTTTAATCAAAATCGTTACAGCTATTTTTGAGAAAATAAAAATTTTCGAAATACCAAGTTTGATATGTAACAGTGTTTTCGTTTTTGAGCTGTCCATAGGCACACACACACAAGTACACACACACACAAGTACACACACATATGACCCTTTTTCTAAAAGTGCTTTTTTTAGATTCAGGGGGACCCAAAACATGTATTTCCGTTGAAATATTGGTATCGAATTTTTGGGTGGAATGCAATATCTTCTCTATACATATGTGCATATAATGAAAGGAAAGAAATCAATAACAATGTTTCTATCTTTAAGACACAGGTTTATTTAATATACCTTTTTATGAGGTACACCATTTCCGAGATATTCAGCGTTTTTGAATACTTTCTCACTTTTTGTAGGTCTTGGCTATCATTCTTTTGTTCTCTATGATGCAAAGAGTGTGGAATTTCAAAGCCAGCATATTCCTTCTTGTTATTCTGCACCCTTTGAGTATTTTCCTAGTATCCGATGTTCCTTTGTCCATTAGGGTAGCAACCGTAAGCTTGAGATAACGGCATTTGCTGCACAATACAACCTGCATGCAAAGAAACAGTTTTCCAAGATGTTTACTATGTTTATATGTTTCATGCATTTACTATTTTCGTCCTGGAAGGTTTTCCTTACTTTGCTTGTGTATTTTCTTTTCCTCTGCATGTATACCTGCTGATACAATAACTTCGTAACCTCCATTTACTCGAGTTTGTTGACGTATGTATTTACTTTCCTTTCGTCTTATGACTTTTCTGCTTCTTCCTTGTCTGTCTGTCTGCTCTTTTCTCCCGCAGTTGTTGGAAGAGCAATAGGATATTTGAAAAGGCATGACAGTTGGGGAAACTACCAAGAAGCAGAAAGAAACTGCTATCGTCATTTTGTCCTTTTTATTTTTTTTTCATATGCCGTTTTAATGAGGAATGAAATCCCTTCAAAATAACGCCAAGATCACACAAAATGGAAGCAGAAATGAATCACAAGCAAATAGGAAACGTTTTCAACGTTAGTATCTATGCTATTTCCAGTATTGAAAAGATGAACCTGATAAAACTCCGTGGACGTATTCCTTTCTCTATATGTACATACTAAGTAGAATTAGTATTGTATTCGATCCAAAAAAAAAAATCTGAGGTGTTCCATTCACATGACCTTCTCTATATCTCAGCAACAAATTATTGTTAAAAAGCTTATGCTTCTATTTACTTCATACTAAGTGAGAAAAAATTAGCAGAAATAGTCTTATTACTTGCTTCCCTGTAAGTAGAAGCGAAATAAGGGAGTAACATAGGTTAAAGTGATAGTAAAATGTGGTTGCTATGTGACTAAAGTTCCTTTGTTTGTATGGACAGGAGTTGACAAATACTGCATGAGAAAAGTGTAAGTTTTGAAGACTAAAACAAAACACAAAGAATATCTAAAAAACGATCAACTCCACGAAAAAAATGTATATAACATAAATTGTGCTTTTAATGTGCTCTACATTTTTGTGTGGTAAGTTTTTGTCTATCTCTTACGGTTTACCAGCTTCAAAAAATTCCGTAAAATTCATCCAGAATAAAGTAGTCTTCAGAGGCTATTCCAAGAAAATTCAAGATGTACATATTATTTGTCAAGTATATATCTTTAATATATGATATTTTGATCAAAATCGTTATAGCCATTTTTTAGAAAATCAAAATTTTCGAACATGTTTCCATATGAAGGGTAGTTGGGGGTGGGGGAATTTTCTTGAAAATCTTCGGTATACCAAATTTGGTATTTAACGGTCTTTTCGTATTTGAGCTATGCTGCCCACAGACACACAGACAGACAGACAGACAGACTGACACACATATGGAATTTTTTCTAAAAATGTTTTTTTTGGATTCAGGGAGTCTCAAAACATGTATTTCCGGTGAAATCTCGGTATCGAATTTTTGGGTACAATAAAATACCTTCTCTATGCACTATGTACATAGTTCGTAAAGTGAGAGTAATACAATACCCTGAATTCAGAAAGTACATGTATTGAGGTCTCTTAAGTACAAAAATCTGATGTGTTCCATTCACATAACTTTCTCTATATTTCTGCAGCAAATTATTGTTAAAAAGCTTAGGCTTCTATTTACTTCATTGTAACAGAAAAAAAAAAAAAATAGCAGAAATAGTCTTATTACTTGCTTCCATGCAAGTAGAAGCGAAATAAGGGAGTAGCATAGGCTAAATTATTATTATTCAAAGTTCGTTGCTATGTGAAAGAAGTTCCTTTGTTTGTATGGGCAGAAGTTGACAAATTCCTGTATGAGAAAAGTATAGGTTTTTTAAACAGGAAACCAATAACAAGGAATATCTCTATGACGATCAACTCCACCAAAAAAAAAGTGTATGAGATAAATTGTATGTTTTATTTTGATCTACATCTTTGTGTAGTAAGTTTTTGTCTATGCATTACGTTTTCCAGTTATGCAAAATTCAATAAAAATCATCCAGAATAAAGAGGGATTTAGAGGCTATTCCCAGAAAATTCAAGATATAAATTTTATTTGGCATGTAAATATTTCAAATATAGGAGATTTTAATCAAAATCGTTAGAGCCATTTTTTAGAAAATCAAAATTTTCGAAATTGTTTTCATGTAAAGGATAATTGTGGGTGGGGGATTCTCTTGAAAATCTTCGATCCCTGGAAGATAGTAACCCTAAATATCAAGTTTGGTACTTAACGGTCTTTTCGTTTTCGAACCAGGCCGTGCCGTGGCCGAGTGGTTAGACCATTCTCCTCTCACCTACGCGGCCGGGGTTCTATCCCCAGTGACCTCATGTGAGATTTGTGGTGGACAAAGCGGCGCTGGGGCGGGATTTCTCCGGGTACTCCGGTTTCCCCCGCCATCGCATTCCACCGGTTCTCCATCATCATTCATGTATCATCAGTGTCACCGCCTGCGGTGCCATAAGCAGTTAAAGCGGGCGTTAAACACTACCAAAAAGAAAGAAAAAAGTTTTCGAATTATACACACACACACCATACACACACACACACACACACACACACACACACACACACACACAGTCAGTCATACACACGGATTTTTTTTGTAAAAATGCTCTTTTTAGTTTAAGGGGACCCCAAAACATGTATTTCCGGTGAAATCTCGGTATCAAATTTTTGGGTGCATTACAATACCTTCTCTATACCATATGTACATAGAACGTGTAGAGAAAGTAAAACATAGTTTTTAGACAAAGCTCAGTGTGTGCGCGTGTGTGTGTGTATGAATATCTACGCACATAAACGAAAAGTCGGTTAAACGCCAAACTAAATAATTAGGTCTAGCACCTTTCAGTGATTTGACACGAAGATTTTCAAGAAAATCTCTACCCCAAACTACGTTTACATTTAAACATTTACAAAATGTTGACATTCTCAAAAATCGTTCTAATCATTATATTACATACCGTATAATTAAATTAAAAATAAAAATATATGGATTTTCTGGGAATGGCCTCTGAAGATCTCTTTACGTTGGATGTATTGTGTGTAATTGGTAAACCGTAAGAAATGGACTAATATCTTACTACATAAACAACTCAGCTCTCGTTAAAACACTCAGCTTATGAATAGCTATAGTCCCGGATTATCCCATTGGATTAACGTTAATCCTGCCTCTAAAGGCGCTAGTGTCGCTGTTAATCCGCCTTAATCCGATGGATAAAAGATGGATTAACAGTGAGGGAGGTAAGTTTGAAGAAGCGAAGTTAGAGCAGCAGGATTTGCGTAAGCGCAATGAGATAATCCGGGACCTTTTTATTTATCTATTTTACAATACATGGATGAGATTAACATAGGATTCAATGAAAAGAATACATAAAGGAGATTAACACTAAGAGATACAGTACTTACATCAGATTAACAAAGGATTTAATGAAAATAATACATAAATGAAATTACCATTATAAGATCCAGTACATATGAATTGAGATTAACACTTTAAAGAAATGAGATTAACACTATAAGAAAAGCACTGTTTTTGCACAAAGTCTTTGACTGTCTTTTTAAGCCGCATTATTATCGCGCGCTAGGATGAGTTTTAAATATGTGGTCCACTGTGAGTCCTCGCCATTGGTGCTGCTGCTATTGTTGATGGGTGTGATGACGCAGGTGAGAAGCAGGTGAGAAAAGCTTTCGTTGTCGAACTCTGTGAAAGTGGGTATGTAGATGGGGATGGCCAAGTCGTTGATATGTGTTGTTGAGAAGCACTCAGAGGAAGTGACTTTGTGGCACAACACGGGAGTTTTGCCGTTGTTGAGGTATATGGAACAGAGTGTGTCTTGTTGAATTTTATGGTGATTTTTGGCAGGGACACATTTGACGTGGTCGGCGTTAGTATTTTGTATATCGAGTGAGACTGTGATGATTTTGTTGCCGTTGAAATAGGAGGTGGAGATGAAGAGGACGGTGATATTAGATTGTGCGTTGAATTGGAGTTGAAGGTTTAGGCTGCTGCCAATGTCGACGGAATAGGTAAAGTCGGACATTATTTTGGGACGTATGAAATGAACTTGACGGCGTATCTTTTGAATCCGCTGCGAAGTTTTTCTTCTCCTTGGTATATGATGGAGAAAGAAGTAGAGTTGAGTTTGGTGATGAGTTCCGGAGTGGCTTTTCCGAATCTGGTGGGTAGAAATTCTTCGGTCTCGCTGTCGAGTACTGCAACAAGTTTTGTTCCGTGTGTGGTGTCTAGGGTTTTCACACCGATGACACGGTATGTTGAAGCGAAGAACGCTGAGTGTGTCGGCGGTGTGTGATAACTCTTCAAGTTGGCAAAGCACGTCCTGGGCCAAGATCACTCTTGGAGCACAAATGGAGGAGAGCCGTCGAAATGAGTGGTTTGGGTGGGGAGGTTATAATGTTGTTTACACCTGCGGAAAGTTGCGCAAACTTGTTGTTGGTCTCTAGGAAGTTGATTCCACACAATATAGACGTCGTACGGTGGGTAACGATTGAGGATGGTGTTACCGTTTTGTAGCAATACTTGGCGTTCCCTGGGCAGTAGCACCTGGATTTGACGCCCGTTTTCTAGAAACTTTAACAGCACGGCGAAGCACTGACTAGTCATGCGTTGTTTCTTGCGGTGTACTTGCGAAGGAATTCTTGGATTTGCTTGTTGAGATGCGCGAAGTCTTCGTAGAATCCCAGATGACAGCTCGTGCACAGGTAGCTGAGACGGTTAGTGAGATTGCAGCTACACGCTTGGCCGAAGCAAAACGAGCAGTGGAAATCCTTACACGTCGGTTCTGGCATTCCCGCACGACGGCTTAGCACTGACTGAGGCAAAAGACGGTCGTAAGCTGGCGACCACATCCTTCGGAAGTGTTAATTGGTGTTATCACAGTAAGCAGGTTATCCGCAGAAAAACACTTGTTGGAGATAAGGGTTTTATCACAGGAATAGCTGCGAGTTATCACAGGAAGCAGGATATCCGCAGGAAAACACTGGTGGGAAACAGGAAGCTAAAGGTTTACCACATCCGCTTTAGCGAGACAGGAAGCTTGGCATCCGTGGGAAACTCACCATTAACCGTTATTTTTAAAATAGTTGAACAGTAAAATGATTTGTGATACACATAGCACAGTATTGTACGGAATGTCCACACTTTGTACAGCTGAAAGCAGGCATTCTAACAAAAGTGATGTTGCACATCAGATGGTTTACATTTGCACAGAAATGTATGTAAATGTTTGTACGGATTTGGAAGGTTCAGTATAACACACTCCTTGTAGGCTTGGCAAAATAAGCATCGTGGTCGAAAACTAATGCTAGGGATAACAAAACAACATCTTTCTGCGGTGACCCATTATGCAAAAAGATATCCACAAGACTATTGTCACTGATATAAAGTAATCAAGTTACAATGTACTCTTTCTCTTCAACTTTTGCATATTCATCAAACAAAGCACAGCAAATGCTTTTTTTCATACTGTTAGAAAAATTATGATTGAGTTAAACAGCAGAAAAAGAATCAACACAAACAATTGTCGATTTTCACTTTAGATTGTACCGTCCAAAAAAAAGTATTACTGTTTGTATAGAGCACACGTTCAGAAATAATATAAAGCATAATAAGAGAAAAAATGCTTGCTACATAAAGAGAAGAAAAAAGAAGTCACTGCACAAAACTTATGGATACTTAACCACCACTACTTAGGAGTCGGCGAGACGATGCTACTTGGTGTGACGTGCTGGTGTGAAAGCCGCGTTTCTACTTCGTGCCAACCGCAGCCTTGCCTCCGGGGTGACGGGACCAGTAGCGGTAACCCGTAATCAGCCACGTGTTCCTGGTCCTGTACCACCTCGGGGATGCCGGTCAGCAGATGGTCTTAGCCGTCTTTGTCGCAGGGGCGAAGTGGCACCACCCAGCGCTGTGCTGCAGGAGCAAAAAACACTTATCCCACTGGGGAAAAAGGTTGCGGCGAACTGGCTTCCTCGCGAACTTGCTAGAGGAGCAGGAGAGTACCCCTAGCAGCGAGGAGGTTGGTGAGGAAATGTTGGAGTATTGTGGGTTGAGGAGAGGAGGTGGCGACGAATGGATGGGTGGGGAAAAATACGCCTCAGTAGAGTAGGAGGTGTAAGGGTGATTGAAAGGAGGTGGCGGATAGTAAGGGGAATGGGGTGTAAAGTGCGGACATTGTTGTTGGTCGCTATGCGGCACTGGAGAAAAATGACAGCTGAATGAAGGGAGGGATGAGCAAGCAAGAGGAGTTGAGGTGCGGAGAAGTGGGGTCACTTCAGGGTCGCTGGAAGAGGAGCTGGTTTGTGGTTGGGCGGATGGAGGAACGTGATGATAGGGGAGAGTAAAGGAGCAGTGGAAAACCCTCGAAGATGGTGTGAGGGAGGAAGCAGGAGAGTATGCCGACGTAGATAGAGCCGAGATGGTGTCTGCTGCAGCAACAGCGGCTGAAAAGACACCGCTGTCCGCGTCGTTGGAGCTGGGAAGCACCGAAAACGAAGGTTCTTCTTATTGAGGATGCGTCCAAGCAGCTTGATGTGGGAAGGCCTCGTTAAAAGCTGGAAGAGGATGGTATGCCTCTGCCGGCTGAGGCCACGCAGCTTGATGTTGGAAGCCTTCGTTAAAAGCTGTAGGTATGCGTCTGCCGGCTGCGGCCCAATAGGTGGTAGCTGCAGCTGGTCGTTCTGCCAGAACTGATGGATGTTGTTCTCAGGGTGACTGTACTGAATATAAATTGTCGAGTGAAAAGTTCACGGTAGATATTCCCTGAAGAGGGGGACAAAAAAAAACTTCTTCGCTGACGGTCAGTGCTGAGTAAGCTTCCATGATGTTTTCAGTGCTCACGGTGCTACAAGACTGAGAGTGAAACCTGGGGAGCCAGAGTGGCAAGTTTAAAAGGATCCGTAATCAGCGGAGAGGACGTGCGACACACGCACTGATTAAATGGTTGGAAAATATACGTGGGTTTGTTAAATCACCGTGCGAACGGGAGTCCTATTAGCGCGAAACTCTTTAAATGTGGTATTGTGGTCGATGGCCGGTAAAACTGGTTGATATCAGAACCGGATACTGTGGTAATTAGTCGGTTGGGACCGGAAGTACTCCGGAAATGGTGCGATTACATTTTGGGAAACTGCAGCGAAATAACCCGTTGGGATTTTTAATGAGGCCCTTAACTGACTGCGCAGGCGGATATTGTGGCCGCGATAAGCCGTCTATAAAAGCAGTGGGTGATAAGCCGCTGATCGAGGTGCCAATTTGTCGAAAAAGGTGAATATCGAGTGTTGGTTAGATTTCTTACATGTTTATGGCTTTACACTGTGTCCTTACCAATGATGGGTGTCATGTGAAAGCAATGCGTAGATTTACGCCGTAAATAATGAGCCATGCAGTTGACTTTAGGTGTTGTTGGATATACATTAAAAGACGCAGGGAAAAAAGAGTAGTTTGCAGGTCGAAAAGTGATTATGCGCATTGTGTTCCTAAGCCTTTCATAGCAGAATGGAGACGGGAGATGAGGTGAGTGAAAACTTAACTTGGCAGTCCGGGTTCGACATCATAAGTTACAAACACAGAACCGTGAAGAAGCTTTATTCTGGTTATACAGAAACCGAATTACCAACCGGTGCCCAGAGATGCAAACCCCGAGCAATGGGTGTTGTTACTTTTTAAGGATATTCTAAAGTTTGCCAAAGAGGAGTTACTGGAGAACAAACCCGGTTATTTAGGCGTATCCATATCGGACGACAAGCAGCCGTCCAAAGCCTTCAATATGAGCGTTAGGCGGATCGAGCAAGTGAACGCCGAGGCGGTTGTTCAATGTATAGAAAAAGTGGTGCATAGTAACCAAGACTTCTTGCTAGGAAGGCCACTTAAAGTCACGTTTGTATGGACCAAGAGAGTCTCGGGTTCGTGCTACAAGCCGTGTAATGATTTTAAGGATAACAAGGGCATTATAGAATTTCGTAACAAAGATCACCTGTGCTTACCTAGAGCCACTGTCGTGGGCAAAGCGAGGGTGGACGGTGACGTGAATTATAGAACGATGATGCGCTTCGATTATCTACAGAGACAGAAGGCCGTAGCACTGTGCGATAGCATAGGTAAGCGGGACGCCATGTTTACTATAGATGACGTCACACACTTTTATAAGGCGTTAGAGGGCTACTCTGTGAGGGTGTTTCGTGATATACAGGAAAGCACGTGTTGTACGCGTCACAAAAAAAAAGCGATGAACTCATTGCCGTGATGTATCACGAAAGGCACTTTAATGCCATCGAAGGCCTTCACAAATGTTTTAAATGTAAGCGGTATTGTTGTCAGGGTCATCATCCCTCAGCACACAAAAAAGAACATCAACGTTGCGACCTGAACTGTACAAAATGTCACGAACAGTGCGGTTCGCATTCTTACACGTACATACACTGTAGTGCGTTTCGCAGAGATTTTAAGGGTCCGATATATTTTGCTATATTTTGTGAAGAAAGGCACGTTTTACCCGAAAATCCTCTCAGTATGTGATGTAGAGAAAGTGTTTTCACCTTGCAACAAGCTTGTTAATTTGAGGTAGAGAAGGAAAATGAAAACTACGTGGGTTCGATTCCCGACAAACAGTATTACTGCCCTGATGGCATGTCTTTGCAGGGCCGAAGAGCGTTCTAGCGGTGGCACGATGAAGAAGTGGCTTGCGCATACGTTTTCGAATGCAGACAGAAATGGTGATGTATTGCCAGATGGACGTATTCTTGCTTAGTCAGGGAGTCGCCAAATTCAGAAGGGAATTTCTAGACGAGAACGGCATAGACTCGTTCAGGGAATGCGTCACCATTGCTCAGGCGTGCATGGGCGTATATATAAAGCGATTCATACCGCCGAAAAAAATCGCCCTCTTACCCGCCGGGGGTTACGCCTGGCAGACAAGCAGTCCCGCATAGCATGCATGTGGTTGTCTTGGTTGGAGTTACAAGACCAAGTGATCATTCAGTACGCGATGAGAGGGCGAGAAGTTAAAATTCTCGGCCACAGGGTGGACGGGAAAAAGGATGTTTCTTCTTTCACGGATGTTTCTACCACGGCTGTCGGCGATGTTTTGTAAATCGCCATGCCGCAGGGAACGAAACCATGACCTCCAGATTGGAAAGCACCGAAAAGGTCAAATGGTGCTGAGGGACCTTCTTCAAGGTCTTTACGTAGGATTTCATGACTACGGTCCAAGTGGGCTTTCTCGAGATTTGCGTGCCCGTCAAAGTCACCGTCCTTACGGGGTTCCTCAGCACCATGTCGCAAATGACCTCGGGAATCACCAGCTGCAGGTTGCTCGAATTCAGGGTAATTCCCTTCACCTTGCACACCGTGAATGTCTTCCCAGTCTCGGGGCACACGATCTCCATGCAGTAACTCTTGGGCCTCGTGGAGGCGAACCGAAAGATGTAGGATCCCCGACAGTACTTCTCCAGCTCGTCCGTCATGTGTCCGAGGAGTCATCCGACGGTGCTTCGTCATGCTGTTAAAGTTTCTAGAAAATGGACGTCAAATCCAGGCGCTACTGCCCAGGGAACGCCAAGTATTGCGACAAAACGGTAACACCATCCTCAATCGTTACCCACCGTACGACGTCGACATTGTGTGGAATCAACTTCCTATAGACCAACAACAAGTTTGCGCAGCTTTCCGCAGGTGTAAACAACATTATAACCTCCCCAACAAACCACTCATTTCGACGGCCCTCCTCCATTTGTGCTCCAAGAGTGATCATGGCCCAGGACGTGCTTTGCCAACTTGAAGAGTTATCACACAGCGCCGACACACTCAGCGTCTCTTCGCTTCATCATATCGTATCATCGGTGTGAATACCCTAGACACCACACACGGAACAAAACTTGTCGCAAAACTCGACAACGAGACCGAAGAATTTCTACCCACCAGATTCGGAAAAGCCACTCCGGGACACATCACCAAACTCAACTCCACTTCTTTCTCCATCATATACCAAGGAGAAGAAAAACTTCGCAGCGGATTCAAAAGATACGTCGTCAAGTTCATTTCATACGTCCCAAAATAATGTCCGACTTTACCTATTCCGTCGACATTGGCAGCAGCCTAAATCTTCAACTCCAATTCAACGCACAATCTAATATCACCGTCCTCTTCATCTCCACCTCCTATTTCAACGGCAACAAAATCATCACAGCCTCACTCGATATACAAAATGCTAACGCCGCCCACGTCAAATATTGTCCCTGCCAAAATCCACCATAAAATTCAACTCTGCTCCATATACCTCAACAACGGCAAAACTCCTGTTTTGTGCCACAAAGTCACTTCCTCTGGGTGCTTCTCAACAACACATATCAACGACTTGGCCATCCCCATCTACATACCCACTTTCACTGAGTTCGTCAACGAAAGCTTTTCTCACCTGCTTCTCACCTGCGTCAACCACACCCATCAACAATAGCAGCAGCACCGATGGCGAGGACTCACAGTGCCCCACACATTTTAAAATCATCCTAGCGTGCGAAAATAGTGCGTCTTAAAAAGACAATAAAAAACTTTGTGCAAAAAAAATGCTTTTCTTATAGTGTTAATCTCATTTCTTTAAAGTGTTAATCTCAATTCATATGTACTGGATCTTAAAATGGTAATTTCATTTATATACTATTTTCATTAAATTCTGTGTTAATCTCATGTATGTACTGTAATCTCTTAGTGTTAATCTCCTTTATGTATTCTTTTCATTAAATCCTATGCTAATCTCATCCATGCATTGTAAAATAAATAAATAAAAAAGTCCCGGATTATCTCATTGCGCTTACACTTATCCTTCCGCTCTAACTGCGCTTTTTTCAAACTTACCTCCCTCACTCTTAATCCATCCTTAGTCCATCGGATTAAGGCGGATTAACAGCGACACTAGCGCATCTAGCGATAGGATTAACGTTAATCCAATGGGATAAACGTGGACTATAACTACTCTTATGTCACATAAATTTTTTTGTGGATTTATATCCCCTTATTAACTTTATTACTTAACTAAGCCTTTAAAAATATTTTTTAAACCCAAATAAAAAATAAAAAATTCAAAATGTAGAAAATTAAGCTAAATTTAAGCTATTGGGTTCATACCCCATTTATAGAGTTAATCTCTCTTTTCTAATGCCCAATAAGTCAACACTCCTGACATATTGCTTTTTCTCGGTTTGAATTTCAGAATATGTTTCTCAGTCGGAAAATTGTCATTACTGTTTCTTTTGTTTTATTCCTGACCATGCAAAGATAACTGGATGTAAACATATGGCAATCAGCTTTTAGAAGATTGGTTTAATATTAACGTAGAGTATTCCCTTATTTTCCTCCTACTTACAAGTAAGCTAGTATTAAGAGCATTTCTGGTAATGTTTATCTTTATAGCATGAAGTAGACAGAAGAATAAGGTTTTGTAAATATAGTCATGTGGCAACATTGTAACTAGATTAGCATTAAGTGTCTTTAGAGGAACGTAAAATTGTCATTCTATATGGTACGCTACCAGTTGTTTGCCGGAAGCCTTCTGTGCAATAAGGAAAACAAAAGAGTGCTGGACGTTCTTCATCAAGACAATGCGAGCGCTCACACAGGTCGTCTAACAACCTACTATCCAAAAAAAAAAGCTATTTTTAGAAAAAGGTCTATGTGTGTGTCTGTGAACGCGATAACTCAAAAACGAACAGTCGCTAAAATACCAAACTTGGTATTTAAGTTTAATATCTTCCAGGGATGGACATGAAGATTTTGATAAAATTTATCCTCCCTCCAAACTACACTTTACATGGAAAAAAATTTCAAAAATTTTGACTTTCTCAAAAATGGTTCTAACGATTTTCTTTGAAATACCGTATATTAAACACACACACACACATATAGAAATGAATCGCTGAAATATATGTTAGCGCATCAATTCTGAACGACTGCATCAAATTGAACAATTCTTTTTTTGTTGTGTCCGTTATTGTCACCACAAGGATTTTAGAAATAAAACTCTTTTAAAGATAGTACGGGAAAGTATTTAACATTTCATAATATGATTAAAAACCGTGCCAAGCGAATCCATTGCGCTTAATAGCCACCAGATGGCAGTGATACCACACTTATTTGTTGCTACATTGTCGTAGTAGTGTTATATTTTCCCTCCCCATTCAATGTTAAGGTAACGCACTAGTTTATCGACACAATGACGCAATGCTGTAGTGACATTCAAGTACATTTTATAGATTAACTGTCCTTTCCTTACTCTTATTGTTTAAAATAAAGCAGTAAAGAAGTTTTCCTGGCGACTAATACCTAGAGTAAGTGCCTATTTATCTGCCGCTAGATGGTCATAGTGGTAGATTTCCTTCCCGTCCAATGTTGAGGTAACGCAACGGTTATGGCAGCAGTGAACTTCAAATTCATTTTTATGTATTAACTGTCCTTTCCTTATTACTACCACTTAAAGTAAAACAGCTTTCCTGGCGAGGAACACCTAAAACACGTACTTATTATTTGTCACCAGATGACCGTAGAACCGACTGCACTATTTTTCTTCCCCATTTATTGCTAAGAAAATGCACCGGCTTATGGAGACAATGACGCAAGATAAATGCGAAATTAATCAAATATATTTCTTATGTATTAACTATCGTTCCCTTGGTCATATCGTTTAAATAAAGAAATAAGTATATATTTGCTGCAATTCTTTAAAATGAACAAGTTATAAACAATGCACATAACCATTAACTCTTCATGGCATCTGAAAATGGCGGAGAAATGACTGGATCCGTTTTAGGTTGAACTTCCTATTGCAGAGGTTGGTTATTTGACCTTGTGTGGTACAGGAGCTAACTAAAGAACAAAAAGATATCTGCGTCACCATCACACTGCAATTGCGGTGCTCTTAATATATTTGATCAAGTAATATGTTTAATTAAATGGAGAAATTTAATGCACAAAAGCTATCATCAAATAAAAGCTTATCAATTACCCAATCAGATCTGCTTGCTCTTTAGTTATGTCATTTTTAGCCTTAGAAATTGCTGTTTTGACATAGAAGAAAATAAAGTAAGATGTGGAAAACATTATGAGTAAAAGAAAGAAAGAGATTCGGAAGATGTATGAATGTTACTTTATGACTTTCTCCTTAGTATAATTCATTACCTATGCCAGCGTTTACCCGCCACGCTATGAAAGTACTGTCATTACTATTTTTATGCCAACGACATCTTGGTTACCGACGCGGCTAACTGCATATGCAGTCCTTTCCACAATACCTTTATAGGTGCTCTGACTTCGTCCTTTTCGCATATATGCTACATTGCGCAGATCATTGCGCTTCATTACGCTTATCAGATGCAAAGGCATTATTAGACATTGGCAATGAGTAAATTCCTATTGACACGTCTAATAGTGTCCTTTCGTTTCTATCAAATTTTTGTCACTTCACAACGTCAAAGGAAGAATTAATATCGAAAGCGGATCAAAACTCACTGTTAAAAAAATTATGAACATTTTGATTTAAGTTACAATAACATAGGAAAGTTCAAAGGCGAGGATATACTTATCCCAATAATACCACTAATGTCAACCGACAATCTTTTTGAACTTAAGGGCACTTTGCATTCGCAATGTCAGTAAATCCCAAGGTCAGCCGTTAGAAGTGTGTGTAATATACCCTGAATTGTGTTTTTGGCATGTTGGACATTGCGTGCTCGAGGGCCGGCAAATTATCGGCGCTTTTTTACTTTGTCCATACGCACCATGTACATAGTGTATAGAGAAAGTATTGCACTCTACCAAAAAATTCGATATCGAGATTTCACCGGAAATATATGTTTTAGGGTCCCCAATATCCAAAAAAAGCAATTTCACAAAAAGGTCCGTGTGTGTGTGTGTGTGTGTGTGTGTGTGTGTGAGTGTCCGTGTGTCCGTGTGTCTGTGAACACGATAACTCAAAAACGAAAAGTCGGTAAAATACCAAACTTGGTATTTAAGTTTAGTATCTTCCAGGGATGCGACACGAAGATTTTGAGAAAAATCCCCCCACCCCCAACTACCCTTTACATGGAACTTTTTTCGAAAATTTTGATTTTCTCAAAAATGGCTCTAACGATTTTGATTAAAATTTCCTATATTCAACATATTTACCTGACAAATAAAATGTACATCTTGAATTTTCTGGGAATAGCCTCTGAAGAGTAGTTTAATCTGAATGAATTTTACTAAATTTTGAATAACTGTTAAACCGTAAGAGATGGAAAAAAACTTACTATGCGTAATCGTGTGAGAGCAACTTGGTCTTAGCGAGGAGAAATCGCTGGGCATTTAGGAGCGCAAGGGCTACACAAAAATTGTAGAGTACATTAAAACACACAATTTATGTTATATACATTTTTTTCATGGAGTTGGTCGTTTTTGTGACATTCCTTATTTTTGTTTTACTTTTCTCATACAGGAACTTGTCAACTCCTATCCATATAAACAAAGGAACTTCATTGACATAGCAACCAGCTTTTGACTATCACTTTAACCTACAGTTGTCCCTTATTTCGCTTCTGCTATTTTTTTCTGATTAGCATAAAGTAAATAAAAGTATAAGCTTTTTAAGAATAATTTGTTGCAGGGATATGGAGAAACTCTTGTGAATGGTACACATCAGATTTTTTTTCTCTCCGGAAGGAAAATTGTATATTACAAGGCATTACAATAAAGTGTTGGACAATTATTTAATTGTAATTTTATTTCATTGGTCATAATGGTCGTACTGTAAACGGAAGATTTTGTTTGAATTGTTTTCGTTATGTACACCACCCGTGCGAAGCCAGGCGAGCAGCTAGTGTATATATATAATCTGGAAATAACCTCTAAAGACCTATTTATTCTGAAGGAATTTTGCTGAATTTAAGCAACTGGTCCATAAAAGATAGACAAAAGCTTACTTTACAAAAAATGTAGACCACGTTAAAACACACAATTTAAGTCATATTGTTTTTTTTTTCGTTGAATTGACCATTTCTGAGATATTCCCTGTTATTTGCTTCAGATTTAAAATACTTAAACTTTTCTCACACAGAAGGTTGTAAAACTCCTGGCCCTGCATAGAAACGCATTTCATCCACACGGTAACCGGATTTTAAAAGATTTGTCTATCACTTTATCCTAGTATATTCTCTTAATTTCCTTCTACATACAAGGAAGCAAGTAATTCAGACAATTTCAGCTAATGTTTATCTCGATTTTCATAAATACTAGAATACAGACCGTTTAACAATACTTTGTTACAGCGATGTAGAGAATGTCATATGAATGAAACACATCAGATTTTTTCATGATGTCTCGTTAAAAGCAGTACAAGTTCTGCTAGCACAACGTTTTCAACAGTCATTCGTATTTCTTTTGTCTACTTCTGAAAATACAAAGAAAACGGAATTTAGATTTCATAACTAAAGAAAGGTTTTTAAGGTACAGCAGCTTTACAAAAAATCTAATGTCTTCCATTCACATGAGTTTCTCTACATTCCTACAACAAATTATTGTTAAAAGCTCACGTTTCTATTTACTTCATGCTAATCGAGAAAAAATTAGCAGAAATAGTCTTATTACTTGCTTCCTTGTAAGTAGGAGCGAAATAAGGGAGTTCCATAGGTTAAAGTGATAGTCAAAAGCTGGTTGCTATATGAATGAAGTTCCTTTGTTTATATGGACAGGAGTTGACAAATTCCCCTATGAGAAAAGTATGTTTTTAAAGGTGAAACAGAAAACAAGGAATAACTCAAAAACGATCAGCTCCACAAAATATGTATACAACATACATTGTGTGTTTTAACGTGCTCTACATTTTTTGTGTTGTAAGTTTTTATCCATTAGCAGTTATGCAAAATTCCGTAAAATACATCCAGAATAAAGAAATCTTCAGAGGCTGTTTCCAGAAAATTCAAGATATACATTTTATTTGTCAGTTAAATATCTTTAACATACGACATTTTAATCAGAATCGTTAGAGCCATTTTTGAGAAAATCTAAATTTTCGAAAAAAGTTCCATACAAAGGGTAGTTTTGGGAGGGGGGATTTTTTTTAAAATCTTAGTGTCGCATCGCTGGAATGCACTAAACTGACATAACAAAGTTTGGTATTTTACCGAATTTTCGTTTTTGAGTTATCGTGTACATAGACTCACGGACACACGCACACGCACACACACACACACACGGACATTTTTTATGAAATTTTCTTTTTTTTTTTGATACAGGGGACCCTAAAACATATATTTCCGGTGAAAATTTGTTATCGAATTTTTGGGTGGGTGCAATTTCTTCTCCATACACTATGTGCATACGTGTAGAGAAAGTAAATATAGCTGTTTTAATACAGACAGGTTAATAAAAGAATTTGAGGCCATCAAATGAAACAAAATAAGCCAGTTTGTTGCACCTTTTTGTAAGATTACTACCGTTTACAGCTTTTCTCTTGTACTCCATGCTTCGCCACCTTTTGTCCTCTTTTAATGGATTACACAGACTTCTTTTTTCTCTTCTTGAACAACATTGGTCAACAATTATCTAAAATAAATGTTCTCATATAGTTTATGGAAAGTACCTTTAATTACTCATACCCAAGCAACGATGGCCAACCTGAGCCAACCTCAGGTGCAGCTATGAAATAAAAAAAAAAAAAAAAAATGATGTGTTCCATTCACATGACTTTCGCTACATCTCTACAACAAATTATTGTTAAAAATCTTATGCTTTTATTTACTTCATGCTAATCGAGAAAAGATTAGCAGAAGTACTCTTATTACTTGTTTCCTTGTAAGTAGAAGCGAAATAAGGGAGTACATAGGTAAAAGCGATAGTGCTATATGACTGCAGTTCCTTTGTTTGTATGGACAGGAGTTGCCACAGTCCTGTATGGGAAAAGTATAAGTTTTTCAAAGCTGAAACCAAAAACAGGAGTATCTCAAAAACGATCACATCCACGAAAAAATGCAAATGACATAAATTGTGTGTTTTATTCTGATCTACATATTTTGTTTAGTGAGTTTTTATCTATCTCATGCGGTTTACCAATTATACAAATTTCAACAAAAATCATCCAGATTGAAGAGGTCTTTAGAGGCCATTCCCAGAAAATTCAAAATGTTCATTTGGGAAGTAAATATCTTAAATATAAGCGATTTTAATCAAAATCGTTAGCCATTTTTAAGGAAATTAAAATGTTGGAAGTTCTTCCATGTAATGGGTAGCTGGGGGTGGGGGGATTTTCTTGAAAATCTTCGTGTCCCATCCTTGGAAGATACCAAGTTTAAATACTAAGTTTGGTTTATAACGGTCTTTTCGTTTTTGAGCTATGCTGTCCACAGACACACACACACGCACATACACACACACATTCATACACATTCAGACAGACAGGCACACACGCGAACATTTTTCTAAAAATGCTTTTTATGGATTCAGGGATCTCAAAATATATTTGCGGTGAATCTCGGTATCGAATTCTTGGGTGCATTACAATACCTACCTTCTCTATACACTATGTATATAGTACGTGTAGAGAAAGTAAATCTTCTACAACAGTTGAAACCTAAATTCAGTTAGTGATGGCATGCATTTAACGGTTCCTGTATAGTGTCTTGATTAACCAGAACGTATTTTTCACGATAACATCATGCCAAAGGTTTAGCAGGAGAAGTTGTGTGCACATTGAAGAGAATTCAGTTTATCGAAACTAATGGCATTATTCTGCCATGTGCCGTATGTGTAGTATAACTGGCGCAACAGATCTGGACGTGTGAAAATCTTAATGAGAGCTAGGAAGTGACTTGTACTTTCAGATAAGCAGTTCACCAGTCGATGTTTGTCTGTCACTGTCAATGTCAAATATCTGTCACCTCTTATGACCTGCACTAATAAACACGTGTTATCATATGTATATTCAAATCTACAAAACATCTATACAAATGGCCTACTATATAAACAATGTCAATCGTCTGCCTCCAATTCTTCCACACCTGACAGTCCTTCGTCTTCGCTCACGTCATTGTCAGCATCAACGCTATCGCTACTTTCTGCAACATTATCCTGGATTAGAATTCTTTCTATTTGATTTTCTACAATTCTTTCTAATGATTTTCAATGTTCACAATATGTCGACATACATTTTCCCATTGTGGCCTGCCAATTTCTGCAATTCGCTGGCGTCACAACTGTTCCACATCTTTTAATTTAAAAGTGATATATTAAGTTTTATTTTTCTTTCTTTCTTATCTTTGAGAACCCTGGAAACCGAGCTCAGTGAAATATTAGTTGCCTTGGCTAACTTTCATTCACTTTATACACGCTTTTGAAGAACTCGAGGAACATACATTTTCTTCCTGCATCTCTGCCTCTTGTTTCATCAAGTCAAGGACATTTGCAATTATTTCTCTCCTCTGACTAAGTAATACTTTGCCACTTAACTTTGAAAACGTAAGAGCCATGGTTAAAAAATAAAATAAATAAAATGAACACTATTTACTGTCCACTTTCAATACAAACATATGCGGAACTCTTTCGACGCAGACTGTACAAAGTTTTCTCGCTGTGACTTTAAGTAAGCAAAGTATAATATCACAAACTCCGATTAGTTAGGCTCGGTAGCTGGGTTGGCGGTCAGGTTCACCATTCCAGAATTTTTGCGCCGGCAATAAATATTCCAATCATCAAGCCTCAAAGAAGCAGAATAAACCGGCACATTCAGAACAACAAACATTTAAAGAACACTGAACTTCACAAGTCGAAATCTAAGCAAACTATTCTGGTACACTCCGCCTCAGCATCTGAAAAACAGCGGTCATTGAATTAGTTTAGTGCAGATCTTGCCATGGCACAATCCATTCAGGAATTTTAATCCACAACAATCCTGCATTCAAATAATTTCTTGAAAAGTACACGCAAAGATCAGTGCACTTTGAGAAAAAGTTACAGTCAATGTATGAGAAAGTCGAATAAAAGAAGCGGTCGCCAAACATAAAGCGGGATTAATTTTAAATGTCACTATTAATGATCTACAAATATATTTTTTGAATGCGTTGATTTTTCCGCTATCTGGTGAATGAGTTAAACATTGTTTTCTTTTTAAATGTAGCAACTGGAAAAAACAAATGCCTTCACGATAATGAAATTATTCAAAGACTCGTGTATGAATCTGAGCCTAATAACAAAAAGACAGAGAGAGAGAGAGAGAGAGAGAGAGAGAGAGAGAGAGAGAGAGAGAGAGAGAGAGCAGTCATTTGCCATTGAACACTTTACTGTTTTTCGAAATATTCTCCTTTATGGTCAATACATTTTTGCACATGCTCGAACATTTTGCTATGACATTTTTTACAATCTGCTTAAGACAGCTCCAGAAGTTGATTTTGGAACGCATCAACAGCTTCTTCTGCTGACAAAAATCGTTGTCCACGAACTTTATTTTTGATTCTCGGATACAAAATAAGTCATTGAGTACCAAATCAGCATTGTCATAAATTCGATTTTTGAATGTTCAAATAGTCGGTTGTTAGACGAGATGTGTGAGCGCTCACACTACATTGATGAAGAAACAATACGAGGGAACTTGTTAGTTTTCTTTATTTCACCGAAGACTTCTAGCAAACAAATGGTTGCGTACCATACAGAATGACTGTTTTACGTTCCTCCAATGACATTATTGCCACATGACTAGTTTTTGTGAGAAAAAAAATAAGAAAAAAACAAACAAAAATAACAGGCGAGCAATTGCTTCAAAGTGCTTTGAGTGAGAACGAATTTTGTTCATCTTGAAGCTCCCACACGGTCGACTGCTGTTTACGTTCCGGCTCATATACATAGATCCTTGATTCGTCACGTGTTACAATCTTATTTTGAAGCCTCGCCATTACATTTGTTAAGCATAGGTGTGCACCACATCCCTATAAGATTGAGCCCAATTGTGTGAGATCCAACGAGCGCAAACTTATTTCAGCTAAATGATCATGCAATATTTTATATATGCTGGTAAAGCTGTCACGATTGTTGTTGAGAAGCGCAAGGATCCATAGAAAGTTTGAACATTCATATTTCTGCACACTTTCGCTAAATTGTACATTCATCTAAATGTTTATATTTCCTTACATTTCACAATCTTTCTTGGTGAACGGATGGGTACAGGTATTGGGACTTTAGCGGCTAACCCCTTCCGCTGGGAGAGTTCCATGGGAACTCACAGTTCATAAACTTCCTGAGTCGTACGTGCCGTTTTGTATATCACCACGGGGATGTGCGTTAGATAGAATCTTCTAGAACATCCTGTTATACTTAACTTCCTGTAGGAAATGATTGGCTATATAAGGAGCGCCAGAACCGACATTTCGAGTTTTTTGATGGTTTCTTGGACGGACTCTGTTACTCTGATTCTCGAACTCAGGCATTGGCTCTGTGCCGCACACACTGGAACTTCGGCGTGACTCAACAGCAACCGTTCCGTCTAAAAAGTTAGCTCCGATAGGAGTATTTAGGTACATAATAAAAATGGACCATTCTGAACCATTGAGTGGTCTTTAATAGCTATAATATAACCTCCCTGTCATCACACGCTTGTGAGGTGACAACTCTATCTCGCAGTATGTGGCAAGACGATCTTCCACTGTCAGTTTTTGCACAGTATCAATGTTTTCTGGCACAACTGATTTTGGATGAACACGAATTTCCTCAGTGAGCTAACGGCGGTCATGATTAATCTCGTTATACCAGCGTTTCGATTGAGCTTCATCGCCAAATGTAATAGTAAGTTGATCAACACACTCTTATCTTGATAATTCAGGGAAAACCTAATAAATTATCTGAAGGACATTTTCAAGAGTTTCGCCGAGACGTAACTTTAAAGTCACTGTAAACAACAAAAATAACGCTCTATTGACAAAACGGTTGACGAGGTTAAGGTCAGTAATGTCAAACTTTCCAGTGGAAACATAAGATGGCACCCAAAGCAGTCAGTGTAGCCAAGGCTTAAAATATATACAGAGTGTTTCAAAACGACACCAAACGAAGAAGTGGACCTTGTTGGTCATACCGTACGTGATACGTGAATACAATTTTCGCTCTAAATTCAGCACATACAAAAACTGTCATAAAATCACCATGAATTAGGCAGTCGTATATGACCAAATGGCACGTGCCTGGCCCACTCCAAGAGAGATGTCGGTTGGTAGCGAAGGTCCCAGTCGCGTGGTGTAGGCGTGATTTGATAGGCACGATGACGCGGACAGGTCACCTTAGTAATGGAAAACGTAGCATGTGGGTGTGACAAATAATAGCCGTTGTTCCTTCGTTGCCTAATCCCAAATGTGTGCGATTTTTAAACACACATAAAATGTTAAATAGAAGAGTTTGAAAGTTGCGACATCAAGTTTCGACAAGTCAAAGTCTAAGCTAATTGACTGCTATCTTCGTTTTGTGTCGTTTTGAAACAGCCTTTATAATGGACCTAGTACAATACGAAAAAGTCATGCTTATGTTGACTGATCAAGCACGTTACATGCTTTCCAACAATTGAAGGGCATGTACCACAAACAGTGCAATGCCCTTGTATTGCACATAGTCTACCCCGTGTTTGCGAAAGTATCAGAGAGATTACTGCAGAGTAGATGACGTCATTGCTGCTCTGAAGAAGATTCTGGTGAAGGCTCCTAGTCGTCAAGCTTTGTATCAAGAAATGACCGAGCTCCATCTTCCACAGTTTCCTGTCATCACTTGGATAAGATGAATCATCATTCACGTGTGCCCCAGACACAATGAGGAGCAGCACAAATAATTAGTCAACAACAAAGACCTACAGTTAGAATTTTTTTCAGTGCACGGCTACAAATATTTGCCTGGTGTGATTTAGAGTTTTGAAGAAAACGATGATGAAGAAGAAGAAGAAGGAGTAACAGTGGAAGAAGTTCATTTGTGTTAGCAACTACCTTGATGGCTTTACTAAAGACAATTTGAAGAGCAATTCAGATGCAAAAAACTTTATAACTTTGTCAGATTTTTCTTTACGGGTGCTCATAAGATGAGCTGCTCCATTGTAGAGATGTTGAGCCGAGTTTCTCCGTTTCTAAGAGCGCTACTGAGCGTAATGTCAAAAACATTGCCGAGATGTTGAGCCGAGTTTCTCCGTTTCTAAGAGCGCTACTGAGCGTAATGTCAAAAACATTGCCGAGATGTTGAGCCGAGTTTCTCCGTTTCTAAGAGCGCTACTGAGTAATGTCAAAAACATTGCCGAGATGTGGAGCCGAGTTTCTCCGTTTCTAAGAGCGCTACTGAGTAATGTCAAAAACATTGCCGAGATGTTGAGCCGAGTTTCTCCGTTTCTAAGAGCGCTACTGAGTAATGTCAAAAACATTGCCGAGATGTGGAGCCGAGTTTCTCCGTTTCTAAGAGCGCTACTGAGCGTAATGTCAAAAACATTGCCGAGATGTGGAGCCGAGTTTCTCCGTTTCTAAGAGCGCTACTGAGCGTAATGTCAAAAACATTGCCGAGATGTGGAGCCGAGTTTCTCCGTTTCTAAGAGCGCTACTGAGCGTAATGTCAAAAACATTGCCGAGATGTGGAGCCGAGTTTCTCCGTTTCTAAGAGCGCTACTGAGTAATGTCAAAAACATTGTAGAGATGTGGAGCCGAGTTTCTCCGTTTCTAAGAGCGCTACTGAGCGTAATGTCAAAAACATTGCCGAGATGTGGAGCCGAGTTTCTCCGTTTCTAAGAGCGCTACTGAGCGTAATGTCAAAAACATTGTAGAGATGTCGAGCCGAGTTTCTCCGTTTCTAAGAGCGCTACTGAGCGTAATGTCAAAAACATTGTAGAGATGTTGAGCCGAGTTTCTCCGTTTCTAAGAGCGCTACTGAGCGTAATGTCAAAAACATTGTAGAGATGTTGAGCCGAGTTTCTCCGTTTCTAAGAGCGCTACTGAGCGTAATGTCAAAAACATTGTAGAGATGTTGAGCCGAGTTTCTCCGTTTCTAAGAGCGCTACTGAGCGTAATGTCAAAAACATTGTAGAGATGTTGAGCCGAGTTTCTCCGTTTCTAAGAGCGCTACTGAGCGTAATGTCAAAAACATTGTAGAGATGTTGAGCCGAGTTTCTCCGTTTCTAAGAGCGCTACTGAGCGTAATGTCAAAAACATTGTAGAGATGTTGAGCCGAGTTTCTCCGTTTCTAAGAGCGCTACTGAGCGTAATGTCAAAAACATTGTAGAGATGTGGAGCCGAGTTTCTCCGTTTCTAAGAGCGCTACTGAGCGTAATGTCAAAAACATTGTAGAGATGTTGAGCCGAGTTTCTCCGTTTCTAAGAGCGCTACTGAGCGTAATGTCAAAAACATTGTAGAGATGTTGAGCCGAGTTTCTCCGTTTCTAAGAGCGCTACTGAGCGTAATGTCAAAAACATTGTAGAGATGTTGAGCCGAGTTTCTCCGTTTTAAGAGCGCTACTGAGCGTAATGTCAAAAACATTGTAGAGATGTTGAGCCGAGTTTCTCCGTTTCTAAGAGCGCTACTGAGCGTAATGTCAAAAACATTGCCGAGATGTTGAGCCGAGTTTCTCCGTTTCTAAGAGCGCTACTGAGCGTAATGTCAAAAACATTGCCGAGATGTGGAGCCGAGTTTCTCCGTTTCTAAGAGCGCTACTGAGCGTAATGTCAAAAACATTGTAGAGATGTCGAGCCGAGTTTCTCCGTTACTAAGAGCGCTACTGAGCGTAATGTCAAAAACATTGTAGAGATGTGGAGCCGAGTTTCTCCGTTTTTAAGAGCGCTACTGAGCGTAATGTCAAAAACATTGCCGAGATGTTGAGCCGAGTTTCTCCGTTTCTAAGAGCGCTACTGAGCGTAATGTCAAAAACATTGCCGAGATGTGGAGCCGAGTTTCTCCGTTTCTAAGAGCGCTACTGAGCGTAATGTCAAAAACATTGCCGAGATGTGGAGCCGAGTTTCTCCGTTTCTAAGAGCGCTACTGAGCGTAATGTCAAAAACATTGTAGAGATGTCGAGCCGAGTTTCTCCGTTACTAAGAGCGCTACTGAGCGTAATGTCAAAAACATTGTAGAGATGTGGAGCCGAGTTTCTCCGTTTTAAGAGCGCTACTGAGCGTAATGTCAAAAACATTGTAGAGATGTGGAGCCGAGTTTCTCCGTTTTTAAGAGCGCTACTGAGCGTAATGTCAAAAACATTGCCGAGATGTTGAGCCGAGTTTCTCCGTTTCTAAGAGCGCTACTGAGCGTAATGTCAAAAACATTGTAGAGATGTTGAGCCGAGTTTCTCCGTTTTAAGAGCGCTACTGAGCGTAATGTCAAAAACATTGTAGAGATGTTGAGCCGAGTTTCTCCGTTTCTAAGAGCGCTACTGAGCGTAATGTCAAAAACATTGTAGAGATGCGGAGCCGAGTTTCTCCGTTTTTAAGAGCGCTACTGAGCGTAATGTCAAAAACATTGCCGAGATGTGGAGCCGAGTTTCTCCGTTACTAAGAGCGCTACTGAGCGTAATGTCAAAAACATTGTAGAGATGTCGAGCCGAGTTTCTCCGTTTCTAAGAGCGCTACTGAGCGTAATGTCAAAAACATTGTAGAGATGTTGAGCCGAGTTTCTCCGTTTTAAGAGCGCTACTGAGCGTAATGTCAAAAACATTGTAGAGATGTGGAGCCGAGTTTCTCCGTTTTTAAGAGCGCTACTGAGCGTAATGTCAAAAACATTGCCGAGATGTGGAGCCGAGTTTCTCCGTTTCTAAGAGCGCTACTGAGCGTAATGTCAAAAACATTGCCGAGATGTCGAGCCGAGTTTCTCCGTTTTTAAGAGCGCTACTGAGCGTAATGTCAAAAACATTGCCGAGATGTCGAGCCGAGTTTCTCCGTTTCTAAGAGCGCTACTGAGCGTAATGTCAAAAACATTGCCGAGATGTCGAGCCGAGTTTCTCCGTTTCTAAGAGCGCTACTGAGCGTGTTGTCAAAAACATTGTAGAGATGTTGAGCCGAGTTTCTCCGTTTCTAAGAGCGCTACTGAGCGTAATGTCAAAAACATTGTAGAGATGTTGAGCCGAGTTTCTCCGTTTTAAGAGCGCTACTGAGCGTGTTGTCAAAAACATTGTAGAGATGTTGAGCCGAGTTTCTCCGTTTCTAAGAGCGCTACTGAGCGTGTTGTCAAAAACATTGTAGAGATGTTGAGCCGAGTTTCTCCGTTTCTAAGAGCGCTACTGAGCGTAATGTCAAAAACATTGTAGAGATGTTGAGCCGAGTTTCTCCGTTTCTAAGAGCGCTACTGAGCGTAATGTCAAAAACATTGTAGAGATGTTGAGCCGAGTTTCTCCGTTACTAAGAGCGCTACTGAGCGTAATGTCAAAAACATTGTAGAGATGTTGAGCCGAGTTTCTCCGTTTTTAAGAGCGCTACTGAGCGTAATGTCAAAAACATTGTAGAGATGTTGAGCCGAGTTTCTCCGTTTCTAAGAGCGCTACTGAGCGTAATGTCAAAAAACATTGAAATGCTGTGTATAACAACTTCATCAATTATTAAATGGGACAAAGAAAACTTACGTAAATCGTTTAAACCCAAATAAAGTGAATCCATCAGCATTTTGGCACCTTTTAGTATATATTTTCAGAACCTTCCTCCCCCTTTTCTGATCATAATTTGCACCTTAAAATCCTTTCACTACCCATAATTTAGCGACCAGCTTTTAAGGACGTGTATGGCTAAAATCTTGAAATTCTAATTTAATGCTAACTTTTTGAAAGTATACCACTATTGTAATATAATGCAAATTTAATCCATTTTACTGTTTGGAAGTTATGGTTAATTATTCATGTTTTATCATGTCACCAATAAAGACACTTGCGACAAAAAACAATAAAATGTTAAAATAAGAACTATAGCTTTCCTGGCGACGTGTTAATTCAAAATCTTCTCGGGCTTCTAGCCAGGTAATAACTTGGCTTGACACCAACGTTTCGAAGAAGTGCATCTTCCTCGTCTTCAGGGTGAACTGATGCTGCATCAGTTCACCCTGAAGACGAGGAAGATGCACTTCTTCGAAACGTTGGTGTCAAGCCAAGTTATTACCTGGCTAGAAGCCCGAGAAGATTTTGAAATAAAATGTTGGTCTAAAATTTTAAAATTTTAACCCTGAGTTTACAACACATCTACTTTTTGAAACTATCTTAAGTTTCTGTGTGTCTTCTTTGATTTAGGCACTAAATATTCTTATTAATTGTACCTCTGTGAACGTGTACAGCAAATTTTGAGTTAAAGAAAAACTGCTGCGCAAGGAGCATTTTACAGGAAGAAAAATGAATAGTGAGAAAATAAGGAAAGATTTGAATATATGACTCATATTAAAATCCCTCAGCTTGGTAGGTTGGACCCAGGTTACCTTTTCCTCTCTTCTGCTCCTGCCTTTTCTGTCCTTTTCTTCTTGCAGTGGCTGCATTTCTTCTCCACAACTTCATTTTTTATATTGCATGGTATGAACTGAAATTTTTCTTGCCAAGACCAGTACAGTTTCACTTTTAAAGCTTTGAGTTAAGACATTTAAAAAGGGCGCCTGGTGTCCAATTATACCTTTTTTTGTATTCAGGAATCTTTATATTATTCTACATTTAATTTAATTTAAAAAGTTTAACTTTTGTGACCTTTCATGAAACTTCAGTTATAAATACCCTTAAAATATTTTACTATTCTTTTAGCCTAAGATATTCCTCTATTTCCTTGCACGTTTAAGAAGGAAATAAGTAATAAGGATATTATTTTCTGTTAATTTTTGTTTGATTAGCACAAAGTAGATAGTATTTTAAAGGATAGTTTGTTGCAGAATAGGCAGAGAAAGTCATGTGAGTGGAACACATCAGATAGCTTTTCCTGGTCGTGCAAAGGGAACGGAGTTTCACATAACTTAAACTATTTGACTATCACTTCAGCCACATGCCGTTTGAACTTATGACAATTATAATAGCAAACGTTTATCATGAAGTAGATAAAGAGTAAGCTTTTGTTAGAATAGCTTTATGAATGAAGACATTAATGCAATTGTAACATCAGCTTTTTTTGAAGCCTCGAAACATATAATATTTTTGTAAGAAATCTGACTACACTCACATGACTTTCTCTACATCTCTGCAACAAATAATTCTATTTACTTCATCTAATTGCGAAACCATTAGCAGAAATAGTCTTATTACTTGCTACTTTGTAAGTAGAAGGAAAATAAGGGAGTACCATATGTTAAAGTAATAGTCAAAAGCTGGTTGCTATGTGACTGAAGTTCCTTTGTTTGTATGGACAGGAGTTGACAAATTCCTGTATGAGAGAAGTATGTTTTCCAAAGCTGAAACCAATAACAACGAATACCTCAAAAACGATCAACTCCACGAAAAAAATGTAAATAACATAAATCGTGTGTTTCAACGAGTTCTGCATTTTTTTATGTTTTAAGTTTTCGTCCATCTCATACGGTTTAGCAGTTATGCAAAATTCCGTAAAATACATCCAGAATAAAGTAGTCCTGAGAGGCTATTCCAAAAAACTTCGAGATACACGTTTTATTTCGGACATAAATAGCTTTAATATACGGGTGTTTAACCAAAATCGTTAGAGCCATTTTTAAAAAAATTTAAAATTTCGAAATTTTTTCCATGTAAAGGGTAGTTTGAGGTGGGGATTTTTTTTTGAAAATCTTCGTGTCACCTCCTTGGAAGATACTAAACTTAAATACCAAATTTGGTATTTCACGGGCTTTTCGTTTTGGGGCTATGCTGTCCAAAGTCACACATATAGAGAGACACACAAACACACACACACACACACACACGGACCTTTTTTTAAAAATGTTTTTTTCGGACTCAGAGGACCTCATAACATATATTTCCGGTGAAATCTCGGCATCGAATTTTTGGGTGCATTACAATACCTTCTCTATCCCTATGTACATTGTACATATGGGGCTAGAGAAAATCTAATTGGAGTTTTTAGACTGCGATGAAATGTTTCACAAACTTCTATACATTTGTGCTAAGAAAGATAAAAACTGATGTTTGCTGGATGATCTGACCAGAAATATATTGTTTGAAAATAGTTTATATTGCAGGTTTTTAGTTATAGCCAAATTTGTACTTTCTCTACACGTTCTATATACATAGTAATGCACCCAAAAATTCTATACCGAAATTTAACAGGAAATACATGTTTTGAGTCCCCCTGAATCCAAGAAGAGCATTTCTGGAAAAGGCCCGTATGTGTGTGTGTGTGTGTGTGTGTGTGTGTGTGTGTGTGTGTGTGTGTGAAACTGTGGACAGCATAGTTCAAAACCAAAAACCACCGTTAAATACCAAACTTGATATTTAAATTTGGTATCTTCTAAGAATGCGACAAGAAGATTTTCAAGAAAATCCACCACCTTTAACTACTCTTTATATGTAACTTTTACGAAAATTTTGATTTTCTAAAAAATGGCTGTAACGATTTTGACTATAATCTCTTATATTTAATATATTTACATACCAAATAAAATGTATATCTGCATTTTTGGGAATAGCCTCTAAAGACCTCTTTATTCTGAATGATTTTTTATTGAATTTTGCATAACTATTAAACCGTAAGAAACAGACAACAACTTACTACAAGAAAATGGAGTTCAGGATAAAACACACAATTTATGTTATTTACAGTCTTTTCGTGGAGTTGGTCTTTTTTGAGACATTCGTTGTTTTTGATTTCAGCTTTAAAACACTAATACTTTTCTCACACAGGAATATGTCAACTCCTGTCCATAAAAACAAAGGAACTTCAGTCACAAAGGAACAAGCTTTTGACTATCACTTTAACCTATGGTACTCCCTTATTTCGCTTCTGCTTACAAGTAAGCAGGTAATAAGTCTATTTCTGCCAATTTTTCTCGATTAGCATGAAGTAAATAGAAGTATAAGCTGTTTAACAATAATTTATTGTAGAGATGTAGAGAAAGTCATGGAACACATCAGATATTCTCTAGCAAGTATGTACAATGTAGTGGGTAGAAAAGCTACTGTATTTCACTCACAAACCTCTATCGAGGTCTCACCATATTTTCACAACCGCTGAATTAAAAAATCTGATGTGTTCCATTCACAGGACTTTCTCTACAACTCTGCAATAGATTATTGCTAAAAAGCTTATACTGCTATTTACTTCATGCTAATCGAGAAAAAGTTTGCAGAAATAGTCTTATTACTTTCTTCCTTGTAAGCAGAAGCGAAACAAGGGAGTACCATAGGTTAAAGTGATAGTAAAAAGCGGGTTGCTATGTGACTGATGTTCCTTTATTTGTATGGACAGGAGTTGACAAATTCCTGTATTAGCAAAGCATACGTTTTTAAACATTAAACCAAAAATAAGGAATATCTAAAAAATGATCAATTCATTTATATAATATAAACTGTGTGTTTTAACCTGCTCTATATTTTTTGGTGCGGTAAGTTTTTGTCCATCTCTTACGGTTTAGCAGTTATGAAACATTTTGTAAGATTCATCTAGAGTAAAGTAGCCTGCAGAGGCTATTTCCAGAAAATTCAAAATATACATTTTATTCGTCTGATAAATATCTTTAATATTTGATACTTTAATCAAAATCGTTAGAGCCGTTTTTGAAAAGATGAACATTTTCGAAAACAGTTCCATGTAAAGGGCAGTTTGGGGTGTTTTTTTTCCCTCAAAATATTTGTGTCGTATTACTGGAAGATACTAAACTTAAACATTAGGTTTGGAATTTTACCGACCCTTCGTTTTTGAGTTATAGTGTTCACAGTCACACGGACACACACACACACACACAGACCACTTTCTGAAAATGCTTTTTTTTTTTTTTTTGCATTCAGAGAGCCCAAAAACATTTATTTCCGGTGAAGTCTCGACAGCGAATTTTTGGGTGGAATACAATACTTCTCTATCCCTACGTACATTGTATATACGGGGCTAGAGAAAGTAAAAATGTAGATTTCCTTAAAACACAGCATGATTGCGTGTAAATATAACCAATTATAAATATAAATTATTTGTGTCATCTAGATACAGTTTTTTTTTTTTTTTAGAGATTTCTGCGTTATCTGTTTCAATTTTAAAATACTTGAACTTTACTCAAACGAGAATCATTTTTCGTTTCAGCTCTATATTTTTTGTACTCCTGATCTTTACAAAGAGAACCGAATTTCGAATGTTTCACATAGAGACAGCTTTTAAAGGATTTGACCATGGCTTAGGCAAGGATATTCCCTTATTTACAAGTTACTAAATATTATGTCATAGTGCTACGCTTTATTCTGATTAGCACGAAGTAGATAATGTTTTGTAAGACTAGTTTGTTACACAATAGGTAGAAAAAATCTGAGGTGTTTCATTCACATGACTTTCTCTGCTTCTCTGTAACTAATTATTGTTCTAAGCTTATGCTTCTATTCACTTCATGCTAATAGAGAAAAAATTAGCAGAAATAGGCTTATTACTTGCTTCCTTGTAAGTAGAAGCGAAATAAGGGAGTACCATAGGTTAAAGTGATAGTCAAAAGCGGGTTGCTATGTGACTAAAATGCCTTTGTTTTTATGGACAGGAGTTCACAAATTCCTGTATGAGAAAAGTACAATTTTTTCAAAGCTGAAACCTAAAAAACAAGGAATATCTAAAAAAACAATCAACTCCTTGAAAAAAATTATACAACATAAATTGTGTGTTTTAATGTGCTCTATATTTTTTGCGTGGTAAGTTTTTGTACATTTCTTACGGTTCGCAGTTATGCAAAATTTCGCAAAATTCATCCAGAATAAAGTAATCTTCAGAGGCTATTCTCAGAAAATTCAAGATGTACATATTATTTTTAGGTAAACATCTTTAATATACGACATTTTAATCAAAATCGTTAGAGCCATTTTTGAGAAAATCAAAATTTTCGAAAAAGTTTCCATGTAAAGCGTACTAGGGGCTGGGGGGATTTTCTTACAAATTTTCGTGTCGCATTCTTGGAAAATACCAAGTTTGGTATTTAACGGTCTTTTCGTTTTTGAGATATGCTGTCCACAGACACACCACACACACACACACACACACACCCACCCACCCACACACACACACACATGGACCTTTTTTCCAAAAATGCCTTTTATCGATTCAGGGGCACCCAAAACAAGTATTTCCGGTGAAATCTCGGCATCAAACTTTTGGTACATTACAATACGTCCTCTATACACTATGTACATAGTACGTGTATAGAGAGTAAAAATCATATAAATAGAACACATCAGATTTTTACTTTCTCTACATGAACTATGTACATACTGTAAAAAGAAGGTATTTTATTCAACCCAAAAATTCTAGTCCGAGATTTTACGGAAATACACATTTTAGGGTCCTTTAGTATAAAAAGTATTTTTAGAAAAAGGTCCATACGTGTAACCGTGTGTCTATGTACACGATCACTTGATATATGAGTTTGGTAATTTTCTAAGGATGCGACACGGAGAATTTGAGAAAAAATTTGCTCGCCCCAAAATACCCTTTACATGCAAAAAGTTTCAATATTTTTAATTTTCTCAAAAATGTATATAACGAGTTTGCTAAATAAAATTATTTCTTGAATTTTATGAGCATTGCCTCTGAAACCTCTCCATTCTTAAATTTTGTATGACTGGTAAACCGTAAGAGTTAGACAGAAACTTACTTAAAAAGATATTGATTTCGTTGAAACATATAATTTATGTCATCTATATTTTTTGGTAGAGGGAACCGTTCCCGAGATATTCTGCGTTATTTCTTTCAATATTAAACTACTTAAACTTTTCTCAAACGGAAGTCGTTTTTTGTTTCAGTTTTATTTTGTTTTATTTCTGACCTTTAAAAGAGAATCGAATTTCAATTCATTCACATGACAACAGATTTTAAATTATTTGTCCTGTCTTATAAGCAACTTATTAGCAGCGCCCGGAAAAGTATACAGAGGCAGTATTTTGTACCATTCTTACCTTTAAGAGATCATTAGTGCAGTTTTAAAATGTATATAATTGCATATTTTGGGAAAAACTGATTTTGCATGCATATTTCTTAAAATTTAATAGGTAATGGCATAATTTTTCTATATATAGCCTAAATACAAACTATAGTTGGTCCACACATGCAATAGTTTTTTATGTTCTTGAAAAGACGACTAGTGACTGTACTTATCCGATTTCGTTTTATCAGCTAATTGTTTACTCGTGTTGCAACAGAAGCTAGCGTTCCCCTTCATAGCGTGATGCCATCTGAGGTATGTGTAACATCATATCTGCAGGTCACGATTACTTGCAGTTGCAATCACAGTTCAGGAGTAACGGTAAGAGATGAAAAACACTTTGCTTCGTTATGCCACCGGCAAAATTGCCACGTTCGTCTGTGTTACGTAAATATGTTACGGAGTTCGGGAGTGATAATTTTATTGAGGATGGACAAGTATTATTTTGTTTCTCGTGTGAAGGAAGTATTGCTTCTGACAAAAAGTTCCAAGTAGTACAGCATCTTAACACTGTGAAGCACAAACAAATTACAGCCAGAAAATCTGCTTTACGTCAAAAATTTGTAAGTACGCCATTTAGTGAGCAGGTCACCGGAGGTTCACGTGACTCATTCGCCAAGGAATTGTGTTCAGCATTTATAAGTGCAAACATTCCTCTTTGGAAAATAAATAATATCCATATTAAATTTTTTTTTGAACTGTACACTAATAAAATAGTGCCTGACGAATCCATCCTTTGCAAAACGTGTGTGTCCGAGAGCTTCAACCAAGTTATTCGAGAAATTCGGGAAGCGTTAAAACATGAAAGGGTTTGAATTTCTGTGGACGAGACCACAGACGCTGTTTGTAGTGCAGTAGTGAGTGCAATGAAACCGGGAAGTAAACCTTACCTGTTAAATATTCAGATATTAAAAAGGATAAACCATTCTAGAGCTGCAAAATTCTTCAACGATTCCCTGGCCTTTTTGTGGCCAGATGGAATAAAGCACGACAGTGTCCTGTTATTTCTTACAGATGCCGTTCCATACATTGTGAAAGCAGCAAATGCATTAGAAGTTCTCTATCCCAAACCAGTACATTTGGTAGGTTTAGCCCATGGGCTACACCGCATAGCAGAGACAAGTTAGATCCCAGCACCCAGAGGTTGATCGTCTTGTTTCCAATGTCAAGAACATTTTCATTAAAGCACCTGCTAGGGTTTCAATTTTCAGGGAATTGGCTCCAAAGTTAGCATTACCTCCTCAGCCTGTTTTAACACGGTGGTTGGAGGCTGCATGTTTCAATGATGTGAATAGAATAGCTATTAGTTTAGATCCGGAAGATGCAGCTTCTATAAAGATAGCTCAAGAGTAACTCAGTTGATATAGAAAATAAATTGAAGCCGCTTTTGTCTGCTACCAGAAATAAAAAAGGAACTGCAGGCGAAGAATAAATCATTACAACACTCATTGTCCCTAGTGAATCAGGTATATCAGCACTGTCCTTCGATTTGTCGCCCATCGTGGTGTAGTGGTTACCATGCTGACTTCCTATACCCAAGGTCGTGGGTTCGAACCCGGCGGAGGTCGATGGATTTTTTTCGGGCGTAAAAATCCTTAGCATGGCTTCCTTCGGAAGGGAAGTAAAGCCGTGGGTCCCGTGTCGTAGATTTATGGCACGTAAAAGAACCTCAAGCCTGATAGAGAGACCTCTGAGCAAAATTAAGCGGTCTTTCACGCCCAGTATAGAATGGGACGCTGAGAACCACAGCAGTTAAAGAGCGTCCATAAATAACACGCCATTTCCATTTTACTGTCCTTCGAAACACACGGAGTTGCAAAAATTGCTTTTGATGAGTTGAGCGCAGTTCTTGGTACAAAAACAGGCTATAAAACAATTTGTGAAATTGCAAAATAGCTGGCCGGGGAAACGTGTGAAATATAAGAAGAACTCGCTAAAGAAGAGATTTGGAGTTCCTCTCATGCACCGGTGACATCTTGTGATGTAAAGAGATCCTTTTCACTGTACAAAACCTTCTTTAGTGACAAATGAAGGAGTTTCATTGCAGATGACATTTCTCGACTATCGCAACAGAAAAACTGGACAACAGGGAGAGTCGCTAAATTAACACATTCTTTCTTAATATTAAAACGGCGCAATTCAAATAAGCAATAATAATAAAATGTAATAACTAACAGTTATTATCTACTAATAATAATTAATAACTTAAAGAATTAATTAATAAAAATTAATTAATGCTTTAAACTATAATTATCAGTGAACTAATGAGAATAGTTATCAAACTTACCATTTTTATTACTTTCTCTATACGCACTACGTACATAGTGTATAGAGAAGGTATTGCACTCCACCAAAAAATTCGATACCGAGATTTCACCGGAAATATATGTTTTAGGGTCCCTTGTATCCAAAAGAATCTTTTTCAGAAAAAGGTCTGTGTGTCTGTGAACACGATAACTCAAAAACGAAAAGCGCTAAAATACCAAACTTGGCATTTAAGTTTAGCATCTTCCAGGGAAGCGATACGAAGATTTTGAGAAAAATCCCCCCATGCCAAACTACCCTCTACATGGAACTTTTTTCGAAAAATTTTACCTTCTCAAAAATGGCTCAAATGATTTTGATTAAAATTCGTATATTAAACATTTCTACCTGACAAATAATATGTATATCTTGCATTTTCTGGGAATAGCCTCTGAAGACTACTTTATACCGGATAAATTTTACTGAATTTTGCATAACTGCTAAATCGTAAGAGATAGACAAAAACTTACCACATAAAAATGTGGTTAAAACACACAATTTATACTATATACATTTTTTGGTGGAGTTAAAAGGTTTTTGAGATAGTCCCTATGTTTGGTTTCAGCTTTAAAAAACGTATACGTTTCTCATACAAGAATTTCTCTCTTCTGTCCATACAAACAAAGCAACATCAGTCATATAGCAACCAGCTTCTGACTATCACTTTAACCTATGGTACTCCCTTATTTCGCTTCTACTTACAAGGAAGCAAGTAATAAGACTATTTCTGTTAATTTTTTCTCGATTAGTATGAAGTAAATAGAAGCATAGGCTTTTTAACAATAATTTGTTGCAAAGATGTAGAGAAAGTTATGTGAATGGAAATCATCTGAGTTTTATTTTGCATATCGTTTATGCATATTTTACAAGTTTTTAGTGCATACTTGCATGCATATTTTGGCATTTGTTTTTGCATACAAATCCAGGTTGTGTTTATTAGTAAGGCCATTTCTGCTTTCCTTTATCTTGTTTAGCATGAAGTGGCTAGAAGAATAACATTTTGTAAGAATGACTTGTTACAGAATAGGTAGGGGAACACGTCAGATTCTGTATTAAAGCTAAACAGAGTAAGCTAGCTTGGAACGTAATGTTCAGCTTGTATCACTGTGTTCTTATGTACATTTGACTACATTTAATACTTATTTATAAATAGAAAACATAATAACTAGGAACAATTGGCAACCTGGGCGCCATATTAATGTAATTGTTATTCAAAAGTTTGAAAACCCCATTCCATAAATAAATTGCATGTTTGTACAATACGCAGCACACGCACCTATTAAAAGTCCACACAACGTGCAAATCGAATGAAATCCAATTAACACTTTGTTTACACACATTGCAAACTCGAATGAAACTTTAGGATAAAATACAAACTATCGTTTACAAAGCGATAATAGGAAGTATTCGATATGTATAGCACTTGAGCTATTCCCTCGCGAAATTTCTGAATAAATTGTATTGCCTAAACAAAAAAATCTGTTGTGTTCCATTCACATGACTTTCTCGACATCTCTGCAACAACTTATTATTTAAAAGCTTATGCTTCTATTTACTTCATTCTTAGCGAGAAAAAAATAGCAGGAATAGTCTTATTAGTTGCTTACTTGTAAATAGAAGCGAAATAAGGGAGTATCATAGGCTAAACTGTTAACCCAAAGCTGGTTGTTATGTGACTGCAGTTCATTTGTTTGTATGGACAGGAGTTGACAAATTCCTGTATGAGAAAAGTAAGTTTTTCAAAACTGAAACCAAAAACAAGGACTATGTCAAAAACGATTAACACCAGGAAAAAAATGTATGTGACATAAATTGTGTGTTTTACTGTGCTTTACAATTTTTGAGTGTTAAGTTTTTGTCCATCTCTTATGGCTTAGCAGTTATGCAACATTCCATAAATTCATCCAAATTAAGTAGTCTTCAGAGGCTATTCCCAGAAAATTCAAGATATATATTTTATTTGTCAGGTGAATATCCTTAAAATTTGACATTTTAATCAAACTCATTAGAGCCATTTTTAAGAAAATCAAAATTTTCGAAAAATGTTAGTTGTAAGGGGTAGCTGGTGGTGGGGAAATTTTCTTGAAAATCTTCGTGTCGCATCCTTGGGAGATATCAAACTTAAATACCAACTTTGGTATTTAACGGTTTTTTCGTTTTTGAGCTATGCTGTTCACAGACCCACACACACACACACACACACACACACACACACACACACACACACACACACTCACACACACAAACACAGGACCTTTTCCTAAAAATGTCTTTTTTTTTAATTCAGATGGACCCAAAACATATATTTTCAGTGAAATCTCGGTATCGAATTATTGGGTGGAATACAATACCTTCTCTATACACTATGTACATAGTACGTATAGAGAAAGTAGAAATCTAATGTTCCATTCACATGACTTTCTCTACATCTCTGCAACAAATGATTCTATTTACTTCATCTAATCGAGAAAAAATTAGCAGAAATAGTCTTATTACTTGCTTCCTTGTAAATAGAAGCGAAATAAGGGAGTAGTATAGGCTAAACTCATAACCAAGAGCTAGTTGTTATGTGGCTGAAGTTCATTTTGATTGTATGGACAGGAGTTGACAAATTGCTGTATGAGAAAAATTAAGTTTTTCAAAGCTGAAACCAAAAACAAGGAATATCTAAAAAAAAAACGATCAACTCCAGGAACAAATGTATATGACATACATTATGTGTTTTAATGTGCTTTACATTTTCTGTGTGATAAGTTTTTGTCCGGCTCTTACGGTTAAGCAATTATGCAAAATTCCATAAAATAAATCCAAATATAAGGTAGTTTTCAGAGGCCATTCCCAGAAAATTCAAGATATACATTTTATTTGTTATTTCATCTTTAATATTGGACACTTTAATCAAAATCGGTAGAGCCATTTTTTAGAAAATCAAAATTTTCCACGTAAAGGGAGGTTGGGGGTGGGGGAATTTTCTTGAAAATCTTTGTGTTGCATCCTTGAAAGATACCAAATTTAAATACCAAGTTTGGTATTCAACGGTGTTTTTAGTTTTTGAGCTATGCATACTCACATACACGGACCTTTTAGTAAAAATTGATTCAGGGTATTTCCGGTGAAATCTCCGTATCGAATTTTTGGGTGGAGTGCAAAAATTCGATACCGAGATTTCACCGGAAATATATGTTTTAAGGGTCCCGTGTATCAAAAATAAATTGATATGTTCCATTCTCATGACTTTCTCTACGTTCTTGCAGAAAAATATTATAAAAAGCTTATGCTTCCATTTACTTCATGGTAATGCAGAAATAATTAGCAGAAATAGTCTTATTACTTGCTTACTTGTAGGTAGAAGTGAAATAAGGGAGCACCATAGGTTAAAGTGATAGTCAAACACTGGTTGCTATGTGAATGAAGTTCCTTTGTTTGTATGGACAGCAGTTGACAAATTCCTGTACGAGAAAAGTATATGTTTTTCAAAGCTGAAACCATAAACAAGGTATATGTAAAAAAAAAAAAAAAAAAACATCAACTGCAAAAAAAGAAGAAAAGGGTGTAAAACATAAATTGTGTGTTTTAATGTGCTCTATATTTTTGTGTGGTAAGTGTTTGTCCATCTGTCAGTTTTGCAAAATTCCGTAAAATTCCTCCAGATAAAGTATGTAGTCTTCAGAGGCGCTTCCCAGAAAAGTCAGGTTATATAGGTTATTTGTCAGGTAAATATCTTTAATATACTATATTTTAATAAAATATCGTTAGACCCATTTTTGAGAAAATCAAAATGTTCGAAAAAAATTCCAAGTAAAGGGTAGTTGGGGGTGGGGGGATTTTCTTGAAAATGTTCGTGTCGCATCCTTCGAAGATACCAGACCTAAATACCAAGTTTCGTTTTAAACGGACTTTACGGTTTTGAGCAATGCTGCCCACGGGCACACACACACACACACACACACACACACGAATATTTTTCTAAAAATATTTTATTGGATTCAGGGGGTCTCAAAACATGTATTTTCCGTGAAATCTCGGTATGGAATTTTTGGGTACAATACAATACCTTCTCTATACACTGTACATATTACGTGTAGAGAAAGTAAAAAACATTTTCAGAAAAACGTCTGTGTGGGTCTGTGCGTCTGTGAACACGATAACTCAAAAACGAAAAGTCGGTAAAATACCAAACTTGTTGTTTTGGTTTAATATTTTTCAGGGATGCGACACGAACATGTTGAGAAAAATCCCCCCACCCCAAACTACCGTTTACATGGATTTTTTTTAATAACCTTATTTTATCAAAAATGGCTCTAATGATTTTGATTAAAATATCATATAATAAAGAAATATACCTGACAAATACAATGTATATCATTAATTTTCTGGCAATAGCCTCTGAAGATTTTTTTACTCTTGATGCATTTTACAGAATTTTGCATAACTGGCAAAGCGTAAGATATAGACCAAAAATTACCTCACAGAAGCTTTAGAGCATGTTAAAACGCAGAATTTATGTAATATACATTTTTTCTTGGAGTTGATCGTTTTAGAGTTAATCCTTAATTTTGGTTTCATCTTTGAAAAATGCATTTTTTCTCATACAGGAATTTGTCAAATCCGTCCATACTAACAAAGCAACTTCAGTCACATAGCAGCCTGCCTTTGACTATCACTTTAACCTATGGTACTCCCTTATTTCGCTTCTACTTACACGGAAGCAAGTAATAAGACTATTTCTGCTAATTTTTTCTCGATTAGCATAAAGTAAATAGAAGCATATGTTTTGTATTAATCATTTATTGCAGAAATGTAGAGAAAGTAATGTGAATGGAACACATCAGATTTTTAGTTTCTCTTGTCCCATATGTACAATTTACATAGGGATATAGAGGGTATTGTAATGCACCCAAAATTCCATGTTCTACTTTCACAGGAATATCTGTTTTGGAGTGACCGCAAAAAGCATTTTTAAAAAAGGTTCCGCGTGTTTTTTGTCTGTGTGTATGTGTGTGTTTCTATTTCTGTGTGTGTGTTTCTGTTTCTGTATGCTATCTGTGTGTATGCGTGTGTGTTTCAATGTGTGTTTTCTATGTGCGTGTTTCTGTTTGCGTGTTTCTGTGAGTGAGTGTGTGTGTATGTGTGTGTGTGTGTTTGTGTGTGAGTCTGTGGACAGCATAGCTCAAAAACGAAAGGACCGTTAAATATCAAACTTGGTATTTGGGTATAGTATCTACCAAGGATGCAACACGAAGCTTTTTAAAAATCTCTCTACAACAAACCACTCTTTACATGGACAAATTTTCGAAAATTTTGAATCTCTTAAAAATGGCTCTAACGATTTTGATTAATATCCCACATATTGAAGCTATTCAAATAAAATGTACACCTCGCAGTTTCTAGGAATAACCTCTGAAGACCTCTTTATTTGGGATGTATTTTGCCGAATTTTGCTTAACTGCTAAGCCGTAAGAGATAGACAAAAAACGCACTGCACAAAAAAATATAGATCTCGTCAATTTATGTTCTTGATGTTTTTGTTGTGGAGCTAACCGTTTCCGAGATATTCCTTTTTATTGGTTTCAATTGTAAATTATTTATAATTTTCTCAGACAGGAAGTGTCCGTTTTTCTTTTGTTTTACTCATGGACAAGCAAAGAAACGATTGGCAATGACAATTGCATAACGACAGCTTTCAAAACATTTGACTACCACTTTAGTATTGCGCATTCCCTTAACTCCCTCCTACTTATAAGGAACTAAGTAATACGAGCATTCTGCTAATGTTTATCTCGTTTAGAATTGTGCACAAAGAGGAATGAATAATCTTTTGCAGGGCGTTTGTAGAGCAGCTAGAGAAAATTTTGTGAATGTAACACATCAGATTTTTTGATATGGGTGATATGTATTTTAAAAACAATTCCACAGAGCTAAATACAATTGTTGTACAGTTATAAACAACCTGTGTTATTCTATTTTGATGTTAGTAATATGAGTGGGTATTTAATTTTTATACAGGCTGTAACGAATTCGACAAAATTAGGTTTTGTTAAGGCTTTATTACTTTCTCTATCACTGTGTACAATGTAAATAGTAGCTAAAGAAGGCATTGCTTTCCATCTAAAACTTCTATATGGTGATTTTTCCGGAAATATTTGTTTTTGGAAACCTTGAAAAAAAGAAAAACAGAAAAGGTCCGTGTGTGCTTATGTGTGTGTCTGAACAGCATAACTTAAAAGCGAAAAGTCGATTAAATACGAAACTTGGTTCAGAATCTTCCAAGAATGTGACACAAAGATTTTATACAAAATTTCACACTCGCAATAGTAGATCTTCGAGAACCAGGTCTGTTCGATCTTTAAAACCTTACAAGATCTGCGAAAGCGAGTTGGACTTACCCCCATATTTGGGACATTTTATCAACATTAGATTTTCTTAAAACTAGTTCTAACGCTTTTTACTTTCTCTACACGTGCTATGTACATAGTGTATAGAGAGGGTATTGTAATGCACCCAAAAATTGATACCAAAGTTGCACCGGAGGTACATATTTTGGGTCACCCTGAATCCAAAAAAAGTATTTTTAAAAAAGATACCATGTGTGTGTGTGTGTGTGTCTGTGTCTTTGTTTCTGTGGACAGCATAGCTGAGAAGCGAAAAGACCGTTGAATACCAAACTTGGTATTTAAGTTTGGTTTCTTCCAAGGATGCGAGCGACACGAAGATTTTCAAGAAAAACCCTACCCCCAACTACTCTTTACATGTAACTTTTTTTTCGAAAATTTTGATTTTCTCAAAAATGGCTCTAACGATTTTGATTGAAATGTGGTATACTAAACATATTTACTTGACAAATCAAATATATATCTTGAATTTTCTGGGAATAGCCTCTGAAGACTACTTTATTCTGGATGAATTTTATGGAATTTTGAATAACTTCTAAACCGTAAGAGATAGACAAAAACTTCCTTCAAAAAAAATGTAGAGCACATTAAAACATACAGTTTATGTTGAATAACTTTTTTTCGTGGAGTAGATCGTTTTTGGTGTCCTCTGTGAAAACTTATACTTTTCTCATACAGGAATATCAACTCCTGTCCATACACACAAAGGAACTTCAGTCACTAAGCAGCCAGCTTTTGACTATCACTTTCGATTCTGATAAAAATATCATATGTTTAAGATATTTTATTACAAACGGAACGTATATCTTGAAATGTCTGACTCCCCCCAAAACAACATATTTATGTACACACAATTTATGCCATATACTTACAGTTTTTGTCGAGTTAATCGAGATATTCTTTTTTATTACTTTCAGTTTTAAACTATTTAAAATTTTCTGAAACCGGCAAGTTATATTTTCTTTTATACCTCTTTTATTTTACTCCTGTCCTTGGAAAAACAACCTAATTTCGTTGACAAACGCATAGCGACAGTTTTTACAAGATTTGACTGTCGCTTTAGCCTGGTGTATTCCCTTACATTTATAAGGAACTAAGTAACAAGACCATTATGTTAATGTTTACCTGGACTAGCATTGTGTGGATAAAATAATAATATTTTATAAGAAATTTTTGTTTGCAGAGTTAGTTATGAACGGAACACATCAGCTTTCATAATTTTAGTTCTTCTTTTAAGTTTAATGTTAAGTTAACCTTCAACCCCAAAATACAAGTATTTATAGCTATTTTATGTGGCCTATGCATCTACCTACTTCTGCTACTTCCATCTAGCACTCGAGATAGACGTGAGCAGAAGAGTAATATTTTAACTTATTTGTTTGTACCTAACATTAAACTAATGTGGCAGTCAAATCGTTCAAAAGCTCAATGATTTAAAATTGTGTTTGTTTTACATGCCGAGGAGTAACGAACAACAAAATGACCACTTCCCACTTGAGAAAAGTATATATCAGTAATGAACAATTTAAACCAATTACAAGGAACATCTAAAAATTATTATTAACTTCACAAAAAAACAATGTATACTTTACTTTGCTGTGTGTCAATACTTTGTTATTTCTTTAGGTTTACCTGTTATGAAAAAAGCATCCAGAAAGAAATAAAATTCAGAGGTTACTTTTAAAGAATTAAAGATATACATTTATTTTCATGAAAACATGTTAAACATATTGCATTTTAATAAAAATCATTGGAGAAATATTAGAGAAATAATTATTGTAAAAAAGATTCCTGAAAAATGAAGTTTGTGGTAGAGGAATTATGTTGAAAAGAAAATGCTGAACTTATATGCTAAATTTGGTATTTAAAAGGTTTTTCCTTTTTAGAGTTAGGTCATTTAGAAGCACACAGACATTAGTAGTAAAACTAGTATTTTCGGTGACATTTCGGTTTCGAATTTCTGGGTGCAATATAATACATTCTCCACCTATTATATACATTTTATATGGTAGAGTAAAAATCTGATGTGTTCCATTCACGTGACTTTGTCTACATCACTGCAATACATTATTGTTAAACAGCTTATACTTCTATTTACTTCATGCTAATCGAGAAAAAATTAGCAGAAATAGTCTAATTACTTGCTTTTTTGTAAGTAGAAGTGAAATAAGGGAGTACCATAGGTAAAAATGATAGTCAAAAGCTGGTTGCAGGAGTTGACAAATTCCTGTATGAGAAAAGTATAAGTTTTTCAAAGCTGAAACTAAAAACAAGGAATATCTAAAAAATGATCAACTCCACGAAAGAAATGTACAGAACGTAAATTGTGTGTTTAATTTGCGCTACATTTTTAAGCTTTTTTCTATCTTTTAAGATTTAGCAGTTATGTAAAATTCCGTAAAATTCATTCAGAATAAAATAATCTGCAGAAGCTATTCCCAGAAAATTGAAGATATGCATTTTATTTGTTAGGTAAATATCTTTAATACACGATATTTTAATTAAAATCGTTAGAGGCATTTTTGAGAAAGTAAAATTTTTCGAAAAAAGTTACATGTAAAGGGTAGTTTGGAGTGGGGGATTTTTCTCAAAATCTTCGTTTCGCACTCTGAAAGATATTAAACTTACCGAATTTTCGTTTTTGAGTTATCGTGTTCACAGATACACGCACACACTGACATACGGACACACACTCACACGGACCTTTTTCTGAAAATGCTTTTCTTTTTCTTTTTTGGATCAGGGGATTCTAAAACATATATTTCCGGTGAAATCTCGGTATCGAATTTTGGGTGGAGTGCAATACCTTCTCTATACACTATGTATACATAGTACATGTAGAGAAAGCAAAAATGGAATTTTGTGAGGCAGGGTTCTCAAAGACTGTATTTACTGCGAAGAAATTATTGGATCTAAAGAAATATTATAAAAGTATGTAGGTTAAGAAACGGGCAGCGAGTGTGTGGTGTGGGCCCTGGCACATTGAGGGATGAGAAGGCAGTCACTGCGGTATAAACCACCATCCCTCCCTCGGGGGGTAAGTCCATAGATGCCCCACTTGAGACTTGGCTCAACACAAGGCTCACTTTTACGCCCAAAGGCACACGCATTTTTACGAAAACAAAAACTGCTGCTATCGTATGAGAAGCTTTGAGGCAGGATCAGGGTTAGGGACTTTTATATTGCAAGCTTTAACTCCGTTCCTTCAGTCGGAGAACATTCTCGAGCTTTCGGCACATTTCAGTTCCAGTCACTTCCGATATACTCTTCTCAAAATATAAGCCATATTAGGCTATATTTGTTAAATTTGACTAACATTTGTTAAAAATTAAAACATTTTTCCATGATATAATAATATGAAATTTTGAAATGTAAACTAAGAAAATATATCGTTTTATTTACTCTAACGCCCATGTACAATGTACATAGTAGATAGAAAAGATATAACTGGCGCAACAGATCTGGACATGTGAACATCATAATGAGAGCTAGGAAGCGAGTTGTACTTTCAGATAAGCAGTTCACCAGTCGATTCATGAATGCTGGAAGAGTGCTTGTCACAGTCAATGTCAAATACCTGTCACCTCTTATGCACCTACGCTGATAATCATGTGTTATATTCATATCTATACAAATGGCCTACTATATAAACAATGTCAATCGTCTGTCTCCAATTCTTCCACACCTGACAGTCCTTCGTCTTCCCTCACGTCATTGTGATCATCAACGCTATCGCTACTTTCTGCACCATTATCTTGGATTAGAATTCTTTTTGATTTTCTACAATTCTTTCTAATGATTTTCAATGTTCTCAACATGTTGACTTACACTTTCCCATTGTGGCCTGCCAATTTCTACAATTCGCTGGCGACACAACTGTTTCACATCTTTTAATTTAAAAGTGATATATTAAGTTTTATTTTTCTTTGTTTCTTATCTTTGAGAGCCCTGGAAATGGAATTCAGTGAAATATCAGTTGCCTTGGTTATTCTTTCATTCACTTTCTACAGGCTTTTGAAGAACTCGGGGAACATACATTTTCTTCCTTCATCTCTGCCTCTTGTTTCATGAAGTCAAGGACATTTGTAATTATTTCTCTCCTCTGACTAAGTGATACCCTTCCATTTAACTTTGAAAACATAAGAGCCATGGTTAAAAAATAATCCACTTTGGATACAAACATATGTGGAACACTTTCGATTCAGATTGTACAAAGTTTCCTCGCTGTGACTTTAAGTAAGTAAAGTATCATATCACAAACTCCGATAAGCTAGGCTCGGTAGCTGGGTTGGCGGTCAGGGTCACGATTCCAGAAGTTTTGCGCCGGCAATAGTTTCTACTCAAAAATTCGGTACCGAGATTGAGTGTGATAAAATTTCACCCCCAGTGTCCGCTAAGGAACTTCATAGTTATAATGTGAACCAATAAATGAATTCTAAACATTTGTAGAAAAAGATGTAACATAAAACCTGTTTTCTCAAGTGAGATACAATCGCATATCAAGATGGAATTAGAGAGAGTATTCCTCTCTCTACTTCACACTCCTCAACAAAGACATTAACACAACTGTCTAATATCTTAGTTCCTCATAAATAGAAGGCAACCAAGGGACTTCAACGGAGTAAAACAAAACAAATACGGGTGACTTCTATTTGAGAAAAGTGTAACTACTTTAACATTGAAACCGATAACAAAGAACCTCTCCGAAGAGTTTAGCTTGACAAAGATAATGCATGGGGCACACATTGTGTGATTTAACGTGATATACATTTTAGCTTTCTCTATACGTACTATGTACATAGTGTATAAAGAAGATTCGATACCGAGGTTTCACTGGAAATATATGTTTTGGGTCCCCCTGTATAAAAAAAGCATTTTTAGAAAAAGGTCCGTGTGTATCTGTGGACAGCATAGCTCAAAAACGAAAAGTCCGTTAAATACCAAACTTGGTATATAAGTTCAGCATCTTCAAAGGATGCGACATCCCCAAATACGCTTACAATAGAAACATTTTCGAAATGTTTGATTTTCTCGCAAATGGCTCTAACGATTTTAATTAAAGTATCGTATTGAACATATTCACATGTAAAATAAAATGTATATCTTGAATTTCCTGGGAATAGCCAACCTTATTCTTACTCTTTGATGAATTTTGCATGACTGAGTAACCGTAAGAGACAGACAAAACATTACTGAACAGAAAATGTAGAGCTCATGTAATATACACTTTTTTCTTGGAGTGGATTGTTTTTTAGATACTCCTTGTTATTGGCTTCAACTATAAAATACTTGTACTTTTCTCATATAGGAATGTGTCCATACAAACAAAGGAACTTCAGTCACACAGCAACCAGCTTTTGACTTTCACTTTAATCTAGGCTACTCCCTTATTTCGCTTCTACTTACAAGGAAGCAAGCAATAACACTATTTCTGCTAATTTTTTCTCCATTAAAATGAAGTAAATAGAAGAATAAGCTTTCTAACAATAATTTGTTATATAAATGTTGAGAAAGTCATATGAATGGAACTCGTAAGATTTTTTATTTAGTAAAAGGTAGTTGGGAGTAAGGGGGATTTTCTTGAAAATCTTCGACCCTTGGAGGATACTCAGGTTAAATACCAGTTTGGTATTTACCTGACTTATAGTTTTTGAGTTATGCCGTGCAAAGGCTCAGAAAGAGAGAGAGATGGAGAGAGACAGAGAGACGCTGACCTTTTTCTAATATTTTTGGATTCCAAGCATGCGTTTACGGTGATATCTTGGTATCGAATTTTTGGGTGGAATACAATATCATCTCTATGGACTACGTGTATAGCCAGAGAAAGTAATAACAATGTTTGTTATGCAACGGACATTAGGTTTTTGCGTAATCTATTGTATGCAGATGAAGCATGCTTGCAATATTATTATTCATACAATTGTGCGAACACGGACACACACACACACACACACACACACAGACACACACATACACATACACACACATACACATACACACACATACACACACGCATATTGACGCGCACGCACGCTGACCTATTTCTAAAGATACCTTTTTAGTTTCTCTACACGTACTATATACATACTGTATAGAGAAGGTATTGCACTCCATCCAAAAATTCGATACCGACATTTCACCGGAAATATATGTTTTAGGGTCCCCTGTATACCAAAATATCATTTTCACAAAAAGGTCCGTGTGTGTGTGTGTGTGCTCGTGTGCCTGTGAAACGATAACTCAAAAACAAAAAGTCGGTAAAATATCAAACTTGGTATTTAAGTTTAGTATTTTCCAGGAATGTGACACGAAGATTTTGAGAAAACTTCTCCTACCCCAAACTACCCTTTACATGGAACTTTTTTTGAAATTATTGATTTTCTCAAAAATGGCTATAAGGATTTTGATTAAAATACCGAATATTAAAAATATTTACCTGACAAATAAAATGAATATTTTGAATTTTCTGGGAATAGCCTCTGAAGACTACTTTTTTCTGGATGAATTTTACGCTAATGTTTATCTCGATTAGCAAGGTGTTGAAAAAGAATTATCTTTTGTAAGAAGTTTGTATGTAGAGTAACTAGAGAAAGTCATGTGTGTGTAACACATCATATTTTTTTTACTTTCTCTACACGTACTGCGTACATAGTGTATAGAGAAGGTGTTGTAATGCACTTAAAAATTGGATATCAAGATTTCACCGGAAATACATGTTTTAGGATACCCTGAACCCAAGGGTATTATTTTCAGAAACAGGCCCGTGTGTGTGTGGACAGCACAGCTCAAAAACGAAAAGTCAGTTAAAAACAATACTCGGTATTTAGGTTTGGTATCTTCCAAGAATGCGACACGACGATTTTCAAGAAACCCGCCTCCCTAACTACCCTTTTGATGGAAATTTTTTCGAAAAGTTTGATTTTCACAAAATGGCTCTAAAGATTTTGATTAAAATATCGCATATTAAAGATATTTACCTGACAAATAAAATGTATTTCTTGAAATATCTGGGAATAGGCTCTGAAGACTTTATTCAGGGTGAATTTTACGGAATTTTGCATAATCGCTAAACCGTAAGAGTTGGACAAAAACTTACCGCACAAAAATGTAGAGCACGTTAAAGCACACAATTTATGTAATATATACTTTTTTGTGGAGTTGATCGTATTTAGATATTCCTTGATTTTGAAAATCTTGCTTTTCTCATACAGGAATTTGTCAAGTCCTGTCCATACAAACAAAGAAACTTCACTCACATAGCAACCAGCTTTTGACTATCACTTTAACATATGGAACTCCCTTATTTCACTTCTACTTACAAGGAAGCAAGTAATAAGACTATTTCAGCTAACTTTTTCTCGATTAGCATGAAGTAAATAGAAACATAAGCTTTTTAACAATAATTTGTTGCAGAGATGTAGAGAAAGTCATGTGAATAGAAGACATCTAATTGTTTATGTAAAATGCAATACTTTGAGTGAGGTTGTGTAGTAAGAAGGTTTGTCTAATTTTAGAACTGTAGAGTTTTTGGGAATGTCCTTGAACGAACTTCCTCGTGTTGAAGCGACTCTGTTCTACGTTCCTAAACATACGCATGTGCTGGCTGCTCTTTGTTTCTCTCTTGTTTATCTTTCCGCCGCATATTTTATCTGCTGTCCGGAGCCTTCTTAATATACTGCCTTATATTCCAGCCAAGCATATCAATTTGCATGTGGACCGCCGTATCATATCGATTTGGCAATCTCGAGGAAATTCACTGCATCATCACTTTATTCCTCCGTCTTTACATCACTGAAACAGAACACAAGCACTTGATATTTGTAGCAGAGGTCATATGTGTTACATTCGCAGCTATTCTGTAACAAACTATGCTTACCAAATCTTATTCTGCTACAGGGTGATTTATTTAGAGCTGACACATTTCTTTCTTTAATTGTTTCAAAACGAATTGTGCTAGCGACAATTTATTATACCTAAATTGTAGCTGACTTTTGGGAGATTATTTACCTCTATAGTAAATGTTGAAAATGCCCTCCATCCTGCATAAGGCGCAACTCAACACATAGTTCCATGTTACTGGCCATTCGTTGGAGGGTTCTGTTGTGAATAGCTTGAATCTCCTTTGTGATGTCTTCAGATCGTCCAATGTCTGGGGACGTGTGGCGTAAACCCTATCTTTTAAGTAACCCCATAGAAAGAAGTCCGGCGATGTCAAATCCGGATATCTCGGTAGCCAACTTGCAATTAGGTTCATGGATTCATTTAATGTATAGCATGTAGCGCCATCTTGCTGAAAATATCCTTGACTCAGCTCTACATTGTCCAGTTGCTCAAGAAAATCAGTCGGTAATCTGCAGTGTTCACAGTCTGGTTAAAAAAAATTGCCCCAATATTCTCTGTGCGGATTTTGGGCACCAAACTCCGATTTTAACCGGGTGCATAGGTGCTTCATGGATGACATGTGGATTTTCGATGGCCCAATTGCGTGAGTTCTGCGAGTTCACATAACCGGATAAATGGAACCATGCTTCATCTGTGAACCATGTGATGGACAATATGGCAGGATTTTTCACAATGAACGTCTGAAACCAACGACAATAATTCAATCTTTTATCCTTATCTGGTTCCTGTAGCTGATGAACAACCGTAACCCTATATGGCTTTAGACCTGCAGCTCTCTGAGTAGGTGTACCCTGTCTCCTGCGACAAACGTCTTAATGCTATTTAGTTGTCTGCTCCAGTCGTGCTCTTACGTCAACAACCGTGGGAAGCCTAGATGAACAATGCTTGCCTTTTTTCACTCACCAGAGGTCCAGTTGTTTCCAATTTGTTTACCAGTCCCAATATTGTATTCCCTTTAGGATGATTGCGAACACCAAATTGTCTCTGGTATTGTGTTTGAGTAGCTGTAACTGAATTTGTAATCCAGTATTGCTTCACAAGGAAGAATCGTTGATTTAACGTGTTTACCATTTTCACGTTGACTACAAGAACAAAATGTCGAAACAGCTGCCAACAATGCAATTAGGAATAATACATAAACATCTGCTCATTTAGGACAAGGAATCGAAACTCCAGAACGTTCTGCTTAATTTGGTGCTAAAATAGGGTCATTTATTGAATTTCCAACGAAATGAAGAAAGAAATGTGTCAGTTCTATATAAATCACTCTGTATAACTTCATGCTAATTAGGATAACCTTTATCACAAATGGCCTTGCTATTTAGATTCTTCTAAGTAACGGAAATAAGTGATTAGATTTGGCTAAAGACACAGTCAAATCATTTAAGAGCAGTCACTATGAAACAATTGATATTCGATTCTCTTTACAAAGGTCAGAGAGTAAAATAAAAGAGCAGAAACGAAAGATAACTTCCCGTTGGAGTAGAGTTTAAGTGGTTTAAAATTGAAACAATAACCAAGAATATCTCAGAAACAGTTTTCTCTATAAAAAGCATATGATTTAAATTGTGTGCTTTAACGAGATCTACATTTGTTTAGACTCTGTGCATAGTACACGGTACTTAGTTGGAGAGGGTATTGCACTCCACCCAAAAATTCGATTCGAAATTTCACCAGAAATTAGAGTTTCCTGTATAAAAACATTTTTACTTTCTCTACACGTACAAAGTAGTCGTCTCCTTAGCGCGGTGGTAGCGCAGTTGCTTGCCAAACGAGAGACCTGCTTTTGATTCCCAGTACCGGCGTGGGGATTTTCCCCCAATGGGAGACCTGGACCAGCGTGGGGATTTTTCCCCGATGGGAGACCTGCTTTCGATCCCCAGTACCAGCGTGGGGATTTTTCTCCGATGGGAGACCTGCTTTCGATCCCCAGTACCGGCGTGGAGAGTTTTCTCCGATGGGAGACCTGCTTTCGATCCCCAGTACCAGCGTGGGGATTTTACCCCGCTGAGAGACCTGGAACGGGGTGCACCCAGCCTCTTAAGGTCCCTGGGGGGGGGCAATTGAGGAGCTACTTGATGGAGAAGTAGCGGCTCCAGGTCCTGAAGACCGTATAAACCGGCCGGGAGGGATTGAGATGCTGACCACGTCTCACCCTCCAATACTGCACCCCAACCATAACGACTATCATGGACCGAGGTGAGAGACGCAGCGGCCGGGCGGTGTGTGAGCTGTCGTGACATGGAGCTATTATTACACGTACTATGCACATAGTGTATAGAGAAGGTATTTTATTCCACCCAAAAATTCTATACCGAAATGTTACCGGAAATACATGTTTTAATGTCCCTTGAATCCAAAAAAAAGTTTTAGAAAAATATCGGTGTGTGCAGAATAGTTTAAAAACTAAACTCCGTAATTTTTTTTTTAGTTTTTTTGTTTGTTTTGTTTTGTAATATCTGCGAGTTGCATCCTTGGAAATAGCTAAACATAAATACCAAAGATGGTATATAACCGACTTGTTGTTTATGAGATAATGGTATCCACACACACAGATACACGCACACACACCCACACACACTATTACACATACACACGCACACACGTACACACACATATACACACATGAACACACAGACAGACACACAATATATACACACGCACACACGAACACACACATATATACTCATATACACCCACGAACACACACAGACACACGCACACACATATACACACATATACACACGCACACACGAACACACACATATACACTCATATACACACACGAACACACAGAGACACGCACACATATATACACACATATACACACGCACACACGAACTCACACATAAATACTCATATACACCCACGAACACACACAGACACACGCACACACACATATACACTCATATACACACACGAACACACAGAGACACACGCACATACATATACACTCATATACACACACGCGAACACACACAGACACACGCACACACATATACACACATATACACACGCATATACACTCATATACACACACGAACACACACAGACACACGCACACACATATACACTCATACACACGCATACACTAACACACACAGACACACACACACGAAAACAAACACACTGTGCAAACACACGAACGATACACACACGCACACACACACACTCACATACACACATCGCTGATTATTTTCTAAAAATGTTTTTTCTAACGCAGGAGTCCTATAAACAGATATTTCCGGTGAAACCTTGGTATCGAATTCTGGGATGGAATACAATACCTTGTCTACCTACAATTGCATTGTACATACGTGCTAGAGAACGTCACCCTACGTGGTGTAGTTGTTATCATGCTAACTTCATATACCGAAGGTCGCGAGTTCAAATCCGGCGGAGGACGATGGATTTTTTTCGGGTGTAAGAATCCCTAGCATGGCTTCCTTCGGAAGGGAAGTAAAGCCGTTGGTCCTGTGTCGTAGATTTACGGCACGTAAAAGAATCTGAAGCCTGATAAAGAGACCTCTGAGCAAAATTAAGCGGCCTTTCACACCTAATAAAGAATGGTACGCTGAGAACCTTAGCAGTTAAATAACGTTTATAAAAAAAACTTTCATTTCCTTTTCTTTTCGTGCTAGAGAAAGTAAAAATTTTTGTATATTCCATTCGCTCTAGTTTCTCTATTCATTTTTTTTGTAAATTAAAGGGATCACAAACTACCAGAGGTTGCTGAAAAGTAAGGATTTGAAATACTGAGGCTATTGATCCCGGTAGCAGAAATGCCAGTAAAACATTACAACCCACGTGTGAGGCAATGGTTAGGGTTTCATTACTATACGAAAGTGAGGTGTGGAGATGGACAGAGTAGATAATAGAAATAAAATAGAGTTTCTGGAAACGTATTCTGGATTTGGGAAGTGGTAGGTACTTCAAACTGCAGCAGTCTTCTTGAGGTAGGATGCTGGGAAGATGCCTTAGTTATTAAATAACTGCGAATAATTAAAGGTGACTAAACAACTCTAAGAGCAATATGTTATCGGCATCAAAGAAATAACATAGAGCATCCAAAATGGTGGGCGGCGGGGTTATAACGGGGATTATATAAAATTGACTTACACGATTTTAATTGACAATGGGGTAAAGAAAATAGATATAACGTCGTGAAAAAGTAAAAAGACGACTATATTATATGCACAAGCAGGAAAATAAATCTGAATGTACAAAGAAAATCACAAATGAAGCTACAAATTGAAATAAAAATTGTGAAAGAAACATATATTTTAGAATTAGATATAAAACAGGAGACGAAAAAGGCTGGGTGAGGTTGGAAGTGAGAATAAATAGTGAGGTTGTTGTTGTTGGTGGTGGTGGTGGTGGTGGTGGTGGTGCTGGCAGGAAGATTTGCCAGCTATGCGGGGCACAGGAAGACTGGGCATAGTGCTTGCAGATGGAGGGTGCTAGGAAACATTATTACGGGAAGTATTTTAGCGTCAGGAAAGAAGCATGCTGGGACTTGATTTTAAACAGCAAAAACTGGCCAAACCTGAACACATACTTAGGTGCGTGTGCTAAGAGATAAGAATTTGTATAAAGGTTTTGTATAACTAATTAGTAAACATACTTTGTGTATAAACATCTATATGTGTGAAAATATGAGTGTTGGCGTGAGTTTGTGGATGTGTAATATCGGAGAGCTTTTGTTTGTTTGATTAGTTTTGTTAATGTAGTGTGTGTGTATGTATGTGTGTGTGTGTTTAGAGTATTGTGAATATAAAACAGTGATACATATTATTTTCAATCCAAATATTTTTAAACAGCTTGTACAGTCTCCGGACCCATGCGACTGTAAGATTATGCACTTAATGAATACTGCTCTTGTGTGCAAATCCTAAGGAGGAAATTAATACATTAATACAGCATATGAACCACTTACGGGAGCATATTGCCAGAGCTGGCCGTCACATGGCCTGATCATTTGGTATTATAGTGTCGCTGGTCCCGCAACAAGGGGCTGCTGAAGAAATAGAGCAAGACGGTGTGTGGCAGTCACTATACTGGTGTTCTTCTTTACCACATGGCCCGAAGACAACATTTGGATGACTAGGGTGGCTAGATACGCACTGGCTCACTTCACCCTCATCATAAGGCAAGTTTAAGTAACTATATGTCAGCCAGCGGTGGAGCCGTGCCCTGCATAATGCGACCATATGGGCGTGCTAACGAAAGTAAGCTATCTAGTAATCAAGGCGGCTGTGTAACTAAGGTTATGTCACTGTGCAAGCCACCCGCGGCACGAAAACGTTTAAAACAGTGTATAAGAGTATGAAAACTAGTGTTCTGTTCGTAGTATCAACGTTTACACTAATCTAAGCGTATTGAGCTAAATAATAAAAACAACGAGACTTCTCGCGAGTTATATGCATGAATGAAACTAAATTAGATGGTTGCTTTATCTGGCTGACTGGTTTTGATTTCCGTGACCACCTGTACTGCATAATTTCCATTGAAGTAAGTCATGTGTGGAGAAGAAAAGATTCCGTATCCAAAAACAAAGAACAGCTGCATTATCCCACCCCTTAAGGAGCTGCAGCAGTTGCGGCGCACTTTGCTTTACCAGGCGAATCTCCTTTTATCCAATTTTGCCGGTTCACTGACGTGATATTAATTAGATTTATCCGACAGCCATTTCTAAGGGAGAAGGGAGCATTTATCGGACGGTTGGAGAGGAAGTGTAGAAACGGGTGTCCTCACAATACAGGACAAAGTGGACATCAGGAGGGCCAACTCAATAAAGACACCATGCTTTCCTATTTCAACTTTATACCAAGCAAAAATTCAAAGGGGGATTACATGAAAAATTCTCATGTTCCATTTACATGACTTTATCTACCTCTTCTGCAAACAAAATGTTCTTACAAAAGAGTATTCATTTATCACGATAATCGAGAAAAACGGTTGCAGAATTATTGTCTTATTATTAATTAACTCCAAGGCACAGCTCACTAAGAGCCTTGACCTACCGCACGGCCGCTGCGTCCCCCATCTGGTCCATGACAGACGTCATGGATGGGGTGCAGTATTGGAGGGTTAATACGGTCTTCACGACCTAGAGCCGCTACTTCTCCATCAAGTAGCTCCTCAATTGGCCCCCCAGGGACCTCACGAGGCTGAGTGCACCCAGGACCAGGAAATCCCCACGCCGGTGCTGGGACTGGAACCCAGGTCTCCCGCTTGGTCTTATTATTCCTTGCTAGTGAATAGAAGGGAAATAAGAACGTATATTACGTTAACGCGATAGTTAAATCTTTTAAAATATGTCCCTATATGAAACAATTGAAATTCGTTTCTTCTGCACTGCTAGGAATAAAACAACAGAGGTATGACTGCCTTCGTGGTCGAGTGGACAGCGAGCTTACTTCCCACCCGGAGGCCCCGGGCTCGATTCCCGGTTGGGGTGTTGGACTTTTCTTTAGCCAGAATTATTCCCTATAACCCACAGCTTCTGGAAATATATATGTGAGTGTAAGTGTGTGTGTTTGAGGAAAATAAAATGACGACAACGATTTGTTTCAAGTGCAAAAGCCCCCGATATGACCTTAGATGTTACAGGAGGATATATAAATGAGACAATAAAAAGGGGTAGGAAACGAAAGATGACTTCCCGTCTGAGAAAAGTTACCCAGTTTAAAATTGAAACTAATTACAGGGAGTTTCTTGGAAACGATCAAGTTTATGTAGCATAAATTGTGTGACTTAGCTGTGGAGTAACTGTCTCTTACGGTTTACTAGCGACATAATGCCATACACAAAGAAGAGGTCTTCAATGGTTATTTCCCAAAAACTTAGAAATATATCTACATTTTGTTTTTGTCATGAACATATGGTATTTAATCAAAATCGTTACAGCCATTTTTGAGAAAATCCTCCATGTAAGGGTGGCTGTGGGTCGTAGAACTTTGTTGTAAAATTTCATGCGCATACTTGGAACATTTTTTATTTTTTCTTTCTACACGCACTATGTACATAGTGCATAGAGAAGGTATTGTAATGCAGCCAAAAATTCTATACTAAGATTTCAACGGAAATACATGTGTCGGGTCCCCCTGAAGCCAAAAATGCATTTCTGGAAAAAGGTCCGTGTGTGTGCATGTGTGTTTCTGTGTGTATGTCTGTAAATTCTATGGCTCAAAAACCAAAAGACTGTTAAATACCTAACTTGGTATTTAAGTTCAGTATCTTCCAAGGACGCGACACGAAGATTTTCAAGAAAATCCCCCCACCTCCAACTACCCTTTACATGGAACTTTCTTCGACAATTTTGATTTTCTCAAAAATGGCTCTAACGATTTTGATTAAAATATGGTATATTAAAGATATGTACCTGAAAAATAAAATGTATATCTTTAATTTCCTGGGAATTGCCTCTGAACACTACTTTATTATGGATGAATTTTATGACATTCTGCATAACTGCTAAACCGTAAGAGGTGGACAAAAACCTACCACACAATAAATGTAGAACACATTAAAACACACAATTTCTGTTATAGACATTTTTTTCGTGCGGTTAGTGGTTATTGAGATATTCCTTGTTTTTGGTTTAACCTTTGAAAAACTTACACATTTCTCATACAGGAATTGGACAACACCTGTCCGTGCAAATAAAGGAACTTCAGTCACATAGCAACCAGCTTTTGACTATCACTTTAACCTATGGTACTCCCTTATTTCGCTTCTACTTACAAGGAAGCAAGTAATAAGACTATTTCTGCTATTTTTCTCGATTATCATGAGGTAACAATAATTTGCTGCAGAGATGTAGAGAATGTCATGTGAGTGGAACTCATCAGATTTTATATAGGACTTACATACGGGTGCCTAGGGGTTAGAGGTCGGCGACACCTAACCACAGAATGGAGAACCTGAAACGAGTGGTCTGTGGTCAGACATGGACGTGAGGAAGAGGATGATACCGGTAAGGGCCCTGGTCGTTTGGCATTAATGCTCTGCCGCGAAAGGGAAGCGTTCGAATCCCTCTATGGGCATGGATGTTTAGTGTTTGTCATGGCCAGTTAGGTTAAGCCTAATGCGCTAAATGACTTTCAATTGCTATTAAAAAGCTTATGCTTCTATTTACTTCATTCTAATGGAGAAAAAATTAGAGATGTAGTCTTTTTACTTGCTACCTTGTAAATAGAAGCGAAATAAGGGAGTAGCATAGGTTAAAGTGATAGTCAAAAGCTGGTTGCTATGTGACTGAAGTTCCTTTGTTTGTACAGGAGTTGACAAATTCCTGTATGAGATAAGTAAGTTCTTCAAAGCCGAAATCAAAAACAGGAATATCTAAAAATCGATCAGCTCCACGAAAAAAATGTACATAACATAAATTGTGTGTTTTATCCTGATCTACATTTTTTGTGTTGTGACTTTCCGTCAATCTCTTACGGTTTACCAATTATACAAAATGCAATAATCATCCGGTCATTGTCCGGTAAATATCTTTAATGTAGGATATTTTAATCAAAATCGATAGAGCCATTTTCGAAAATATTAAAATCACACACACACACACAGAAAATGCTTTTCTTAGATACAGGGTACCCTAGAACATGTATTTCGTGAAATCTCGGTATCGAATTTTTGGGTACAATACAATACCTTCTCTATACACTATATACATATTACGTGTAGAGAAAGTAAAAATGGATGTTAGGAAAGTGACAATGGAGCAATTAGAGGAATGAGAGGCGGGGAAACCTTAGGACCCAGAGTAAACGCGCCCAAACGCCGTTTCGTCCACCACAAATCCCACATTTGGACGCTTAGAATGGAACCCGGGCCGCCTAGGTGGGAGGCTAGTGGTCAACTCGGCGGGCTTATCCTTGGAATGGAACCCGGGCCGCCTAGGTGGGAGGCTAGTGGTCAACACGGCGGGCTTATCCTTGGAAGACACTGAACTTAAATACCAAGTTTGATATTTAACAGACTTTCGTTTTTGAGTTATGCTGTCCTTAATCACAAACACACACACACACACAGACACAGACACACACACAGACACACAGACAAACACACACAAACACACGGACACACACAGACACAGACACACAGACCCACACATACAAACACACACAAACACACGGACACACAGACACAAACACACGAACACATACAGACACAAACACACGGACACACACAGACACATACAGACACAAACACACGGACACATACAGACACAAACACACGGACACACACAGACACATACAGACACAAACACACGGACACACACAGACACATACAGACACAAACACACGGACACACTCAGACACATACCGACACAAACACACGGACACATACAGAAAAACAAACACATACAGACACAAACACACGGACACATACAGACACACAGACACATACAGACACAAACACACGGACACATACAAACACACAGACACATACAGACACAAACACAAGGACACATACAGATACAAACACACGGACACATACAGACCAACAGACACATACAGATACAAACACACGGACACATACAGACACAAACACACGGACACATACAGACACAAACACACGGACACATACAGAGACAAACACACGGACACATACAGACACAAACACACGGACACATACAGAGACAAACACACGGACACATAGAGACACAAACACACGGACACATACAGACATACAGACACATTCAGACACAAACACACACTCACACTGATACACACACAGACACATACAGACACAAACATATGGACACACTGACACACACAGACCCACACACAATGATACACACAGACACACACACTCACACAGAGAAATACACAGACACATACAGACACAAACACACGGACACACTGACACACACAGACCCACACACACTGTCACACACAGACTGATACACACAGACCCACACACACTGACACACACAGACCCACACACACTGTCACACACAGACTGATACACACTGACCCACACACACTGACACACACAGACTGATACACACAGACCCACACACACTGACACACACAGACTGATACACACAGACCCACACACACTGACACACACAGACTGATACACACAGACCCACACACACTGACACACACAGACTGACACACACAGACCCACACACATAGACACACACATAGACACACATAGACACACACAGACTGATACACACAGACCCACACACACTGTCACACACAGACCCGCACACACTGTCACACACACGCTGTCACACACAGACCCACACACACTGTCACACACACACTGTCACACACAGACCCACACACACTGTTACACACACACTGTCACACACACACTGTCACACACAAACCCACACACACTGTCACACACAGACCCACACACACTGTTACACACACACTGTCACACACTCACTGTCACACACAAACTCACACACACTGTCACACACAGACACACACACACACTGTCACACACAGACCCACACACACTGACTCACACATCTAAACATCTTTAATATACGATATGTTAATCAAAATAGTTATAGCCATTATGAGAAGATCAAACTTTTCCAAATTTTTTCCATGTAAAGGAAAAAAATCTTGAAAATCTTCAAAATCTTCGTGTCGCACTCTTGGAAGATGCCAAACTTAAATACCAAGTTTGGTATTTAACGGACGTTTCGTTTTTGAGCTGTGCTGTCCACTTATACACACGCACACACGGACACACACACACGCACACACGGACCGTTTTCTAGAAATGCTTTTTTTGTTACTCAAGAGGTCCGAAAACATGTATTGCTGGTGAAATCTCGCTATCAAATGTTGAGTGCAATACAATACTTTCTCTATACACTATGTACACAGTACGTGTAGAGAAAGTAAAAAAAAATATATCTCAATGTGTTATTTTTAAGTTTTACTTTCTACTACGTAAAGCAGCGTATTCCACCTAAAAAATTTTATAGAAATTTCAACGGAAATGCTCGTTTCGTGGAGCTGTGAATCAAAAAATCAATTTTAGAAAAACGTCCGGGTCGATGAATGTGTCTATTTACATCATAGGTGAAAAAGTAAAAGACAGTTATTTACCAAGAATGTGCCAAGAACCACCGTTTACATGAACATTTTTTTTTCTTCTCAAAAATCGCTCTAACGATTTTGATTAAAATACTGCATATTAAAGATAATTGTGAGAAATAGAATGTGTATCTTGAATTCCATGGGAAGAGCTTATGAAGGCCTGTTCATTCTGGATGAAGCTAGCTGAATTATGCTTTACTGTAAACGGTAAGAAATAGACAAAAATGCACCACAAAAATGTGGTTCTCGCTAACACATAATTTACGTAATGTACTTTTTTGTCATAAGCTGACCGTTTCCGAGATATTCCTTGTTACTTGCTAGCTAGCTCCTTTCCAACAGGATCAGCTCAAGTTTCGTATCTATATTATTTTATTGGCAATGCGAAGCGAATCGAACTTCAATAGCAATCCGTTTTTACTTTCTCTCCATGTACTATGTACAGTGTATGGATACCGAGATTTCACCAGAAATACACGTTTTGGGTCTCCTGAATCCAAAGAAAGCATTTTTACAAAAATGTCCTTGTGTGTGTGTGCGTGTGTGTGCGTGTGTGTGTGTGTCTGTGTCTGTGTGGACAATATAGCTCAAAAACGAAAAGGCCGTTGAATACTAAACTTGGTATTTAAGTTTGGTATATTTCAAACATATGACACGAAGATTTTTAAGAAAATTCCTGCACCCCAAGCTACCCTACACATTGAAATAATTTAGAAAATTTCGATTTTCTTAAAAATGGCGCCAGCGATTTTGATTATATCTCTTATATTTAAGATATTTACATGCGAAATAAAATGTATATTTTGAAATTTCTGGGAATATCCCGTGAAATCTAGTTAACTCTAGATGAATTTTAGAGAACTTTACACAACTGCTAAACCTTAAGAGATGGACAAAAACTTGCCCCACGAAAAATGTAGATCACGATAAAACACAATTTATGCATATACATTTTTTCGTAGAGTTGATGGTCTTTTATATATTGCTTTTTATTGGTTTCAGCTTTAAAAACTTATACATTCCTCATACAGGAATTTGTCACCTCCTGTCCATACAAACAAATGAACATCAGTCGCATAGCAACCAGCTTTAGACTATCACTTTAATCTATGGTACACCCTTATTTCGCTTCTACCTACAAGGAAGCAAATGCAAGACTATCACTTTAACCTATGATACTCCCTTATTTCGCTTCTACCTACAAGGAAGCAAGTAACAAGACTATCACTTTAACCTATGCTACTCCCTTATTTCCCTTCTACTTACAAGGAAGCAGGTAATAAGACTATCACTTTAACCTATGATACTCCCTTGTTTCCCTTCTACTTACAAGGAAGCAAGTAATAAGACTATCACTTTAACCTATGCTACTCCCTTATTTCTCTTCTACTTACAAGGAAGCAAGTAATAAGACTACCACTTTAACCTATGCTACTCCCTTATTTCCCTCCTACTTACAAGGAACCAAGTAATAGGACTATCACTTTAACCTAGTGTACTCCCTTATTTCCCTTCTACTTACAAGGAAGCAAATAATAAGACTATCACTAACCTATTGTACTCCCTTATTTCCCTTCCTTACAAGGAAGCGAGTAATAAGAGTATCACTTTAACCTATGCTACTCCCTTATTTCCCTTATACTTACAAGGAAGCAACTAATAAGACTATCAGTTTAACCTTAGTTACTCCCTTATTTCCCTTCTGCTTACAAGGAAGCAAGCAATAAGACTATCACTAACCTATGGTACTCCTTTATTTCCCTTCCTTACAAGGAAGCAAGTAATACGACTAACAATTTAACCTATGCTACTCCCTTATTTCCCTTCCTTAAAAGGAAGCAAGTAATAGGACTATCACTTTAACTTATGCTACTCCCTTATTTCCCTTCTACTTACAAGGAAGCAAGTAATAAGACTATCACTTTAACCTATGTTACTCCCTTATTTCCCTTCTACTTACAAGGAAGCAGGTAATAAGACTAACACTCTAACCTATGCTACTCCCTTATTTCCCTTCTACTTACAAGGAAGCAAGTAATCAGACTGTCACTTTAACCTATGCTTATCCCTTATTTCCCTTCTACTTACAAGGAAGCTAGTAATAAGACTATCACTTTAACCTATGGTACTCCCTTATTTCCCTTCTACTTACAAGGAAGCAAGTAATAAGACTATCACTTTAACCTATGGTACTCCCTTATTTCCCTTCTACTTACAAGGAAGCAAATAATAAGCCTATCACTTTAACCTATGCTACTCTCTTATTTCCCTTCTACTTACAACCAAGCAAGTAATAAGACTATCACTAACCTATGGTACTCTCTTATTTCTCTTCTACTTTCAAGGAAGCAAGTAATAAGACTATCACTTTAACCTATGCTACTCCCTTATTTCCCTTCTACTTACAAGGAAGCAAATAATAAGACTATCGCTTTAACCTATGCTACTCTCTTATTTCCCTTCTACTTACAAGGAAGCAAGTAATAAGACTAACACTTTAACCTATGGTACTCCCTTATTTCCCTTCAACTTACAAGGAAGCAAGTAATAAGACTGTGACTTTAACCTATGGTACTGCCTTATTTTCCCTTCTACTTACAAAGAAGCAAGTAATAAGACTGTCACTCTAAACTATGGTACTCCCTTATTTCCCTTCTACTTAGAAGGAAGCAAGTAATAAGACTATCACTCTAACCTATGCTACTCTCTTATTTCTCTTCTACTTTCAAGGAAGCAAGTAATAAGACTATCACTCTAACCTATGCTACTCTCTTATTTCTCTTCTACTTACAAGCAAGCAAGTAATAAGACTATCACTCTAACCTATGCTACTCTCTTATTTCCCTTCTACATACAAGGATGCAAGTAATAACACTATCACTTTAACCTATGGTAATCCCTTATTTCCCTTCTACTTACAAGGAAACAGGTAATAAGACTATCACTCAAACCTATGATACTCCCTTATTTCCCTTCTACTTACAAGGAAGCAAGTAATAAGACTATCACTTTAACCTATGGTAGTCCCTTATTTCCCTTCTACTTACAAGGAAGCAGGTAATAAGACTATCACTTTAACCTATGCTACTCCCTTATTTCTCTTCTACTTTCAAGGTAGCAGGTAATAAGACTATCACTCTAACCTATGGTACTCCCTTATTTCCCTTCAACTTACAAGGAAGCAAGTAATAGGACTATCACTTTAACCTATTTTACTCCCTTTATTCCCTTCAACTTACAAGGAAGCAAGTAATAAGGCTATCACTTTAACCTACGCTACTCCCTTATTTCCCTTCAACTTACAAGGAAGCAAGTAATAAGGCTATCACTTTAACCTACGCTACTCCCTTATTTCCCTTCAACTTACAAGGAGGCAAGTAATAAGACTATCACTTTAACCTATGGTACTCCCTTATTTCCCTTCTACTTACAAGGAAGCAAGTAATAAGACTATCACTTTAACCTATGGTACTCCCTTATTTCCCTTCTACTTACAAGGAAGCAAGTTATAAGACTATCACTTTAACCTATGCTACTCCCTTATTTCGCTTCAACTTACAAGGAAGCAAGTAATAAGACTATCACTTTAACCTATGGTACTCCCTTATTTCCCTTCAACTTACAAGGAAGCAAGTAACAAGACTCTCACTTGAACTTATGGTACTCCCTTATTTCCCTTCTACTTACAAGGAAGCAAGTAATAAGACTATCACTTTAACCTATGCTACTCCCTTATTTCTCTTCTACTTACAAGGAAGCAAGTAATAAGACTATCACTTTAACCTATGGTACTCCATTATTTCCATTCAACTTACAAGGAAGCAAGTAATAAGACTATCACTTGAACTTATGGTACTCCCTTATTTCCCTTCTACTTACAAGGAAGCAAGTAATAAGACTATCACTTTAACCTATGCTACTCCCTTATTTCTCTTTTACTTACAAGGAAGCAAGTAAAAAGACTATCACTTTAACCTATGGTACTCCCTTATTTCCCTTCAACTTACAAGGAAGCAAGTAATAAGACTATCACTTGAACTTATGGTACTCCCTTATTTCCCTTCTACTTACAAGGAAGCAAGTAATAAGACTATCACTTTAACCTATGCTACTCCCTTATTTCTCTTCTACTTACAAGGAAGCAAGTAATAAGACTATCACTTTAACCTATGCTACTCTCTTATTTCCCTTCTACTTACAACCAAGCAAGTAATAAGACTATCACTAACCTATGGTACTCTCTTATTTCTCTTCTACTTTCAAGGAAGCAAGTAATAAGACTATCACTTTAACCTATGCTACTCCATTATTTCCCTTCCACTTACAAGGAAGCAAATAATAAGACTATCGCTTTAACCTATGCTACTCTCTTATTTCCCTTCTACTTACAAGGAAGCAAGTAATAAGACTATCACTTTAACCTATGGTACTCCCTTATTTCCCTTCAACTTACAAGGAAGCAAGTAATAAGACTGTGACTTTAACCTATGGTACTGCCTTATTTTCCCTTCTACTTACAAAGAAGCAAGTAATAAGACAATCACTTTAACCTATGGTACTGCCTTATTTCCCTTCTACTTACAAAGAAGCAAGTAATAAGACTATCACTTTAACCTATGGTACTGCCTTATTTCCCATCAACTTCCAAGGAAGCAAGTAATAAGACTGTCACTTTAACCTATGGTACTGCCTTATTTCCCTTCAACTTCCAAGGAAGCAAGTAATAAGACTGTCACTTTAACCTATGGTACTGCCTTATTTCCCTTCAACTTCCAAGGAAGCAAGTAATAAGACTGTCACTTTAACCTATGCTACTCCCTTATTTCCCTTCTACTTACAAGGAAGCAACTAATAAGACTATCACTTTAACCTATGGTACTCCCTTATTTCCCTTCTACTTACAAGGAAGCAAGTAATAAGACTATCACTTTAACCTATGCTACTCCCTTATTTCCCTTCTACTTACAAGGAAGCAACTAATAAGACTATCACTTTAACCTATGCTCATCCCTTATTTCCCTTCTACTTACAAGGAATCAAGTAATAAGACTGTCACTCTAACCTATGGTACTCTCTTATTTCTCTTCTACTTTCAAGGAAGCAAGTAATAAGACTAACACTTTAACCTATGGTACTCCCTTTATTCCCTTCAACTTACAAGGAGGCAAGTAATAAGACTAACACTTTAACCTATGGTACTCGCTTTATTCCCTTCAACTTACAAGGAAGCAAGTAATAAGACTATCACTTTAACCTATTGTACTCCCTTATTTCGCTTCTACTTACAAGGAGGCAAGTAATAAGACTATCACTTTAACCTATGGTACTCCCTTTATTCCCTTCAACTTACAAGGAAGCAAGTAATAAGACTATCACTTTAACCTATGCTACTCTCTTATTGCGCTTCTACTTACAAGCAAGCAAGTAATAAGGCTATTACTTTAACCTACGCTACTCCCTTATTTCCCTTCAACTTACAAGGAAGCAAGTAATAAGAGTATCACTTTAACCTACGCTACTCTCCTATTTCCCTTCAACTTACAAGGAGGCAAATAATAAGACTATCACTTTAACCTACGCTACTCCCTAGTTTTTCCCTTCAACTTACAAGGAAGCAACTAATAAGACTATCGCTTTAACCTACGCTACTCCCTTATTTCTCTTCTACTTACAAGGAAGCAAGTAATAAGACTGTCTCTTTAACCTACGCTACTCTCTTATTTCTCTTCTATTTACAACGAAGCAAGTAATAAGACTATCACTTTAACCTATGATACTCCCTTATTTCGCTTCTATTTACAACGAAGCAAGTAATAAGACTATCACTTTAACCCATGCTACTCCCTTATTTCGCTTCTATTTACAACGAAGCTAGTAATAAGACTATCACTTTAACCTATGGTACTCCCTTATTTCCCTTCTACTTACAAGGAAGCAAGTAATAAGACAATCATTTTAACCTATGGTACTCCCTTATTTCCCTTCTACTTACAAGGAAGCAAGTGATAAGACTATCACTTTAACCTATGCTACTCCCTTATTTCCCATCTACTTACAAGGAAGCAAGTAATAAGACTATCACTTTAACCTATGGTACTCCCTTATTTCCCTTCTACTTACAAGGTAACAAGTAATTAGACTGTCACTCTAACCTATGGTAATCCCTTATTTCCCTTCTACTTACAAGGTAGCAAGTACTAAGACTATCACTTTAACCTATGTTACTCCCTTATTTCCCTTCTACTTACAAGGAAGCAAGTAATAAGACTATCACTTTAACCTACGCTACACTCTTATTTCTCTTCTAATTACCAGGAAGCAAGTAATAAGACTTTCACTTTAACCTACGCTGCTCTCTTATTTCTCTTCTACTTACAAGGAAGCAAGTAATAAGACTGTCACTCTAAACTATGGTACTCCCTTATTTCCCTTCTACTTAGAAGGAAGCAAGTAATAAGACTATCACTCTAACCTATGCTACTCTCTTATTTCTCTTCTACTTTCAAGGAAGCAAGTAATAAGACTATCACTCTAACCTATGCTACTCTCTTATTTCTCTTCTACTTACAAGCAAGCAAGTAATAAGACTATCACTCTAACCTATGCTACTCTCTTATTTCCCTTCTACATACAAGGATGCAAGTAATAACACTATCACTTTAACCTATGGTAGTCCCTTATTTCCCTTCTACTTACAAGGAAGCAGGTAATAAGACTATCACTCTAACCTATGGTACTCCCTTATTTCCCTTCTACTTACAAGGAAGCAAGTAATAAGACTATCACTCTAACCTATGGTAGTCCCTTATTTCCCTTCTACTTACAAGGAAGCAGGTAATAAGACTATCACTTTAACCTATGGTACTCCCTTTATTCCCTTCAACTTACAAGGAAGCAAGTAATAAGACTATCACTTTAACCTATAATACTCCCTTATTTCGCTTCTACTTACAAGGAGGCAAGTAATAAGACTATCACTTTAACCTATGGTACTCCCTTTATTCCCTTCAACTTACAAGGAAGCAAGTAATAAGACTATCACTTTAACCTATGCTACTCTCTTATTTCGCTTCTACTTACAAGCAAGCCTGTAATAAGGCTATCACTTTAACCTACGCTACTCCCTTATTTCCCTTCAACTTACAAGGAAGCAAGTAATAAGAGTATCACTTTAACCTACGCTACTCTCCTATTTCCCTTCAACTTACAAGGAGGCAAATAATAAGACTATCACTTTAACCTACGCTACTCCCTTATTTCCCTTCAACTTACAAGGAAGCAACTAATAAGACTATCACTTTAACCTATGCTACTCCCTTATTTCTCTTCTACTTACAAGGAAGCAAGTAATAAGACTGTCTCTTTAACCTACGCTACTCTCTTATTTCTCTTCTATTTACAACGAAGCAAGTAATAAGACTATCACTTTAACCTATGATACTCCCTTATTTCGCTTCTATTTACAACGAAGCAAGTAATAAGACTATCACTTTAACCCATGCTACTCCCTTATTTCGCTTCTATTTACAACGAAGCTAGTAATAAGACTATCACTTTAACCTATGGTACTCCCTTATTTCCCTTCTACTTACAAGGAAGCAAGTAATAAGACAATCACTTTAACCTATGGTACTCCCTTATTTCCCTTCTACTTACAAGGAAGCAAGTGATAAGACTATCACTTTAACCTATGCTACTCCCTTATTTCCCATCTACTTACAAGGAAGCAAGTAATAAGACTATCACTTTAACCTATGGTACTCCCTTATTTCCCTTCTACTTACAAGGTAACAAGTAATTAGACTGTCACTCTAACCTATGGTACTCCCTTATTTCCCTTCTACTTACAAGGTAGCAAGTACTAAGACTATCACTTTAACCTATGTTACTCCCTTATTTCCCTTCTACTTACAAAGAAGCAAGTAATAAGACTATCACTTTAACCTACGCTACTCTCTTATTTCTCTTCTAATTACAAGGAAGCAAGTAATAAGACTTTCACTTTAACCTACGCTGCTCTCTTATTTCTCTTCTACTTACAAGGAAGCAAGTAATAAGACTGTCACTCTAAACTATGGTACTCCCTTATTTCCCTTCTACTTAGAAGGAAGCAAGTAATAAGACTATCACTCTAACCTATGCTACTCTCTTATTTCTCTTCTACTTTCAAGGAAGCAAGTAATAAGACTATCACTCTAACCTATGCTACTCTCTTATTTCTCTTCTACTTACAAGCAAGCAAGTAATAAGACTATCACTCTAACCTATGCTACTCTCTTATTTCCCTTCTACATACAAGGATGCAAGTAATAACACTATCACTTTAACCTATGGTAGTCCCTTATTTCCCTTCTACTTACAAGAAAGCAGGTAATAAGACTATCACTCTAACCTATGGCACTCCCTTATTTCCCTTCTACTTACAAGGAAGCAAGTAATAAGACTATCACTCTAACCTATGGTAGTCCCTTATTTCCCTTCTACTTACAAGGAAGCAGGTAATAAGACTATCACTTTAACCTATGCTACCTCCTTATTTCCCTTCTACTTACAAGGAAGCAGGTAATAAGACTATCACTTTAACCTATGCTACTCCCTTATTTCTCTTCTACTTTCAAGGAAGCAGGTAATAAGACTATCACTCTAACCTATGGTACTCCCTTATTTCCCTTCAACTTACAAGGAAGCAAGTAATAGGACTATCACTTTAACCTATTTTACTCGCTTTATTCCCTTCAACTTACAAGGAAGCAAGTAATAAGGCTATCACTTTAACCTACGCTACTCCCTTATTTCCCTTCAACTTACAAGGAAGCAAGTAATAAGGCTATCACTTTAACCTACGCTACTCCCTTATTTCCCTTCAACTTACAAGGAGGCAAGTAATAAGACTATCACTTTAACCTATGGTACTCCCTTATTCCCTTCTACTTACAAGGAAGCAAGTAATAAGACTATCACTTTAACCTATGGTACTCCCTTATTTCCCTTCTACTTACAAGGAAGCAAGTTATAAGACTATCACTTTAACCTATGCTACTCCCTTATTTCCCTTCTACTTACAGGGAAGCAAATAATAAGACTATCACTTTAACCTATGCTACTCCCTTATTTCGCTTCTACTTACAAGGAAGCAAGTAATAAGACTATCACTTTAACCTATGGTACTCCCTTATTTCGCTTCAACTTACAAGGAAGCAAGTAATAAGACTATCACTTTAACCTATGGTACTCCCTTATTTCGCTTCAACTTACAAGGAAGCAAGTAATAAGACTATCACTTTAACCTATGGTACTCCCTTATTTCCCTTCAACTTACAAGGAAGCAAGTAATAAGACTATCACTTGAACTTATGGTACTCCCTTATTTCCCTTCTACTTACAAGGAAGCAAGTAATAAGACTATCACTTTAACCTATGCTACTCCCTTATTTCTCTTCTACTTACAAGGAAGCAAGTAATAAGACTATCACTTTAACCTATGGTACTCCATTATTTCCCTTCAACTTACAAGGAAGCAAGTAATAAGACTATCACTTGAACTTATGGTACTCCCTTATTTCCCTTCTACTTACAAGGAAGCAAGTAATAAGACTATCACTTTAACCTATGCTACTCCCTTATTTCTCTTCTACTTACAAGGAAGCAAGTAATAAGACTATCACTTTAACCTATGGTACTCCCTTATTTCCCTTCAACTTACAAGGAAGCAAGTAATAAGACTATCACTTGAACTTATGGTACTCCCTTATTTCCCTTCTACTTACAAGGAAGCAAGTAATAAGACTATCACTTTAACCTATGCTACTCCCTTATTTCTCTTCTACTTACAAGGAAGCAAGTAATAAGACTATCACTTTAATCTATGGTACTCCCTTATTTCCCTTCAACTTACAAGGAAGCAAGTAATAAGACTATCACTTGAACTTATGGTACTCCCTTATTTCCCTTCTACTTACAAGGAAGCAAGTAATAAGACTATCACTTTAACCTATGGTACTCCCTTATTTCTCTTCTACTTACAAGGAAGCAAGTAATAGGACTGTTTCTGCTGACTTTTTCATAATTAGCTTGACGTACATAGAAGCATAAGCTTTTTAACAATAAGGAATGTGACCGGAATACATCAGATTTTTAAAATGTTTGACCAGCGCTTTAGCCTAATGTATTCCCTTCTGCTGAAGGAAACGAGTAATAAGACAATTTCTGGTAATGGTTGTCTCGATTAGATGATGTAACAAAGGAGTCATTTATTTGCAGATGAGGTGGAGAAAGTTATTTGAATGGAACACATGCGAGTTTTTCTTCTTTTGCTGTACATTTGCGCCCAAAACGTTGGGCAGTGTTTACGATCTGCGAGGGAAGAGCTGTTTACTGACCAGGAACAGTTTGGCACCCTGGGGAATCCAAGAGTACAGCGATTCATCTCTACCCCGCAAATCTATCACAAGCGAACACTGCCCTGAGAGTTGACGTCAGTAGCGCCTTCCCAATACCGTCTAATGTACTCGAAATATCATTTCTCTAACATATATATCTATATTTACATTCTTTCTGAATCGCTGATATACACATCTTCACAGAAATGAAAAATGTAAAGCCAAGGTGATTTGTTACTTTCTCTACACGTACTATGCACATACAATGTATAGAGAAAGTATTGTAATACACCAAAAATTTCGAAACCGAGGTTTTACCGGAAATACATTTTTCGGGTCCCCTGAATCCAGAAATAGCATTTTTGGAAAAAGGTCCATGTGTGGGTGTGTGTGTGTCTGTGGACAGCATAGCTCAAAAACGAAAAGACCGTTACCCCCAACTACCCTTTTCATAGAACATTTTTCCAAAATTTTGATTTTCTCAAAAATGACTAACAATTTTGATCAAAATATCGCATGTTAAAGATATTTACTTGATAAATAAAAGGTATATCTTGAATATTATGGGAATAGCCTCTGAAGACCACTTTATTCTGGATGAATTTTATTGAATTTTGCATAACTGGTAAATCGTAAGAGATAGACAAAAACTTCCTGGTGTGGTGTTAGCGTGTCTGCTTCACATTCAACAGCTCATGAATTCGAATCCCTCTTAGGGCGAGTTACCCGGATAAGTTTTTTTCGGGGTTTTCCCTTATCCCCGGAAGACGAATGTCGAGTAACTTAAAGCTCCCTGGACCCTGAGATCATCTGAGCATCATTTCACTAATTTCATTCATCGTCCGATATGATCAGCTAGGTTAAAGGACGTTGAACTTTAAAAAAAAAAGAGAAATAAAAAACCTTACTACACAAAAAATGTAATCACGATAAAACATACAATTGATGCCGTGTAAACTTTTATCGTGGAGATAAATGTAAATTTTTATGAGATATTCATTGTTCATTGGTTTCAACTTTAAAAACCTATACTTTTCTCATACAGGAATTTGTCAGCTCCTGTCCGTAGAAACAAAGGAACATCTGTCACATAGCAACCAGCTTTTGACTATCACTTTAACCTATGGTACTCCCTTATTTCGCTTGTACTTGCATGGAGGCAAGTAATGAGACTATTTCTGCTATTTTTTCTCGATTAGCATGAAGTAAAGAGAAGCATAAGCTTTTTAATAATAATTTGTTGCAGATATGTAGAGAAAGTCATGTGAATGGAACACATGAGATTGTTTTTAATCGTCTAGAAAATGGGAAGCACATGCCTTTCACTACATGTTCTCCAAAGAAACTATTCTTCCAAAAGATTAGTTTATCCGCATCATGCTGATCAACATTAAAATTAGCAGAAATCCCTTGTGACAAGTAATAAGATCCTTTTTGCTATGTTTATCTCGATTAGTATGATGTGGATAAAATAATAATTTTTGTAAGACTAGTTTCTTTGGAAAGCAGGCAGAGAAAGTCATGTGAATGGAACAAACACATCGGATTAATTTTATTCAGGGATTCTAAAACTGTGTATTTTCGGTGAGGAGGTATTTTTTTTACTGGAAGTAAAACTCTCTCCTTACCACACATAACCTATATTGTGTGCCATTGGCAAAACCTAGTGTAATCACTCTTCTGCAAAATATTATGAGAAAGTCTTATACTTTTATTAGGTGTTCTAGATGTAAGTTAATGTGGCAGTGAAAGTTTTTAAAAGTTGGGCGCTCTGTGAACACTCAACAAGACACACTCTGCTCCACTTCAATGTCTACAAGATGTTTTTCAAAGTAGTGCTCTCCAGGTTGTATACACTTTTTATATCGTTTCCTCGAACACTTCGTGCAGGCCATTCTTTGTCAAGTCTTTGAGAATCGGCTCATTATTCTAGAGCATGCTTCAGAGTTCTCAATTCTCAGCTTTGCTTTAGTTTTTGGAACAAAACACAATCACTTCGTGCAGGCCATTCTTTGTCAAGTCTTTGAGAATCGACTCACTATTCTAGAGCATGCTTCAGAGTTCTCAATTCTCAGCTTTGCTTTAGTTTTTGGAACAAAACACAATCACTTCGTGCAGGCCATTCTTTGTCAAGTCTTTGAGAATCGGCTCATTATTCTAGAGCATGCTTCAGAGTTCTCAATTCTCAGCTTTGCTTTAGTTTTTGGAACAAAACACAATCACTTCGTGCAGGCCATTCTTTGTCAAGTCTTTGAGAATCGACTCACTATTCTAGAGCATGCTTCAGAGTTCTCAATTCTCAGCTTTGCTTTAGTTTTTGGAACAAAACACAATCACAAAGAGTGTGATTGGTGCTTCAAGGCGGATGTAATGCCAAAACCTCCGGGACAAGATTCGCCATTTGCATTGTCATGATTAGAATCCGGATTTTTATGTAATATCAAAGTGCGTAATATGTACATATTTATGTAACAAAAACATCAAAATATATAATTAAATATGTAATATCAACAAAATATGTAAAATTATGTGATATTCTAAATGCTAAGATTACCACCTCAAATCTAAATGTAGACTGTAAATTACCCAGAAGTTGTAATTTGATGCGTCTCTAAGTACGTGAATTAATTACAATGAGTTAAGATTTAAAGACTAAATATAGAATTAACTATAGGGAATATGTTTTGTTTTATGCAGAATTTACATAAAATTTATTTTCAAGTATGTAATTACGAAATAAGAAATATGTGTTTTGGATTATATTTATTATACTTACTCATTTCATATAATTATTTTACTTAAATGTTTGACGGTAAAGCAATGTTGAACCAATTTATCGATGAATTAAACAATCAATTGAAAATAATTAAATTTTATAATGAGGATGCACTTTCAGGTCTCTATCTCTATCTCTTGACATACAAAGAATGACCAGGCATTTTCATTTTGAGTCTTTTGCTTCTTCAACTGCCATTTAGTAAGAGACGACAGTTATAAATATAAACTTTTTTCGAAGCTACGAATGTAATTCTTGGATTTTCTAAGGGCTTATTGAACGTCAATCTTAAGTATTGATACATGGAATATTGGTCACCTTTGGGGAAAGATTTGTTGCTGTGTCGAAATAGCTGATTGATTCTAATGCAATGTTAGCAATTTTGTGTGATTCATTTTCTTCCATTTTATGTTTGAAGTGTGGAAAGTGTGGACGTTGTTGCAAGTGTGCTGGAGACTCAGGGTGAGAGTATTATCCTGAAAGGATATCAATTGTGGCTTTTGGAGAGCATTCCCCGTCACATGTTCTGCTGATGTGGAGGGGCGGCAAGCTCTTAAAGATGAAGAAAAGAGTGCAGACCAACAAAAGTAGTGACTGAGAAAAACATCACCACAGTGGAAACAATGATTAGGGAAGATCCAAGAATAACCTACAAGAATATTGACCTGCCTTAAGCGAGTAATTCGCTGAGCTTTTAACCATCTTTCTTGGGGATACCATCTGTGAAAATTGATCAGAAGTGCAAAAAATGAAAAAAAAAAAAAAACAACAACATTTTTTTGCCTAATTAAATACCTAATGTAATGCTTGTAATTCAATTTCCTGTGATTTTTATTACCATGCGGTGCTTTAAACCGTGTCACGTGACGATTTAAATGGATGACTGTAAGTGGGTGTGGTGCTTTAACCTTTTCACTACGTTGAAAAATTGCTAAACTCCGAAATTTGGTTTTGACTAATAACATTTGTCCTTAAATATGTCTCTTTCAATTTGAAAATACAATAATATGCATTAATAACTAAAAAAGTGAGTATAGTAATATGACTCAAAATTTACAAACAGGTCTCACACGGGGAGCTTCTACCTGCCCCGATATCGTCCAGACATGCCGTACCACCGATTATTTAACCTGGGCCCTCCCCATCCTCAACCACAAGCGAGATAGGGTACCTCCTCACACCCCACCAACAACATATTTCCGGCCGTGAAATAGAGAATGTTTGGGCGGCAGAGTGCAGTTTGATTCGGACCAAATGACTTGCAGTTTTTCTTTGCTTTATATACATTACTCGGAATGTGTGTAAAAAGTCCGTGAGAGTTGACAGATATTCATGGTTTAAAAATTGCTGCAGGAGAATATGACATTCTAAGATTTACAAAGAAACAGTGTTAAATTGTATCTTAAACTTTAAACTCTCTTGTGTTTATATTTTTCAACGTTTTCAAAACTTCAAGTACAACATGATGTAGTTTTCAAAACAGAAGCTTGGAAAAAATAGTGCAAAGGAAAATTGATAAGATTATTTTTTCTAATATCACCAGTGCTTTTGTAACTAAATTATAAACTTCATTTATACATAGCAAAAATAAAGAATTAATAAAGTAACAAATAATTTTTTTTCTCCTAAACCAATAGTCAGATAAAAGTTTTATCTAATAAATTTATTAATACTGTATTTATCAGTATAACTGCAAAGTATTATATTTCTGTAACTGAAATTGCATCGTGTGGAATGACCTAATTAAATGACAGTAAAATACAATAAATATGTTAATATCACAGGAACTATTTTGAACAAAAGTGTGAAAATCAGCAGGTAAACTATTCTTAATACTGCAATTGGTGTGTTGAAGTTTCAAATCAATCCAAGCAAAAATTGTAGATTTTAGGTTTTTCACAGAAGGGTATTCTTGAACATCTTCATGTAAAATTTTTCTTCAAGATGGGCGGCCCATAATTTATCTGAAGCGCAGAAGCTGCTTAGGAACGGTGTCAAGAAATGCTGCAAATAGTTAACTGTGGAAAGTGTCGCCCTGTTTCAGATGTTGTTATGAGTGACAAACCTGGATATATCAGTTTGACCCAGAAACAGAATGTCAGTCCTTCATTTGGGGTTCCCAGATGACCAAAGAGCAAGGAGTGTTGGAAAGAAAATGCTTATTTCTTTCTTCTCAACAATTTATCACTTGGCAACAGTTGTGGTTGAAAAAGAGAAACGTTTTACTGATAAACGGTAGACAGAAGCATAACTTCTGAAAAGGTTTCCAAAAACTCCAAGAAAGCATTCAAAGACAGGACTAAGAGGCATTTTGTTGCATCAATGTATCAGCTCAACCGCTAATATTACAATGGAGTTTCTGAAGCAAAGTTATTGACTCATCCAGCCTACAGTCCCGATCTGGCAATTGTGATTTCTTCCTGTTCGATGAAGAATCGGCTTCGAGATCAGCGATTTGTAGCCCTAAAAAGATGTTGCAGCATAAGAAAAGCGTATATGCATTGCCAGAAAATGCGTGGCGTGGATGCTCCCAGAAGTGGTTCCAGAGGATGGAAAACTCCATACAGTGTCAGGGAAACTGTTGAGAAACTGGGATAAACAAAACATGTCTATGAATATTCATTACTTGCTGTCTCACTATTTGTCCTGTGAGCCTCGTATGTCAACATATTGTTGTCCGTGGCTGGCCTACTGCAGCTGTTTGCCACACTCAGTGTCGGCCCTCAAACCTAACTTGTTCGGCAACCATAATAAATATTTGCTCCTGCCTAATAAGAGCAATGTTGCTGAAACCGCGTATTTATCAGCATGCGACCGTAATCGCAGAACGAGTATCAACGGCTTATTTCGTAATTCATAGCTGATTGTTACACGTACGTTAGTGGACACGTGTGCCGTCGGCAAGTTCTTTTGACATCGCGGCTGCAATTGAATCGGCCATTGCAAAAAAGGTCATGAGTCACTAAATTCAATTTTACAGGAGAGATAAAAAACTAATTAGAAGGTAAACAAATTGATATTGTTTGCTGAATGCAATGTCGTTGCTAGCAAATTTATACAGGGTTGGAAAACAAACAAAAACCTTCAATTTAAATGGTTTTCCTTTTCAAAAATTCAGCTTCAATTAATTGGACTCACGCCCTTTCTGCAAAGAACGCACTATTACATTTAGACGCCACATTATATTTTTATTTCTTTTGAAAGGTAGGTGTTATGTTATAACTTACATCTCAGATTTACAAATTCTGAACTGTTTTACAAATTAATTTTGCATCATACACTTTTTTTTAACAAAGAAACATATCTTCACAAAAAATTCAATAGTTTTGTATATAAACATTTTGTTAAACAATAAGTATAAACTATAAACTTTAACATGCATTTAAATTTAGTCTTCTCCATCATATTCATCATTAGCAGCTTCAATTGGCAATTGTAAATAAAATCTAAAATATTCTTGATAATGAACTTTTTCACTTTTATAATGTCTTCTATTTTCTTCACATCGATCAGTACTTTAAGAAGTGAATATGCAGGTGTTACAGGTAGTGTGGGTTTGATGTTTAGATTATGCAAAAGTTGAAGATGTTCCTTATTTAGGCCATCAATGAATTCTGCAACCACTGTGCCAAGTGAGTGTTTGTTATACTCAAAAGAAGGAGGGACAGAAATCTTCATTTCTTTGGGGATTTTCACCATGCTTGATGCTGAAAAGCACATCTTTTTGTAATAAGCAGGCCACCAATTTTTGAAATCCAATATTTGAACACTATCCATGTCTGCAATAATTTTAAATGTATCTGATGCGTTCTTTATTATAAGAGTATACTCTTCAGGGAGGTAAATCCTACCATGGCGTTTTAAAAATGTCCTTACAAGGCCAAAGCTGTGTCATTCGGCAGAAAACTTGGCCCTCTTACAGGAAAGTAATGTTCTATTTTCTTGAACCTTTTTGTTAAAACCAGAGTTAGGTTGAAGCGAATCATTGCATGGTTTTTGTTCTGACCAGCACAACTGTCAGATCTCATTTTCTGATACAAAGGTTTGAATGTAATGATTTATGAAGGACCATACCTCATTTGCCCCCTTTTTGGTCTCGCTCTCGTGGTAAACATAAACATGTGAGGTGTCAGATTGTGTATGCTGTGCAGAGCTGTCGCAAATAGAACATATTCTGAATAGGGATGTGCGGTATGGGCAAATTTTGCACGTAGTCAAAACACAAACCCAGTGACTTTCTTCTCGGCTGCAACGATCTGCTATTTATTTTATTTTGGCAGAACATTTCCTTGACCTTCTACGATGAAGTGTTAGTTCCGAGCCAGTTTTGCTCGAAGGAACAGTTTCTCTTCAGCAGCTTTTGTGCTGCACCTTTTGGAGTTTCTTATGATGTTATTTTTGTATGTATCGGCATTTTCAGTTATCATTTTCCCGTTTTCTTCATCTTCAGAGCCGGATAAACTACTGTCTGAAATGTTTCAAACTCGCAGATTACATGGAACTTTTTTCAAAAATGGCTCTAACGATTTTATTAAAATAGCGTATATTAAAGATATTTACCTGACAAATAAAATGTATATCTTGAATTTTATGGGAATAGCCCCTGAAGACTACTTTATTCTAGATGAATTTTACGGAATTGTGCACAACTGTTAAACCGTATGAGTTAATCAAAACCTTACTACACAAAAAATGTACATCACGATAAAACACACAATTTCTGTCATATACATTTTTTTCGTGGAGTTGATCGTTTTAGAGATATTCCTTGTTATTAGTTTCCGCTTTAAAATACCTCTACTTATTTTATACAGAAATTTGTCGCTCCTGTCCATACATACAAACAAAAGACTTTCAGTCACATAGCAACCAGCTTTTGACTGTCACTTTAACCTATGGTACTCCCTTATTTCGCTTCTACTTACAAGGAAGCATGTAATAAGACTATTTCTGCTAATTTTCTCTATTAACATGAAGTCAACAGAAGCATAAGCTTTTTTTAACAATAAGTTGTTGCAGAGATGTAGAGAAAGTCATGTGGTTGGAATACATCAGATTTTTTACGACCGGTTCATAAACTATATCTCGAATAAAGCTTAGTACATTTTTCATTTGAAGCGCTGTCAATAATTTTGTTAATTGTTAGTACGCTCCATTAAAGCTCCGAGGTGAAAGAACACCATTGGTGATCTAATTGATTAATGATCTGTGAAGTAACTACACGAATAAATCGTTACAAAGGCTGCCTGCCCCATAAATCAGCCCTTCATATAGATTCAAAGAAAACCTCTAAATTACAACAAGCCTTGTGATATAGCTTTAATTAATTTCTCTATCCCATACAATGTACAGAGTAAGTGGATAAGGTATTGCATTCCATCCAAAAATTTCACACCAGATTTCACCGGAAATTCATATTTTGAGTACCCATTAAAAAACCGTTTAATACGTAACATTTAAGTTCAGTATCTTCCAAATATGCAACAAGTAGATTCTCAGAAAAATGTCCCTCAACAAAACTATCCTAACATGGATGAATTTGTAGAAATTCTCGAATTGCGCAAAAATTGCATTAACGTTTTGGATTAATATGTCATATATTAAATACATGACATACAAACTGTATATTTTGAAATTATTGTCTGCTGGGCCCTCTTCATTCAAATGACTTGCTTAACTGGTAAACCGTAAGAGAAAAGTGTTACTACACAAGAAATGTTAAAGCACAGAATTTATGTCAAATACATTTTTTTTACATTAAGAAGACTGGACGCATATTTTGGCAAATTGCGTGCAGATGGAGGATGTTAAGAAAAATTATTGCCGGAAGTATTTTTAGCTTCAGACAGACGAAGGACAGCATTCTTGGATTTCATTCTAAACAGCCAAAACTGGCCAAGCCTGGGCACATACTTAATGGAAGTTCCTGCACTAAGAGACAAAATATTTGTGTAAATATTGTTTAGACTTATTTGGTGTTGAGTATGAATACGTGGTGAGTGCAAATGTGTGTGTGTGTGTGTGTGTGTGTGTGTATCTAATGTTGTTAAGATATATAACATAGATATGTGGCTAATATTCTAAATTCAAGTCTATTTTAGACAACACGCACGGTCACCGACCCATGCGATTGTGTGACGTAAATATTGTAAACTTAATAAAATATTACTACTACTAAATGTTTTGCGGAGTTAACTATTTCCGAGATAATCTTTGTTTATGGTTTAGATTCCCCAAGACTTAAACATTTCTCAAATGAGATGTCGTTATTCATTTTCTCTTATTTTATTCGTGGTCATGCAAGGAGCACAGAATTTCAAGCCACCAGATAGCGATCAGTTCTTTAAAGAGTTGACTATCGCGTTAGTGTAGTGTAAGCCATTATTTTGCCTGTACCTGCCAGAAAATATGTAAAAAGACCGTTTCTGATAACTTTTATCTTGATTAACATCTACAAGACAGAAAGAATAATTTGTTGCAGAAAATATAACTAATCAGATTTTGCTTTCCACCACCGATTCATTTTGGTTAGAGGAACTATTCCATAAAAATGTTGCATATTGAGATTTCACCTGAAATCATATATTGAAAAATCTGTATCCAAAAATGTAATTTTAGGTAAACATCCAATTGCGTGTCACTGAACAGCATAATTAAAATGTGAAATCTACCAAAAACATAAAAGCGGTTTTTGTATAATTTCAGAATATTCCAACAAAATTTATAAGGAAATAATCTGATGTGTTACACTCACATGACTTTCTCAAGCTACTCTACAAATAAACTTCTTACAAACTTCTTTTAACACCATACTAGTCGAGATAAATATTAACATAATTTTATTACTTAGTTCCTTATAAGTAGAAGGGAACTAACGGAATGCACTAGGCTAAATTGATAGTAAAATGTTTTAAAAGCTATCGTTATGCGATTGTTATTGCAAATCGCTTCTTTGCTTGGCCAGGAGTAGAACAAAAGACAAACGGACACTTCCGTTTAGAAAAGTGTTAGTACTTCACAATTGAAACTAATAACAAGGAATACCTCGAAAACGGCAAGCTCCAAGGAAAAAAAAAAAGTATATGAATAACTTGTGTATCTTAACAAGAATTACATTTTTTGTATCGTAAGTTTTTGTCTATCTCTTACGGTTTACTTGTTATGCCAAATTAAGCAAAATTCTTCCTGAATAAACTAGTTTCTAGAAGCTGTTCCCAGAAAATTCAAGATATACATTTTATTTGTCATAGAAATGGCTTTAATATGTGGTATTTTAATCAAAATCGTTAGTCATGTTTAAGAAAAACAAAATTTTCGAAAATTTTTCCATGTAAAGGGTAGTTAGGGGTGGGGAGATTTTCTTGAAAATCTTCGTGTCGCATGCTTCGAATATGCCAAACTTAAATACCAAGTTTGGTATTTAACCGTCTTTTCGTTTCTGAGCTATTCTACTCACAGACACACACACATACATACACAGACACCACAGACGGACAGATAGACATACACGGACAGTTTTCTAAATTTTTTTTTTTTTTGTATTCAGGGTGTCCTAAAACATGTATTTCCTGTGAAATCTCGGTATGGAATTTTTGGATACAATACAATACCTTCTCTACACACTATGTACATAGTACGTGCAGAGAAGGTAAACAAAGGGTTATATACCTTTTGGCTTTTATATGTCTCATAAAATAGCTGTAACAGTTGTGCTTAAGGAGCGCACTAGTGGAATTTGTGACAATATATATATTGTATTTAATGTATGAGAGACAGTTGATAAGTCCCGGGCCTCTCACAGATATAGCGCCACTAGGCCAGTTAGACGGTAGCATCATATAGTTTACTAGCTTGTATCCATAGTTACAGGTTGTTACAGCTTGTTTAGTTTTCAAATAACAGCATTTTAAACAAGACAACTTTAGAGTTTTCACGAAAAAGGAGGATTTAGAAAAACAAGTAGTGATTAAATACTTCAATTTGAAAGGCTTATCGCATAAACAAATATAGGAGGAAATGGGCAGTACATTGAAAGACTCTGCCCCTTCACATTCAATGATTAAAAAGTGGGTTGCAGAATTTAAAATGGGACGTACGAGCACTAGTAATGAGCCTCGCTCTGGTGCCTTGCAGAAGTGACAACTCCAGAGATCATTGAAAAAATTAATCGTTTAATCCTGAAAGACCGCAGATTAAAGTTGTTTGAGAAAGCAGAGAATGCAGACATATTAAAAGAACGTGAAGGTAATATTTTAAGTAATGTTTTGGGTTTAACAAAGTTTGTGCAAGATGGGTGCCACGTTTGTTGACATCTGATCAACATGTCTTGGAGGACTAAGATTTCAGAGTAAATAGAAAGTCATTGATAGGCAAACAGCCATTTTGAGGACCTTGATAAATCGCACTACAGAAATGGTTTAATAAAATTAGAGCACCGATATAACAATTGTGTTAGCCGTTCTGGAGATCATGTGGAGAAATAAACAAAACAAAAATTAAATGCTGTTTTCATTGAGAGGCCCAGGACTTGTCAGCCGACCCTAGTACATTGCTGCCATGGACAGAACATGCTTGAATATAGTAACCAAAAATTGAAATGATACGTTGAAAGAAAAACATATAATAATAAAAATCTGATGTGTTCTATTCACATGCCTTTCTCTACATTTCTACAACAAATTATTGTTAAAAGCCTATGCTTCTACTTACTTCATGCTAATTAAGGAAAAATTAGCAGAAATAGTCTTATTACTTGCTTCCATGCAAGTAGAAGCGAAATAACGGAGTACCATAGGTTAAAGTGATATTCAAAAGATAGTCAAAAGCTGGTTGCTAAGTGATTGAAGTTCGTTTGTTTGTGTGTCAGGAGTTGACAAATTCCTACATGAGAAAAGTATAAGTTTTTAAAAGCTAAAATAAATAACAAGGAATATCTAATAAACGATCCACTCCACGAATAAAATGCATATAACTTAAATTGTGTGTCTTAACGTGCTCTACATGTTTTGTGTGGTACGTGTTTGTCCATCTCTTACGGTTTAGCAGTTATACAAAATTCCGTAAAATTCACCCAGAAAAAAGTAGTCTTCAGAGGCTATTCCCAGAAAATTCAAGATATACATTTTGTTTGTGAGGTAAATATCCTTAATTTACGATATTTTAATCAAAATCTTTAGAGCCGTTTTTAAGAAAATCAAAATTTTCGAAAAATGTTCCATGTAAAGGGTAGCTGGGGGGGCGTGGATTTTTCTCAAAATCTTCGTGTCGCATCCCTGGAAGATACTAAACTTAAATAGCAAGTTTGGTATTTTACCGACTTTTCGATTTTGAGTTATCGTGTTCACAGACACTCGGACACCGGACACACACACGGAACTATTTGTGGAAATGCTTTTTACTTTCTCCATACGCACTATGTACATAGTGTATAGAGAAAGTATTGCACTCCACCAAAAATTCGATACCGAGATTTCACCGGAAATATATGTTTTAGGGTCCCCAATATCCAAAAAAAGCATTTTCACAAAAAGGTAAGTGTGTGTGTTTGTGTGTGTGTGTGTGTGTGTGTGTGTGTGTGTGTGTGTGTATCTGTGTGTCTGTGAACACGATACTCAAAAACGAAAAGTCGGCAAAATACCAAGCTTGGTATTTAAGTTTAGTATCTTCCAGGGATGCGACACGAAGATTTTGAGAAAAATCCCCCCACCCCCAACTACCCTTTACATGGAACTTTTTCGAAAATTTTGATTTTCTCAAAAATTGCTCTAACGATTTTGATTAAAATTTCGTATTTTAAAGATATTTACCTGACAAATAAAATGTATATCTTGAATTTTCTGGGAATAGTCTCTGAAGAGTAGTTTATTCTGGATGAATTTTACTAAATTTTGAATAACTGCTAAACTGTAAGAGATGGACAAAAACTTACGACACGAAAAATGTAGAGCACGTTAAAACACTCAATTTATGTTTTATACATTTTTTCGTGGAGTTCGTCGTTTTTGTGACATTCTTTATTTTTGGTTTCTGCTATTAAAAACTTATACATTTCTCATACAGGAATTTGTCAACTGACGTCCATACAAACAAAGGAACTTCAGTGACATAGCAACCAGCTTTGGACTTCACTTTAACCTATGGTACTCCCTTATTTCACCTCTACTTACAAGGAAGCAAGTAGTATGTCTATTTCTACTAATGTTTTGCTGATTAGCACGAAGTTAATAGAGGTATAAGCTTTTTAAGAATAATTTGTTGCCGGAATATAGAGAAAGTCATGTGAATGGTACACATCAGATTTTTGGAAAAAGGACCGTGTGTGTGTGCGTCTGTGTGTCTGTGGACAGCATAGTTCAAAAACGAAAAGACCGTTAAATACCAAACTTGGTATTTAAGTTTGGTATCTTCCAAGGATGCGACACGAAGATTTGTAAGAAAATCCCCCACCCCCAACTACCCTTTACATGCAACTTTTTTCGAAAATTTTTATTTTCTCAAAAATGGCTCTAACGATTTTGATTAAAATACCGTATATTAAAGATATTTACCTGACAAATAATATTTATAGTTTGAACTTTCTGGGAAGAGCCTCTGAAGACTACTTTATTCTGGAGGAATTTTGAATAACTGCTAAACCGTAAGAAATGGACAAAAACTTACCACACAAAAAATGTAGAGCAATTTAAAACACACAATTTATGATATAAGTTTTTTTTTTAAGGAGTTGATCGTTTTTGAGATATTCCTTGTTTTTGGTTTCAGCTTTGAAAAACTTATACTTTTCTCATACAGGAATTTGTCAATTCATGTCCATACAAACAAAGGAACTTCAGTCACCTAGTAACTAGCTTTTGACTGTCACGTTAGCCTATGATACTCCCTTATTTCGCTTCCACTTACAAGGAAGCTAGTAATAAGACTATTTCTGCTAATTTTTATCGATTAGCTTGAAATAAATAGAAGAATCAACTTATTAACAATAATTTGTTACACAGAAGTAGAGAAAGTGATGTGAATTGAACACATCAGATTTTTTTCCATTTGCTCTGCACTGTAAAATAAAATATAATCTTCCAGGTCCTTACTTACTTTTAATTTCTTTTTAATTAAAGTTTAGATAAAATTGCTATTTCTATTTTATGCTGTTTGAGTTCTAGTTGCACTTCTTTATGTTTATTATTCAGTCCCCTTACTTTCGAAGATGCAATTCTTAGTTGTTCTACTATTGCTTTATCTTTGTCCTTTTTCTTTGCTTTAGTTGTCATCCTATTTGCAGTCCGGCTATGTCTATGAGTCTGAAAATCTCCCTTGGTCGAAAAACCACTCCAACGCAAGGAAAGCTTGGGGGCACCATTCCGTGTCCAAGAATAGGGCTACTTATGTCAGGTTTCTTTCCTTAGCTTTCTGTGCCCAGCTGATTTTGGTCTGCCCTGAGTATTTGATTTCCTCGGTAGAGCCCATATTCGGGAGACATTCCCCTATCCGCCACCTGGGGAGGCACGCAATGGGGACCAACAACCCATTATTAGCATAATGTATGATATATATTGTTTTTTGTAATGTTAACCGTTTTCAATATATTCCTCGTTTTTTGTTTTAAGCTACTTAAGCCTTTTACTTTCTCTACACGTGCTATGCACATAGTGTATAGCGAAGGTATTGTAATGCGCCCAAAATTTCGATACGGAGATTTTACCGGAAATACATGTTTGGGGTCCCCTGAATCCAGAGAAAGCATTTTTGCAAAAAGGTCAATGTGTGTGTGTGTGTCTGTGGGTAGCATAGCTCAAAAACGAAATGACCGTTAAATACCAAACTTGGTATTTAAGTTTGGTATCTCCCAAGGATGCGACACGAAGATTTTCAAGAAAATACCCCACCTTCAACTACCCTTCACATAGAACTTTTTTGGAAAATTTTGATTTTTTCAAAAATGGCTCTAACGATTTTGATTAAAATATTATATATTAAGTATATTTACACAACAAATGAAATGTATATCTTGAATTTTCTGGGAATAGCCTCTGAAGACTACTTTATTCTGAATAAATTTTACCGTAAGAGATTGACAAAAACATATCACACAAAAATGTAGAGTATATTAAGGGACACAATTTATATTACATACATTTTTTTCGTGGAGTTGATGGTTTTTGAGATATTCCCTGTTTTTAGTTTCAGCTTTGAAAAACATTTTTCTCATATAGGAATTTGTCAAATCCTGTCCATACAAACAATGGAACTTCAGCCACATAGCAACCGGCTTTTAACTATCTGTTTAACCTATTATACTTTCTCCATACGCACTATGTACATAGTGTATAGAGAAAGTATTGCACTCCACCAAAAATTCGATACCGAGATTTCACCGGAAATATATGTTTTAGGGTCCCCAATATCCAAAAAAAGCATTTTCACAAAAAGGTCCGTGCGTATGTGTACGTGTGTCCGTGTGTCCGTGTGTCTGTGAACATGATAACTCAAAAACGAAAAGTCGGTAAAATACCAAACTTGGTATTAAAGTTTAGTATCTACCAGTGATGCAACACGAAGATTTTGAGAAAAATCCCCCCACCCCCAACTACCCTTTACATGGAACTTTTTTCGAAAATTTTGATTTTCTCAAAAATTGCTTTAACGATTTTGATTAAAATTTCGGATATTAAACATATTTACCTAACAAATGAAATGTATATCTTGAATTTTCTGGGAATATACTCTGAAGAGTAGTTTATTCTGGATGAATTTTACTAAATTTTGAATGACTGCTAAACTGTAAGGGATTGAGAAAAACTTATTACACAAAAAAGGTAGAGCACTTTAAAGCACACAATTTATGTTATATACATTTTTTTCGTGGAGCTCGTCGTTTTTGTGACATTCCTTATTTTTGGTTTCTGCTATGAAAAACGTATACTTTTCTCATGCAGGAACTTGTCAACTCCTATCCATATAAACAAAGGAACTTCATTGACATAGCAACCAGCTTTAGACTATCACTTTAATCTAGGGTTGTCCCTTATTTCGCTTCTACTTACACGGAAGCGAGTAATTAGAATATTTCTGCTAATTTTTTCTGATTAGCATAAAGTAAATAGAAGTATAAGCTTTTTAAGAATTATTTGTTGCAGGATATGGAGAAAGTCATGTGAATGGTACACATCAGATTTTTTTGGATATAGCGGAACCTAAAACATATATTTCCGGTGAAATCTCGGTATCGAATTTTTGGGTGGAGTGCAATACTTTCTCTATACACTATGTACATAGTACGTGTAGAGAGAGTAAAAAATCAGCCTAAATTACTTAGTGCAAGTTAAAGTTATCAAAGACAAAAATAAATAATAAGATGTGTTACATTCACATGAGTGTTTCTACATCTCGGAAACAAATTACTTTTAAAAAAGGCTTTACTTTATGATAATCGGGATAACCATTGGCAAAAATGGTCTTATTGCATGCTTTCTTGTAAGTAGAAGGGAAACAACTAGGTTAAAGTGATAGTCTAATCTTTTAACAGATGTTCTCTATGTGGTTGAAATCCGTTTATTTGCATGGCCAGGAGTTGAAAAATTCCCGTATGTGTAAAGTTTAAGAATTTTAAAAGCGAAAGCAAAAACAAGGTATATCTGTGAAATGGACAACTCCTCAGATCAAGGTACATTACATAAATTGTATGTTTTAACGCGATTTACATTGTGTTCTAATATTTTATTTCGTATCTCTTATGGCTTACCGGTTTTGCAAACGTATTCCAGAGTAAAAAGCCTTCATAGGCTATTTCCAGTAAATTCAAGATATATATCTTATTGGTCATATAAATATTTTAATATGCGACATTTAAATGAAATTATCCACTTTTGAGAAAATCAGAATTTTCAAAATTTGTTCTATGTAAAGGGAAGTTTTGGAGTGCGGGATGTTTCTCAATATCTTTATGTCGCATACTTGGAAGATACTATTCTTAAATAGCAATCAAAATTGGTATTTCATTCATTTTTCATTTTGAATTATCGTGTTCACACGAGCACACACAGGGGGCGTTTTTCTAAAACATGTTTTTTTTTTTTTTTTTTTATATATATATACAGGGGGCCTTAAAAGTGTATTTTCGTTAAATTGGCGACATCGAGTTTTTGGATGAAAAACAATACCTTCTTTATCTACTATATACATAACGTAGTACGTGTAGAGAAATTGAAAAGCTAATAACAATAATAATGAGGATAAACCGCACCACTACTAATAATAATAACAATAATAATGAAGTTAAACCGTACTACTACTACTAATAATAACAATAATAATGAAGCTAAAGTGTACTACTACTACTAATAATAATAACAATAATAATGAAGCTAAACCGT